>OY755243.1:63205086-63805086 GCA_963576725.1 Azorinus chamasolen | reverse complement strand
TATATCTGTCTTAACCTTTTCCCTAAAAGGCTATTTTTAGACCCAACTTCTTGGAATAAATGCTGAAAAGGAGCATTTACTTGCAAAAAGGATTTTTTATATTATTGTGTAGTTTTGAAACCATTGTGATAAATAGAGCATTTGTGCCTATGGAGCAAATGCTCTATTTATCAAAATAGTTTCAAAAGGTGGCTTTTACACATCAAAAAGTGTCAATATGAGGGAATGGATTAACCTTTTACTTCATAGCTTCGTCATTGTCTTTGTAAACAGATTAGATCCAGACCAGTAGAAAATGTTTGATGAGGGTCTGCTCTGTCTACTAATGGAATAACATAGATTTGATTCTATAGTTTCAGTCATAACCAAGAATTCCTGTGTTTACTTGTCATTATGGAAAATTGTCTAATTAAAATTCATAATGGCATTATTTCTTTTATGTATGAATATTCCAGAAATTAAGGTTTAAGTCTGTTTCCATCTAACTATACTGTCGTAGCATTAAAAGCTAGTTCTCTAGCACACAAATATTAAGAAACAACAAGAAAGACCAACCTATTTTGGTCTCCCACTCAGTGTAACCATAACTGAAAACTGGTCATAGAAGCTACTGGTACACTTATAAACTAACCAACTAACCTTCAAAAATGTCTGTCATTTTACATATTTCAAAGAAAGTAGCACCACTGCACCAGGCATGGACCACGTCCATCATCTGGGGTTTAAACGAGTCAACATATTCGTCTTCTTCAATCTCCAACTTTGCCTCCTTACTAACACGAGCTATCCTCCGAGCAGTGTCCTGATACAAACAGAAATGACACAAAACTTTTCTTACAAGAAACTTGAAGTGAAACCACTGTACAAAATTTAATTAGTTAACCCTTTCCTCCATAAATACGCCTTTCTACGCCTCTGTATAAGTCACCTGTTGAAACCATTGTGATAAATAGAGCATTTGCTCCTATATGAGCAAAATGCTCTATTTATCACAATGGTTTCAAAATACTACAAATTTCCTTTTCTCTAGTTAATGCTCCTTTTCGGTAGATGCAATCAAAGAGGTTGGATCTAAATATAGCCTATGGAGGAAAGGGTTGGATCTAAATATAGCCTATGGAGGAAAGGGTTAAGGGAAAGAGACAACTTTTTTTTATAACAATACTAACTTTTTAAACTTCAAGGAAGCATATAATGCCAGAATATCACTTTAAGTTTTTATGAAATATACTGTTATTAAACCCATTACTTCATGAATATTCATGAAATCATTACTATGGGTTTTTTAATAGGGCTCAGACCCATAAAACTATATACACGTACTGTATCATAATACATTGGAAAGGATATGAAATTTTCTTTCATTACAGATTATGCAAATTACCAAAACTTTGCATACAATTAACATAGAGCTGCATCAAACTATGTTAGCTTTATTACAGTGTTATATCTTATTTCATGGTATCTGTCTAAATTATTAGTAGTTGTGGGACTTATTATATCTGACAGTAATAATCGATATACAGACTTATTATATCATATTATATACAAACTCTTCTTTTATTACAGATTTTGTAAAATTATGCAAAATGGAGTGACACTGTGAACCAGTGCACCCTATCTTTGGTTACTATCATTATGATCTTGGGCATGCATGGCATACACATCATGAACATGACCTCTATCATGAGCTCAAGCTTGAGCTACACAACCACCCCCACCATACCAACATCCACTGGCAAACCTGTTTGGAATTGGATCTAGGTTTTGATTTGCTTTGGGGATTATCGCTGACACAGATGAATCAAAATCTACCCTGGCATCACAATCACTAAAAAATCGAGATTGTCGCTATTAATATCATCTGGCATTGAAATAATAATTTGCCAAGCCCTTGGCAGTAAACTTCAACCTCCAAGCCATTTCCAACACTCAAAATTATGTTTTTTTGTGGTTTCCCTACGATTCAGTTGTGTGGACATTTATTTACAATTTACCAGTGATTTCCCAGTCAAAAGTTACCATTATGCGCCAACATGTAATGCCTATAAAAGCGCACATGCAAACGATGTATTAAACTTGCATTATACTTGCCACTTTGCATGAGGTTTTAGACAACATACCTGAAGCATACGCAGTGGTCCAGCCAGCTGCTCTGTCAGTTTGGGGTTATCACCGGAGCTTTCTTGGAACAGGAAGCAGCTGATAAGTGCACATGCCTGCTGTGGCGTCAGATCATTGAACACACCATTAAACAGCAGCTCTGTTATCATCAGCTCATCTCCACTGCAACAAGATATTCAAAGCAATGGAAAAATTAGTAATCCTGTCTTTCAACATTATTGAGTGGGATTTTTTTTCTAATTAAAATTTCCCATCACAACAAAATAGGCATGATGTTGCATAGAGATTAATATCATTGGTTAAACATGCTTTTTGCCTATCATCCATGATTAAGAATCTTTAACCCTTTCCCTGTTCTATGTTTATTCCAATTTTTAATACCTACTGAAGATTCATGAACAAAATAGTTATAATGAGATATGAAAGGTGGAACATTGTAGCCATTTCAAAAACTAAAGAAACGGATGTATCAAATTCCATTAGCAAACAGAGCAAACCCTGATCAGACAGCTCCTATAGGATCCGTCTGATCTGGGTCTACTTTGTTTGCAAATGCGTGAAAATGCATTTGTATAAGGGAAAGGGTTAAGAGAAAATTAATACTACTGCAAACAAAGTGATAATTATGAATCTAAGATCTATATGACAGTAACAGTAACTGATTCCAGTAACATAATATTAAAGTGGCATTAATATCATGATTATAATGCACATTGAATCATTTAAAAGCGATAAATGAGTACAATGTCATTTAGAAACCAAAATCAGATCAGGGT
The DNA here is from genome assembly GCA_963576725.1 of Azorinus chamasolen. Lineage (NCBI taxonomy): Eukaryota > Metazoa > Mollusca > Bivalvia > Cardiida > Solecurtidae > Azorinus > Azorinus chamasolen. The sequence continues at coordinate 63,802,186 of OY755243.1, read as the reverse complement.
CTGCACCGTCTGTCATTCCAAATCCTATCATAAGTATACCCATTCATACTGAACTGACTATTGTCAAAAACTCTTAACAATTCTACTTCAACAATTCAGCATTCAAAATGTTAAATGATATCTTTCTTATCATGTGTACCATGTTGACCCCTTTGTCTAACAGATGCATTTTTACACTCTTACAAACAGAGTAGATGCTTTAACCCTTTCCCTGTTCTATGTTTATTCCAAATTTCAATACCTACTGAATATTCATGGACAAAATAGTTATAATGAAATATAGAAGATTTTAGAAAGTAAAGAAACAGAACTATCAAATTCCATTAGCAAACAGAGCATACCCTGATCAGATGGCTCCTATAGGAGCCGTCTGATCTGGGTCTAATCTGCTTGCAATGTGAAAACACATTTATATAAAGGAAAGAGTCAAGAGCTGTCTCATCAGGGTCTGCTCAATTTGAATAATATAGATCTGATTCTACAATTCCAGCCATGGCCAAACCTTCCTTTGTTCACATGCCATTATAAGAATTTATCAAATAAATATTCAAAAGGTCATTTTCACACATGAATATTCATAAGGTAAAGAGTTAACCCTTTCCTTTAAGGCTTTATATAAACGTGTTTTCACGCATTTGAAGAGTAGACCCAGATCAGACGGCTCCTATAGGAGCTGTCTGATCAGGGTCTGCTCTGTTTGCTAGTGCAGTTTGAAAGATCTGTTTCTTTACTTTCTAAAATGGCTAAAATGTACCACCTTCCATATTTTATTATAACTATTTTGTCCATGAATATTCAGTAGGTATTGGAATTTGGACTCAATATAGAACAGGGAAAGGGTTAAGGAGCTTTAACACAAGCTACTGACCTGCTGATTTCACATGCTACTCTGCCCTTCAGCTCTATGACATCTGAGGCTGTACAGTACCCCAGTCTTCTCAGCACACGCTTCCGACACTTCAGTTCATCCATTTGTAACAAGGACTTCTTTTTTTTCAATTCTAATTTAATGGCTTTGATCTCTGAAGCAACCTGTAAATAAAGCCACAGACTTAAAAAGAATAAGATACATGTCACTGAACTTTTAGCCCCTTACTCCATAGAGGGTTAATACACGTTTTTTCGGGCAATAACATCTGCAGTGTCCCGAGGGACTGTTGTTGGCCCGAGCCCGAAGGGCGAGGGCAACAACATTCCCGAGTTGTTTGCTTAATGGAATAATATAGATCTGATTCTGCCATGGTAAAGTATCAATATGCCATTTTACAAATTCATACAATTAATATTCATGATGTCATTATATCTTACATGGATATTCATGAAGTAAAAGGTTAAACTGCAATGAAATTCAGGAAGATACCTATGTAAATACAAAAACATAATAAACTCTATCCATTTGTTATGTCATTGGCAGATCTGCTTGTCATCAAGAGGACAGCATGAAATGATGTGCATAAATACTCTTTGTTCATTTGAAACAATCATATTACAGCCTCAAACTTGCCTGCAGGCTTGTTTTAAGACTTCAGCTTGATTTCATCAATATATTCTCCGGCTAAAGATTCATTTATAAGCTCAAACAGTTTTGCTTGGCTCCCAGTGTCTATCAGTCTATAGAAAATAGATGCCAAACAAACATATCTGCTAACATTTTTTGAGTCTTGAATCTAATTAAGTGTTACTGAATTTAAGTCTGCAGACATACCATACCTAGTTTGTATCAACACTTGAGCAATGACTAGCTTTATGTACAGAGCTGTAGATAAGAGGAGTATTTATGGTAAAGGTGATACAATATTTTCTGTGTTTTTCAATCAAACTCTGTCTAGCTGGTACTAATTAGACACAAGTACGTACAGAGAATGGCAACTAGCATTAGGTAGAGAACACATCTCACAAACAACAATTGAGGAACAACATTTTGCGAGATATGAAAATCACGTGATAATTGTCAACATCATCTTTGTGGTTTTGAACGAATTATGAAAACATTATCATGACTTAAGATCACTAAAAGCGCCAGTATTCTGTTAATAACTTACATATGTAGTATTTTGAAATACTCGTGAAGTAGTAATACTGAATATGCTGATTTAAATGCATAAATTGATGTGAAATATGTTTCTGAAATTCACTAATGTAAAACTGCTAATTTATTTTGGGCAATGATCTTTTTTCTGTCTGTTTGTCATCTAGACTATATGAAATTGCATATGTCGTATAATGGTAAACTTCTAAACACGAATTATGCTGCCTTTCATGTCTATGTAGAAAGCCAAGCGCTGTATGAAATCTCGCTTCAATATGTCGTTTCCTCACAAGTTTTAACACGAGTTTGCATAGTTGCCAATCTTTGTATGTATATGTCTCTGTTAGAACTGCCCCTCTGAGAAAATTCTTATGAGTACCAGCAAGATTGGAACTGGCAGACAAATAAGAGCTTTTGATAAATAAGTACAGTATAAACGCTCTAAACCTGATATTCAATTTAGTATAAATATATCAGTCTTGGAGACCGGTGGCAGCTTAATGCATAGCGAAAATCATGCAAAAAGCTCCTTAAGCAACATCTAAATTTCTTCTCTACTAGAATTCCTGTTTAGAAGTGTTTTACTGCACTACTCTTACCAGTACTACTTTGACTAGACTCACCTTGGTCTTGTCCTCATACAGGCCATACCACTCCTCCAGCTTGGGTTCTTTAGTCAGCGGGTGTGAGTAAAGTCTGTGTTCAAACGCTTCAATTTTCTTCACAACATCTTTCATACTTTTCTCTTTAATTCCCATGTCCTCTACTGGGTCTAGCAAAGGCAAACCATCTGGGAAACGGTTCTCTACTTCCTATAACCATAAAAAAACCATTCTTTGTTATCAACAATATATCCAGCTATGACACCTTCAGAAAGCTTGAAATTTTACATTCAACCCTTTTCTTCATACAAACCCTTTTTCACGCCTTTGCAAACAGATCAGATGACTCCCGCAGGAGCATTCTAATCAGGGTTTCCTCTGTTTACTTATGAAATAATACATACAGTAGAACCCCTCTAAACAGAAGTCTAGTAGAGAAGAATTTAGATACTTTTAAGCAGGTGGCTGCTTAATGCAGGGTGAAAGTCATGAAGAAACCTCACGAGATCAAGGCCAGTCAAAAAATATTAAGAGCACGCCTCCACTTTCTTGTAATACCTGAGATCTCACAAAGGTGCCCGACGCATGCTTGGACTCACCCATGGACCCCCCCCCAAAAAAAAAATAAAAAAATAATTGTGATCGAAGTATGTTAAACTAGCCTAAAACTATCTATTTGAACCTTAAACCACTCCGAAAAACAAGAAAAACACGACCCGGAAAAAATTTCCTATCGGGTCTATATATGTATTGAAAGGTACCTAACTACGACAGATCAGCGGCGGAAAATACAACAGTCATGTTTTTCAAAGTCTTACAGCAAAGCCAATTCAACACCGATTTCAATCATTTTGGTCTTGATCCGTTCCAAATTCCATATGCTAAGCGGCACAGTTAGTGTTTTCCTTAAAGATTGTCCCGTCTTGTCGCTGCAAGACCGCGAATTTAAAAATACGCTAGAGCGAAACGATGTGACTCCCGCCAGGATGCATAGAAGTATATAGGGGGATCTGTATTCGTTAAACTTTTCAGCAAAAACGCGAATTATGTTGAAACACATTCGAAAAACATTCAACCTACCGCAGTTTAAACGGTGCTGGCTATTTGTAGTCTGCTATGAGACGCCAGTTTTCTTTCTCCTACTTTCGTTTTGAAAGGAGGTGGCCAAATCGCTGTGGCCCGGAAGTAGTAGTCAATTTGCATATCGAATAGTTTATGAGCCGGGTCACAGCAAAATGGTCGCATCCGTTCAAAAGGAAAGTTGGAGAAACAAAACTGGCGCCTCGTAGCAGACTGGAAATAGTAAGCACTGTTTTAATTGCGGCGAGTTTAATGTTTTTCGAATGTGTTTCAACATAATTCGCGTTTTTGCTGAAAAGTTTAACGAATACAGATCCCCCTATATACTTCTATGCATCCTGGCGGGAGTCACATCGTTTCGCTCTAGCGTATTTTTAAATTCGCGGTCTTGCAGCGACAAGACGGGGCAATCTTTAAGGAAAACACTAACTGTGCCGCTTAGCATATGGAATTTGGAACGGATCAAGACCAAAATGATTGAAATTGGTGTTGAATTGGCTTTGCTGTAAGACTTTGAAAAACATGACTGTTGTATTTTCCGCCGCTGATCTGTCGTAGTTAGGTACCTTTCAATACATATATAGACCCGATAGGAAATTATTTTCCGGGTTGTGTGTTTCTTGTTTTTCGGAGTTGTTTAAGGTTCAAATAGATAGTTTTAGGCTAGTTGAACATACTTCGATTTAAATGTGGTTTTTTGGGTGTGGTTTTTTTTTTTTGGGGGGGGGGGGGGTTCCCATGGGTGAGTCCAAGCATGCGTCGGGCACCTTTGAGATCTCATATGAAAAAATGTATTGCCATAGGTTTTTCTGTCTGCCCACTTTCTATTTATTCAGAGTACAGTAAAACCTCTCTTTAACAACCACTTGAAGAAGGTCTAATTCTAGGGGCTTTAGACAGGTGGCAGCTTAATGCAGGACAAAAGTGTTTGCATAATTTATGTCCTGCATTAACCCTTTCATTGCTGAATATTCAAAGTGGGTCCATCACTGTTTAAAGGCAGATTCCATTCAGTATGAAAAAGTATAATTTGCCAGGAGTTGTCAAACAGTGCAGGCCCTGATCAGAGGACTCCAATAGGAGCCCTCTGATCTGGGCGTGCACTGTTTGCAATGAAATTCACCAGGTTGCCTATGTTCAAAGGGTTAAGCAATGTTCATTTAGTGGTTGCTCTAGAGACAGTTTTCTGTATAATTCTGGTCTCCAGTATTACCTGTATGGATTTATGAACACTTTGTCGGTTGTCGAGGGGTTTGAGATCTTTGGGCAGGTAGAGTCTGACAGCACTGACCTCCTGGATCAGATGCAACATCACTGGAATCACCTGAAACATTTGAACATACTCTACATATCTTAGCAGGGCCCAAAGTAGATAGAACATTATTTCTGCATGAATTCTGCAATACATGTTATTAACCCTTTCTCTCCTATAAATGCTTTATCATGCCTTTGCAAACAGAGCAGACCCTGATCAGATGGCTCCTGTAGCATTTCTTACATGTACACTGAAAAGGGAAAGGGTTAACTTAACAAAACAAACACTGTATATCTTAGTAGCACTAAAAAAAGATATACAGTAAAACCTCTCTATAAAAACCACTAAATTGTGATAATTAGTTGGTTATTTGGGCAGGTGGTTGCTTAAAGCAAGGTGAAAGTAAAACAGAACGCTCCTATAGGAGCGTTCTGTTTTACTTTCACCTTGCTTTAAGCAGTCACCTGCCTTTAACACAAAATACTTGATGTAATTTAGTGGTCGTTATAGAGAGGTTTTACTGTACCATACAACCTGCTATACTTTTTTGACACTTTATTCCATGAATATTCATGCAAAGAGTAAAGACTGTGTGCGTATTAATTAGCTGATTATTGTTGGTTTTTCTGCAAGCCAATGGATACTATAGAAACAACCATAATCCCTTTGCCTGATAAATATTCATGTAAGAAATAATGATATCATGAATAATTAGATGTTTTTATAATGACATAATGATTAAAAGGAATTTGTATCTGGGAAGACACTATAAAAATAGATCTATGTTATATGAGCCGTTTGATCTGGGTCAACTCTTTCTTGTTTAAAAGGAGCCAAATGGCGTCTCTATGGAGTAAAGGGTTAACACCTAGCATGTTCAGTAAATGTTGTCTAAATATCTGTTTTTCTTCAACTGTTTGCCAGCCTAAGATATACTGCAGGCGCGGCCGAATTTCAATGTAGACACTAACCCTGGTCTGGTTATACACCGTTTGCATACCACCATAGACACATTACATAGAGACATGGCTCATACAGTGTTAATTGTCAAAATATCAAAGTTGCCGTCTTTCCTGAAAGCTGCCGCTCTCTATCAGTTAACCCTTTCCCTTTTCTATATTAATTCCAAATTTCAATACCTACTCAATATTCATCGACAAAATAGTTATAATAAAATATGAAAGGTGGAACATTGCAGACATTTTAGAAACTAAAGAAATAGATCTATCAAATACATTACCAAACAGAGCAGACCCTGACCAGACAGCTCCTATAGAAGCCGTCTGAACTGTTTCTACTCTGTTTGCAGATGCATGAAAAGGGTTATTAAAGCATGAAATGCAGAAATAAACATTAAAATCAGTCATCCAGTATGTAACTGACAGATCTGAAGTATTGAAAATAATGGCACAATATGCATAAATGCTACTTCTGTGAACTCTTTCCCTGTTCAATATTCATGTTAGAAATACAAGTTATGATATCATGAATATTTTTATAATGGCTTATGTACATGTGAATCTTAGGTATTGGCAGAAATTGTAGAGTAAACATATATTATAATTTCATAAACAAACAGAGCAGACCCTGATCAGAAGGCTCCTACACGAGCCATCTGATCTGGGTCTACTCCGTTTGCAAACACTCGAAAAGACATCAATATGAGTGAAAAGGTTTACCTTACTTCAGAATCGTGACTGAACTAGTGTCAAACAGATGAGACACCAAGCAACTCAGTATCCCGTTTGGATCCAAGCTGTTTGCAAATGCTAGTCAAGTAGTGACCACTAAATAAGGGTTAACCCTTTACCAGTTGACTAATCATATAAGAAATAATGACATCATAAATATCTCTTTGCTGATTTTTATAGCGGCATATGTACACATGAATTTTTGGCACTGGTAGAAACTGTAAAGTCAGATATATAATTATTTCATAAGTAAACTAAGCCCTACAGGAGCCGTCTGATGATGATCTGGGTCTACTATATTTGCAAAGGTGTGAAAAGGCGTTTATATGACTCAAACAGATGAAATGCCAAATAACTCAGTACCTCTTCTGGATCCAAGCCGTTTGCAAATGGGTAACAGGGTGAAACACTGTCACACATATAATGTTATTACCTGCATTTCCCCTGACTGTCCTTTAGGGCATGGCTTTACAAGGGCTGCTGACTTGGATCTGGCCGACTCTTTTGTTAGATTGACCAACACTTCTGCCACATACACTGGCCCTTCTGATGTAGTCTAACAATGTAAAAACAAATAAAACCATTTAAACCCTTACCCCATATACAAACCTCATCATGACATTGCAAACAGGAACCAGATCAGACAGCTCATGTAGGAACTGTCTTTATCAGGGTCTGCTCCATAGAATGGAATAGTATAGAATTGATTTTTTTTACAAGGGCCAAATATCCCCTTGTTCAAAGACACTTAAAATTCACTTGATTAATATAAAAATTTGTTGTTTTTTTACATGAATATCAATGAAGTAAAGGGATAACCCTTTCCCTGTTTCAATACATACTGAATATTGATGGACAAAATAGTTATAAATGAAATACATGAGGTGAAACATTGTAGCCATTTTAGAAACTAAACACATAGATATAGATTTAATTCTATTAGCAAGCAGAGCAGACCTTGCAGGAGCCGTGTTATCTGAGTCTACTCTGTTTGCAAATGCGTGAAAATGCATTTATATGAAGGAAGGGGTAAATTAAAACTGATGTCCCCTAACAATGTCAAGAGAATTAGCACTTCTTGTTAGTTGCATAGATCATACCTATCAGGCCTTTTTCTGGCAATTTTGGGAAATTCATTTTAATAATTGGGAATATTTTCGTGTGTAAAACTCAATGATTCAGAAAGCATCTTTGTTCCCATTTTAACTTATTTTGCACTTTTTTAGCATTTTAATTGAAACTTCATCTCTATTGGAATTTTTTCCCAGAATCGGGAAAAATGTTTTCTATTGTACAATGGGAATGGGTCCTTTTAATGGACTTGTGTAGATGCCAGAAAAAAGCTTGCCTATATTCATTTTGAATTATACTCTTCACATTTGAATATTCAGCAAAATTGCCAGAAAAAGGTCTGATAGGTATGATCTATGCAACTAACAATGAGTGCTGGATAACAAATGTTTCAATTTCTCCTCTTCAGCATTCATGATGCTCTATAAGCCTACTAAAACTTAGAGATTTTTTTAAGTCACATACACTACTCTGATTTGCTTTTTTCTGGAAGTTGACAACCATGCCCCAGCCGAAGTCGTCATCAGCATTTTTCACATGTACAAGCCTGCCGGGCTGTAGGAAGGGAAGAAGATACTGGGGCTTCTGTATGAAGGTGAGAAGTTCACGACTCAGGTGGTTAAGCTGCTGGCGGATCTTGTAGTACGAGGACACCTGATCTTCATTGGGCACTACTAGGCTCTTATATTCATCCTCTGTCTTCTGTAACTCTGGTAGAGGTAAATCAAAGTGCTCAGTGAAAAGGTATCGCAACACTTTTCTTAAAATTTATGAAATTTCAAAATTGATGTCTATGGTAATTTTCAAAGCAAACAATTCATCCATGTTGTTTTAAATGTAGAATTGTAGTGTATAATAGTTTGAATCTTACTTTCCATACAGATCTAAACAGAGCTACAGAAAACGATGCGTACAAGTACTAAAATCGTCATTTCTCCACCAAACCCTATGTTGTGACCACGCTTTAGAATCGTCTCTTCGAGACGATTCTAAAGAGTGGTCAAAACATATAGGGTTTGGTGGAGAAATAAAGAAGTTATACTTGAAACTATTTTAATTTACGCATCATATCTGGAGCTCTGTCTAAAGTTTGCAAATGTTATAATTTACCTACTGAGTACAGTTACAATAGTTTTGCACCGTGCCTTCACAAATGTAAGACAACAACTGGTGCCCCGTACACCACAAAGTGCAATTAAAAATGGCATGTAAAATTTAAGAAGACAATATTTTTACAGGAATAAGAAGTTAAGAGACTTTACCCTGTCCCTCATATAAATGCTTTTTATGCCTTTGCAAACAGAGTAGACCAAGATCAGATGGTTACTGAAGGAGTCATCTGATTTGGATTTGCTCTGTTTACTTATGGAATTATATAAATCTGATTCTACAGTTTTTGAAGTTGCCAAAAATTCCCTTATTCATTGGCTATTATAAAAATTAAGTACTGAAGGCATGAAAAGGTGTTTTATATGAAGGAAAGGGTTAAACAAAGCAGTCCTTACTTTCCACAAGATCAGGTATGGCAGCATAGTTCTGGAACTGGTAGAAGGAACGCTCCAACATGTACTCAGGGTTGATCTCCTCCACACGGAGCAAGTTGAGTACCATGTTGTATGTCAGATGGAACGCACTGTTCAAAGGGTCAGGGGCACCCTGGGTAATACACAAGTCTTACATACACCACAGGCTACTAGTACTTGTACTCTAGTATTTGAGAGATCCTAATAAACAAAAGACCTTGAAGCTAACCACTAAAACTTCAAATGTGTAATAGACGATAACCAAATACTGGAATTAGTACTTACATGTTCATATATATCACCTTCAGCCATTAAATTAACACCAGTTTAAGCACATTCTTCTATGTCAGATAATGTATCAACCCTTTTCTTCATGAATACTCACAGAAGAAAAAATGACATTATGAATATTAATTAAACGATTGTTCATAAGGGCATGTGATCACATGAAATTTTGGCCATGGAGGAAACATGTAGTTTCGGATTTATATCATTTCATAAGCAAACAGACCAGACCCTATTTAGACAGCTCCTACAGGAGCTGTCTGATCTAGTTCTAATCTGTTGGCAAAGTGCGTAACTATGAAGTAAAAGGTTAAAATATTGACACTAATTAGAAATAGGTGTGTGTGTTTGTTAAGCTATTAATTAGGTTTATACTCATAAAACATTTTTACAAAATGAAATGTTTCTATGGAAACAACTTTGAGTACATACCTAATAGTGACCTACTCACCTTTAGGACCAGCTTGCCAGCTGCGGGTGGCATCTTCTCATCTATCATCATGATGACAATACCACGCTCATCCAGACCACGCCTACCAGCCCGCCCACTCATCTGAATGTACTCCCCAGATGTTATCTACAATCACAAAACCCTAGGTTATTGTTTAATACTTTGAGTGCTGAATAGTGTATCATTGTTCACAGGCAGAGTCAATTCAACTGGAATGTATTCAATTCACTAGATAATTTTCCTTCAGGAGTAGTTTGATCTGGGTCTGCACTATTTATATTATATTCTATTCATAAGTAAATATCAGCCCATTTTCTCATATTTAACCCATTCATTCATATTTAAAGCTATTTTTAGACCCAACCACTTTGAATAAATCTATTGAAAAGAGTCATTTCCTAGAAAAAACTAGAACTATCATTAAAGGTGATGGAATACCCCCATCAGCTGCCTTGATTGCAAATCAAACAAGATTTGTGCCAGGTTGTGCCATGGACAGACAGAAAGACAAACCAACGACAGACCAACACACGACTCCTACATACCCCCTTTCAAACTTTGTTTGCCGGGGTTCAATGATAAGTTTAGAATTGTGTAGTTTTGAAACCCTTGTGCTAAATACAGCATGTGGTTTCAAAATGTGACTTTTACAGAGGTATCAAATGATGTCAGTATTAAGGAATGGGTTAACTGACCATTATGAATGGGTTATGGGTAATTACTGTAAGTATGAAAGTTACAATTCCTTACCCATCTGAAGTCTTGACCATCAAACTTCCTAGCATTTGTGAAGAGAACTGTGCGGGCAGGCATGTTCAAACCCATGGCAAAAGTCTCTGTTGCAAACAAGGCCTGTCAAATAGACATACAATACAGCAACTCAAAACTGGAGGCAATGTTTCCATCAAGTACTTAATGATACACAGGTGAGTAGTATACATGAAAATGTATACTTATCCCGTTAGCAAATGGTTTAGATATAGATCAGATGCCAAGTATCTCTGCATTTGATCAGGATACAAACTGTTGATAACTTTAAGCAACATGATGTAAACACACCAACAACTTTCAGTTGCAAATTATACATAGTTTAAGCAAACATTCCTCAAATATAACCTAATCATAACTTGTCCTGTTTTACACATTGTTCCTCTGTGTTCATTATGATTGATTCTGTATTAACCCTTTCCCTGTTCTATGTTTATTACAAATTTCAATACCTACTGAATATTCATGGACAAAAAGGTTATCATGAAATATGGAAGATGGAGCATTGTAGCCATTTTAGAAAGTAAAGACACAGATCTTTGAATTTCTATTTAAGCAAACAGAGTAGACCCTGATCAGATGGCTCCTCTAGGAGCCATCTGATCTGGGTCTACTCTGTTTGCAGATGTGTGAAAACAAGTTTATATGAGGGAACGGGTTAAAGAACATATTAACCCTTTACTGAACAGATATGCATTTTTAAGCCTTTGCAAACACTGTGGACCCAGGTCAGACAGTTCCTGTAGGAAGCGTCTAATCAGTGTCTTCACTGTTTGCTTATGGAATTATAAAAGTCTGATTCTACATATTCTGCAAAAGAAAAAAATTCCTGTGTTAATGTACCATCATAAAAACTGACAATAATTACTATTCTCATTATTTCTAACATGAATATTCATGGAGTAAAGGGTTAATAAAAAGCACTTTTTCTCATGGCAAGACAGACACACCAGTTTATAGATCAGGGTAACAAATTATGACCTAACCTTTCAAACAGCAGGAAATAAACAAATAACCGTCTTACCTTTATAAGCCCTTCTGAGAAGAGAATTTCTATCGTCTCTTTTAGCAGGGGAAGTAAGCCGCCATGATGTATTCCGATACCCTTCTTCAGGAGTGGTAATACATGCTCAACCTACAAAGTATGCTATTTCATTGACAAAACAGAAAACTACAGGAACATGTACTTGTAAACTGTTCAATCATTGGAACTCCACAGATCACTTACTCAATAGATACAGTAGAACCCCTCTAATGCGACCACTTAAAGAATAACCATAGCTGTCTTTATGAGCAGGTGGTTGCTTAATGCAGGATGAAAGTAATGCAGAAAGCTCTCTGCATTACTTTTGTCCTGCATTAAGCTACCACCTGCTTCTAGCACCCAGAATTATACCTCTTTTAGGTGGTCATATTAGCGGGGTTTTACTGTATATAGATATGCCTTTTAACGCCTTTGCAAACAGAGTAGGCCCAGATCAGATGACTCCTACCAGGGTCTGCTCTATTTACTTATGGTATAATATAGATTCTGCCATTGCCGAACATTTCAATGTTCATATACAACTATAATGTCATTATTTTATACTTGAATATCAATGAGTAAAGGGAAAAGCAAAGACTCATCAAATGTTACTTTCTGTTTCATTAAAACTTGCTTTAACCCTTTACTCAATAAATACAACTTTCTACACCTTTGCAAACAGAGGAGACCCAGATCAGATGGCTCCTATAGGAGCTGTCTGATCAGTGTTTGCTCTGTTTGCTTATGAAATAATATAGATATGATTCTACAGTCAAACCTGTGTAAGACAGCCACCTTTGGGACCAAGAGAAACTGGCTGTTATATACAGGTGGCTGTCTTATAAAGGTTTCAATAGGGAAGAAGATATCCTGCTAAGTATTGCCCGTAAACTGTTGAAAAAAATTTCATGTATGTTGAAATAGTTTTAATTATTTAAAAATACAATATTACATGCAGATGAATATGTGGAAGTATGAATTAAAATCAAAACAACGAAAAAAAACATGTAAGGTTTCTTTTGTACACATGTTCTATTCGCATCTCATTTTATGTTATGAAAACAGGTCAACAATATTCCCCATGCATTCCGAACATCATTTACATCTATAAATCTTTACATTATGAAAAATGAAGATCACTTTTTGAAGGGATACTATAGCTGTGCAGTCAGCGTCGTTCGCTCATGTCACGATTTATGAAGCCAGGATGCCCTCTATACAAAGGCAGTTTTAGGGAGTTTCTTACTCGTTATGGGCTTGTTTGGTCAGTGCATTGCAAAATAATCGTCTTAAACATTTCTAGCATGCTACGATAATGCGAAAATATCCAACAATGTTAATGTATTTGTCCCTGAAAGCAGAGCAAGAAATTGCCGAAAGAAACTTTTCCTTCCTGAATCGGCGAGAAACTGCGAGATTTTGTTCGCTACCTCCTTTTCAAAGAGTATTTTAGACAAAGGGAAATAATCGATAACTTCCGCATAGGTAATACGCGGCCTCGCACGCCGAATATCGGCGTTTTTATACAGGTAAAAAATGCTTTTGGGACCGATTATATGCGGCCGCTGGCCGCGTTTAACAGGTGGCCGTCTTATACAGTAAGTTTATATAGTGAATTTGCACGGGACTGTTTGAATGTGGCGCTCATATACAGGCGGCGCTCTTATAAAGGTGGCCGTTAGACCAGGTTTGACTGTAGTTTCAACTATTGCCAAAACTTCCCGTGCCAATGTGTTGTTATCAGAATAAATCCAATTAATATTCATGACATCATCATTTCTTTCATAAATATTCATGGAGTAAAGGATTAAGTGAACACTTAGACAGGAGCCTTCAATATCAGATGGTTGCTTGTTGCAGGGCAGAAGTAATGTAATGTCCCTTTGAGAGCTTTCTTCGAAGCAAACTTTGTTCAATTTCTTTTCAAAGACACAATCAGGCCTGTCTGAGTAGATTAAAATGATTATAATAGTTCACCTTTTCAACAATAAATAACTTTTGTCTGTAAAAAAAAAATTAATTCTAAAAACAATCTACCATTTGTTTCTGAAAACCCCCCACATCAATTAACACTTTTTGAGTGTCAAACAGTTTGGATCCTGATCAGATGTCAAATCAGAACCTCATCTTGAACCAAGCTGTTTACAAAGGAAATCTTGGATACACACATAGAAATGGCACAGAATAAAAGTATGTACAAAAGTGTTTGGTTGCTGTTACCTGTGGAAGCTTTTTGTCCTCATCTGACAGGGAATCAATGGCATTGTTGAACACTTCTTGCACCAACTCCTTCTCTTCCTCTACAAAACATCACAATATAGAGTATGAGTGAAGACCTAGATGAGACAGCTTCTGCAGGAGCTGTCTCATCAGGGTCTGCACTATTTACAAATGAATTGTGCAACCAGTGCACTCCACAGCAGTGATTACACAGCGAAGTACTTGTACACAGTGAAGATATATGCAATTATACAACAGGGCATGGGTAAAGAAGGAGAAATGGATTTTAAAATTCAGCAAGAGAAGGGTTAAGTGGTATTAATTCGTGACTATACATGTACATGTATTTATTGATGATAATCATTCAATTATATATCAACCCTTTCCCTCATGAATATTCATGTAAAACATAATGTTATCATGAATATTTATTTGCTGATTTTTATAATGATACATGAATACAGGAATGAGTTCCCTTTGCAGAAACTATAGAATAAAATCTTATGTAATTCCATAGACAAACAGAGCAGATCCTGATCAGATCGCTCATGTAGGGAGTTACCTGATCTGGGTCTACTTTGTTTGCAAAGGTGTGATAAGGCGTTTATATCATAAAGGTTAGGGTTAATACAAGTTTTTACTCCATGAATATTCATGTAAGAAATAATGACATCATGAATATTGATTAGATTATTTTTTACAATAGCACATGAAACTGTAGGCTCCTATAGGAGTCATTTGATCTGGGTCTACTCTGTTTGCAAAAGTGCAGAAAGGCGTATTTATAGAGTAAAGGGTTAACCATTTGAATGCTAAACGTTCTTGGTGGAATTGCTAATAATTGTTTAACCCTTTTCTTCCTTTCCCTTTTTTTTTACAAATTTGTAAACTAAGTAGACCCAGATGATCAGACAGTTCCTCCAGGAACTGTCTGACTAGGATCTGCTCTGTTTGCTAAATTAAAGTTGTAGCTATGATTCTACACTATCTGCAATGACAAATTTCCTGTTACATATGAGATTAACCCTTTCCTCCAAAGACTATTTTTAGACCAAACCTCTTTGAATGAATCTGCCAAAAAGGAGCATTTACTAGAGAAAAGAAAATTTTAAAATTTTGTAGTTTGAAACCATTGTGATAAATAGAGTATTTGCTCCTATAGGAGCAAATGCTCTATTTATCACAATGGTTTCAAGAAGTGGTTATTACAGAGGTGTAGAAAGGCGTATTTATGGGGGAAAGGTTTAAAAGAATTTACTAAAACAATGGAGGCCCTAATTACCGGGCTGTCTCTGCTCTTGGTATACACTGTTTGTTAAGCACCAATTTGGATTAAAGCTGTTTGCAAAGGATATCAGAGATTCGCCCGAGGTGGTGATAACTTTCTATACTTTAATTAAGCAGTGCAAAACCCTAATTTCACACAGTTTGGTGAGTTAACTTGTACATTTTTAAATGCAATAAAACCCCTCTAAACCATGACATTCAAATTAGTAGCCATGCTGGTCTGTAAGACAGGTGGCGGATTAATGCAGGAGCTTTCTGCATGACTTTCATCCTGCATTTCACCTGCCTAAAACGATCTAAATTCTTCTTTATTAAGATTCTGATTGAGAGGTTTTACTCTAGACAGACAGAAGTATAGACAGACAGATGGACAGATGACAGAGTAGTGACGACACAAAATCAGACATATAAATATTTATGTAAATAACAAGGTTCAGAATATGTCTAGCTTAGACTGCCAGTCTGTGTACCTGTGTTGAAATCCAGCTTGGTCATCTGCAGCGCGTATGCCTCACAGTCCTTCTTACTGAAGCTGAACACTATGACAGGGGCAAACTTTCGCTCTAAAATCATCTTCACGATTTTAAAACAATTACTCTCTGCATCTGAAAATCAATCAAGGTTATTCTCATATCATTAAAACTACAATGGCTTTGATGATGGAATGGCACTGAGACTTTCAGTTGGACGCTAATTAATGCTTCTCTTGCTAACAACGTGACTGGCCTTTGTAGACAGCTTAAGCCTTTCCTTCATATAAACAACTTTTAGCGCATCTGCAAACAGAGAAGACCCAGAGAAGACGGCTCCTATAGGAGCAGTCTGATCAGTCTGCTTTGTTTGCTAATGGACAGATCTGTTTCTTTACTTTCTAAAAATGGCTACAATGTTCCACCGTCCATATTTCATCGTAACTATTTTGTCCATGAATATTCAGTAGGTGTTTAAATTTGGACAAAACATAGAACAGGGAAAGGGTTAAAGCCAGATCAGGAACTAAATGATTCCATGTCTAAGCAGGATCCACACTGTTTCTGCATAACAAATAGTTTCTAAAACAACAGTCAATTGGATACTGTTTAAAATTAAGCAAATGAATTTTTAGCTGTGGAAATTTTTTACAGCAAGAAAAGATTTAATACCTGATGTAGCATAATGCAAGAAAGGTTAAGTGTTTGTCTTAAATTAATTAACCCTCTTCCTCATATAAATGTTTTTTAACGCCTTTGCAAGCAGAGCAAACCTAGATAAGACGTTTCCTGTAGGAGCTGTCTGATCAGGGTCTGCTATCTTTGCAATGCTAATGAAATTATAACAGATCTGACTACAGTTTCTACCATTACTAAAAAGTCCAATGACCATAATTTATGTCATTATAAAAATCAGCTAATAAATATTCATGGTGTCATCATTTCTTACACGAATAATCAACAGGGAATAGTTTAAATTTCAAAGTACTCAATGAAATATGCTTATATCAACTCCAAGATCAAAACAACATATATTAATAAGTTTTCATCCGAGAAAATTTCAAAGTTCATAAACCAAATTTCAGAAAAATTAAGATGTGTTTGTGAAACACTATGCCCCGACCTTTGACCCTGAATGATGACCGTGACCTTTGACCCATGGACCAGGGAGTTGAACGCGACACATCATTTGTGCCTGGTTATTTTGAAATCCATTCACAGATAAAAGATTATCAGCTGTCTTACTTTTGAAACCTCCCTTCCTTCCTTTTTGGTCTCCCTTGGTCTCCCCTGCGTCTTTAAGTACAGACATAGCTGCATTGAAATTTTCTTCTCGGAACTCTCCCTGCAAGATGGAAAATGGACTTTGAACATGCCAAACTTTCTTTCGGGTAATTTTAATATATTTCTGATCTCCAAACTCCGAATTTCATTTCTTTCAATAATACAGAAACCCATTTCAAATTAAATTGTATGCACTCAGACTAAACGTCAAGTCCAGCTGCAGACAAAGTATACATAAGGAAACATTAAGAAAAGGGAGTGAGGCTAGAATTATGGTTCTTGTAATCAACTCATAGTGTTATCATAAACAAGATGTAAGCCATATTGTACTGAAATCCATCAACATATATGAAAGATAAAGTCCAGAAAAAAATATATGCAAGAACAACCAGAAATGTAACGGTTCATGTATGTTCAACATGATCTACTTTCCGTACAATAAAGATGTGCGCCAATATAAATGGAATTTTGTCCATGCAAAATAAAGTTATGACCTGCATAAAATGAGTTGGGTGTATACATGGCTGCATGTACACATAGACAAACAGAAGGAGTCTAGAACATACACTAATTCATCAAATGACTATGCTAAGTCGATTGAAAGCACACTAAAAAATCATTTTTGTTTTATTCACTGAAGGAGATAATGTTGACACTGAAATTCCTTTAACCCATCAGTTTTATTTTGGTTATGGTGGAAACTGTAGAATCAGATCTATATTATTCCATTAATAAACAGAGTAGACCCTGATCAGATGGCTTCTACAGCAGCTGTCTGATCTGGGTTTATACTGTTTGTGATGGTGTTAAAAAGCTTATTTATGGAGTAAACAGTTATGAAAGCATGGTATCTCAGCTTACACTTTCATCTACCACAAGATGTATGCCATCCCCTCCTGACGGGAAGATGTAGTGCTGCAGTGGTGTAGGTCTGTAGTCTGTGTACACAACATGACAAGGCTGAAACAGAGCATAAGACCACAATCACTTTTAGTAGCTTTTGAGCATAGAAAAACATGGAAATCATTTCCTGCTAATGAAAAAGTGCTATTGGGAAAAGAGCAAGTGATCCAAATGTTTCAGCCTGAGATTTTTCTCAGTAAATCAATTTGTTACAACATAAGTGTAGTATGTAATTCTGATCAGGGAATTCACAAACACATTCTAAGCATTAATACATTGACAAAAATGTTCCAATCTGCTACCAGAAAATATTTATGTGTGTGAACCTTTTCTTTCATATAAACACCTTTTCATGCCTTGGCAAACAGAGTAGACCCACATCAGATGGCTCCTTTTGGAACCATCAGATCAGGGTCTGCTTTGTTGGCTTATGATATAATATAGATAAAATTACACTTTCTGCCATGGCCAAAACTTCCTGTGTCCATGTGTTATTATAACAATGTAATTAATATTCATGATGTCATTATTTCTATTAGACATGATTATTCATTGAGTAAAGGGTTAAGCCCTTGAATTTGTTTGTGAATTCAAGACCAAAAGTTTGCATTCAAATACACTTATCTGTTTGCATTTGTTTTGGATTTCATTTCAATTTGAGAAATAAGAAATGAAACTAAAGTGATAGTACTTGGCTGTTTCTTTCTGTCAAAGAATGCTGATTAATGATCCTTGTGGTTCTACCTGAACTTTCAACTACAGTAAACTTTCTTTCAGCTGAGACTGAATTCTTCTAAGGCACAAAAACTCATACCAGTAGTTAATTTTTTGTTTAATGTTTATACCTTCATTACCCTATTAAGAATCCAGACAGTCAATCTCACAAATTCATGGAACTGTAAAGCTGAGTAAGTTTATTTCTTAAGTCGGTTTTGAATGTACCATTTTTTTAAAAAAAATTTTTTAACTAGCTAGAGTGACATAAAAGCAAAGATTGTAGAGCCTGATAAAATGGCTCTGTCGAGAGAAGTTTGATGTGGGTCTGCACTACTTGCCTGAGTTTGTCTGTCCAAATTCTTAGCGTTATTAGCGTATTTTGACCTAGTCAAAATACTTGCAAATGTTATTAAAAACTGTTGTACCAAAGTTGAAAGTTCAAAAGAAAATACATTTGCTAGTAACAAATTTACCTGGTGGTGTAAGTGACAGATCCATTCAGCAAACTGCCGTGCGTTTGGGATAGTGGCCGACAGGAACACATAGTGAACGTTGTCTGGCAACAGAATAATGGTCTCCTCCCAGACCACACCTCTCTCTGAAAACAAATAGAGAAATACAGTAAAACACCTTTAAAGTGACCAATCTGTGAATAAACACAGATGTCTTTAAAAGCAGGTGGTTGCTCAGTGCATTAAGCTACCACTTGTATTTAAGACCCAGAATTACAGCACTTTTTTGGTGGTCACTAAACAGGTTTTACAGTTTCACAGACTCCCATAAAAGCTGTCTGATCAGGGTCTGTTCTGTTTGCTAATAGCATTTGATAGTTCTGTTACTTTACTTTCTAAAATGGTTACAATATTCCACCTTCCATATTTTATTAAAACTACTTTGCCCAAAAATATTCAGTAGGTATTGAAATTTGGAATAAACATAGAACAGAGAAAGGGTTAAACCTATCAAAATAGTGCAAAATTAAATTATGCATGTGGAGTGGGAGACTGGATGTCCAAATACATAATGGTACTTAGAGTAGTAAAAAAAAAGATTTCAGACTAACCTTTGTCCCTCATGTAGTGTATCTCATCAAATATGACCCAACCCACCTCTCTCATGATCTCTGAACCTCTGTATAACATACTCCTTAGAATCTGTGAATATACCAGAGCTCAATGAATTAACTCTATCAGATAGAGGCACCTTGTTTGTTTAACCCTCACAATGGATGAATGCTGAATGTTAAAATGGGACTATTCCAAAACTCAAACAGGTCAAGGTGAATATTTAGGCATATTTCTAATGAAAAGCGTAACATGACAAACAGTGCAGACCCTGATGAGAGGGCTCCTGTAGGAGCCCTCTCATCTGGGTCTACACTGTTTGCAAAGAACATTAGTGACACATTTCACACATTGTAAGGGTTAACATTTTTACAGAGTATACCCATATCAGACGACTCTTGTAGGAGCTGTCTGGTCAGGGTTTGATCTGTTTTCATATGGAATAAAATGGATCTTATTCTACAGTTTCTGACATGGCCAAAATTTCCTGTGTACATATGCATCATAAAAATTCAGTTAATAAATATTCATGATGTCATGATTTCTTACATGAATATTCATGGAGTGAAGAGTTAACAGGAATCAATCAGGCTTCGATTTATTTAAGCTTCATGCTGCATACATATACAAACTGACTGTGTACTTTGATGAAGCATTATTGAGTGTTTAAAACTGAGTCAACTTTAATGATTTTGTATTGAGCATATCAGATATATTTGAAATCTTGCAGGTATACATCAACTTACTAAAAGAAAAGAACAAAAAACATACAAGAATGTATCATAGAGATGATATGTATAGACATAAAGTCAGTAGCAATCTTCTTAATACAAGACTATAAAACCAAACTGTCTGTCTTGACCAATTTTCAGGATGGAGACCGATTTTCATGGTCTGTGACTTTGAGCAAACATCAATAAATCGAATAAAAACACCTATCTGTCAGTGCATCATGTTGTTTGCACTACCTAGGACAGTAGAAATATCTATCCAGTAAAACCTCTCTAAACCTGAATTGTAGTAGAGAAGAATTTAGATACATTTAGGCAGGTGTCTGCTTAATGTAGGGTGAGTCATGCAGATAGCTCCTAGAGGAGTTTTTTGCATGACTTTCACCCTGCATTAAGCTGCCAAGACTGATGTTTATACTAACTTGAATGTCTGGTTTAGAGGGGTTTTATTGTAATGTAACACAATACCTCTGTTGTCATGACGAGGCAGCTAGCAGTAGGGTTAATAGTGACATCACCAGTCATGAGACCCACATCCTGGAACTCCTCAAACAGTTCCCTGTACTTTTGGTTACTGAGGGCCTTGATTGGAGTGGTGTAGATCACTCTCTGCTTATCTCTAAGTGACATCGCTATAGCATAGCTGTAATAAACAAGGTTTATAATAGTGAAAGGGGTATCCTGATCTTGTGTAGTTACATAATTTACAAACAAATATTAAACGAATAGGTAAAACAAACAAGACAGACCAAAGTCAATATGCTGCTAGAGTGGATCAGTGCTAATATGTATTAGAAAGTTTGCTTTATAGTTTGTTTCTCATGCTATTTAAAGTAGAAATAATACAACCTCTATCACAAATCAACAGAACTAAAATCATATTGACACAATGTAAAACTAAGCTCAACACTAAATATTTGCTTGATGTTTCCTAAAGTCATAGCATTAATGATTGAATGTTCAGATACAGTGCAAGACAAACTAAATGTGAAACAATGTACAAAGTAGAAATTGTGTCTGTAAGACACAGCGATCCCCCCGTGGTAGTGCTTGACAATGAAAAGACTGTGGCAACCAACTGCACGTACAAGTGTAACACACAGACAGACAGATGGACAGACGGATGGGTGCAAAACATAATGCCTCCTGACTATCGTCAACGGGGGCATAAAAACCCTAATGACTGAAGGCAAAG
This sequence comes from Azorinus chamasolen, assembly GCA_963576725.1. Taxonomy (NCBI): domain Eukaryota; kingdom Metazoa; phylum Mollusca; class Bivalvia; order Cardiida; family Solecurtidae; genus Azorinus; species Azorinus chamasolen. The sequence goes on along the minus strand of OY755243.1, from coordinate 63,780,536 downwards.
ACAGCCAATATTTCTTTCTATGGAGAATAGGCAGATGCTAAACTATTATATACAGTTTGTTTTTATTTTCTCTTTGCATGAGTGACGAACTGGTAATAACCTATGCCAACAGTTTGGATCGAAGATCAGAACTCATGGAAACTCTGACTTGAGAAACAAAAGAAATATCTTTGCAGACAACAAGTACATAGCATGCAAAGAATTGCAGTAAAATACAACATACACAGCAACCATAGTTTTGATTGTATTTTTAACTCTTTCCTCTTTGAATATTCATGTAAGAAACAATGACATCACGAATATTAATTAGAATATTTTTATATAATAGAACACAGATACAGGAATTTTGGCTATACATGTAGTAGAAACTGTAGAATCACTTCTATATTATTCCATAAGCAAACAGAGTAGACCCAGATCAGACTGCTCCTGCAGGAGTCATCTGATCTAAGTCCACTCTGTTTGCAAAGGCGTAGAAAGGTGTATTTATGGAGTAAAGGCTTAAAAGTAACAAAAGTAAAATTAACTTTCAAAATCATAACTGCCCACAATATCTGCAGGCAACAAGTGCCTAGCATGCAAAGAGTTACAGTAAAATACAACATACACGGCAACCACAGTTTTGCCAGCTGATGTATGAGCTGACACCAGGACAGACTGGTTATTCTCCAAGCACAGCAGAGCCTCCTTCTGGAAGGGATCCAGTATAAATGGGTAGGTCTTGGCTGGTTCCCTGTTGAAGGTCTGCAGAGGAACAAACTCATTCTGTGGTGGAATGGCAACCTTCAAAAGAAAAATGTTCATGAAATATTACGACATATAGACTTTAGACCTCTATGTAGGATCTTAACCCCTTTCCTGCTCAATATTCACCCTGACATGATGAATATTATTATTACAAAAGTATTATGCCACAATTTCCTCAAAGCAACTGGTAACAGTAGCTTACAACAATAATTCTGCAATGATTTCAAAATGTTTTCTATGATGGCACAATACTCTGTTGAAAACAGAACCATCTGTAATAAGGAAAGCAATCACGATTAACTCTTTACCTGATGAATATTCATGCGAAAAGGTGTTTCAATCAGGTAAATGGTTCAGAGCCTGACAGATAACAAACAGTATATGTATAAGGCAGACAGTAAATAAGCATGTCTAACCCCTTTCCTAATGAGCATTTATGCATAAATTGGTCACTTCATGAATATTCATCAACTGAATATGTTATGTGTATATGCAAACAGAGCAGACCTTGATCAGACAGCTCTTGGTCTATTCTGTTTGCAAAGGCATAAACACATTTTAAATATGAAGGAAAGTGTTAATCAACTCACCTCATGCAGACAGGCCTCAACAGTCTCCACTGTATGCACTTGTATCCTCTGCATCACCTCAAGGTTGCTGTGGTAACAAATGTCATTTTAATTATATGTAATAATGACAATAAAGAAATAATAACATAACTGAGTTTCCACAATGGCACATAAAGCAGGAATTTTTTGCCATGGTAGAAACTGTAGGATCAGATATATAGTTATTTACAATTCAATAAGCAAACAGAGAAGCCCCTTTTCTGACAGCTCTTACGAGAGCGGCTCCGCCTGAGCCAGTTTAATTTCTGTTTGAAAAGGTGTCAAAAGCAGACCCTATGAGGTTTGAATTTAGAGACCTCTACCAGATAACAGGTTAGGCTAAATCATTATATGCCAAATACAGTCAAACCTGTCCTAGCGACACATTGTTTTTAGCGACATCCTGTCAGATGCGACAGTATTTCCTTCCTCCCGATGTATTTTCCTCTATATTTCAACTGTATTTAACGACACACTGGCAGATGCGACATACGACACTAAATTTGTACTCCCAACTCGGCAAACGACATTGTTTTTAGCGACAATGATCTTTCACTGTATCATTGTGTTTGTACCTAATTGCCCTCATTAACGTGTCAAAGGATTAATGCCCAAGGTGATAAGGGATTATCTGGTCCAGTTGGTCTGTTAGTCTCACTACTGTTTTTATAGCTAGCTACCCAACCATAAAATTTTGATAATGAACTGCGCTTTAATCATCCATTTATTTATACCGGAAATCGGTCATACTGTCGTAATTGGCTATTCTAGTGATTTAATTGCCAATTTGGTTTCATAACTTGACAAGAAGTTAACCACACCACTTCAAAAGGTTTATTTCATTATAACATTAATTGTATTCTCATAATTAAGATACAGACATATAGAAATGTGCCTCTGCTTCCCTGTCAAAGACAGGTGTGCTTGGCCTCGTTGTGGTAATGGGCCGAAACGCTTCGAAAAACTACGAGGGCTTCTGATTTTATTAATTTGTTTTGTGCACAAGCTTACTTTTTATTAATTGAATTAATGATAAGGACACTAAAGAAGTAACATCATAAAATAGTTTATTCCATTTCAAACCCTAAAAAAGTAATACCTAGATTTAAATTTGAAATGTCACCAGTTTTCGCGAAGAATGTTGATCAATACATGGACCCTGGATCGGTTGGTATTGGCCCATGAAATTTTCAACCTGAATTCAAAGACACCCTGTGAGATACGACACTTTTGGCTTTCTCCCAAACTATGTCTCTTAAAACAGGTTTGACTGTATAAAGGCTCGTGTGATGACACATTTTCCCAAAATTAAGGATTTTTGGGGGGCTAGAAATATACAGTGCTTGGGATAATTTAACAGCAATCACAACCTCTGACAGACATGTATGCAAACAATTCAAATTTAGATTTCCTGTCATTCAAATCTTCTGCTCCTCTTTCTCATAATAATTTGTAATATTCAAAATTGACAGATCATTTGTTTCTGCTTCTAGATTTTAAACACATATTGCAGTATACTCTAACTATCCCACCTACCGTATTCACACAGTAATTCTCAGGTAAAGGAGCAGTCTGATCAGGGTCAGTCCTCATTTATATGAGGGAAATGGTTAACCTTTCCTTCATATAAACGCGTTTTCACGCATATGCAAACAGAGTAGACCAGATCAGACAGCTCCTATAGGAGCCACATGATCAGGGTCTGCTCTGTTTGCTAATGGAATTTGAAAGATCTTTTTCCTTACTTCCTAAAATGGCTACAATGTTCCACCTTCCATATTTCATTATAACTATTATGTCCATGAATATTCAGTAGTATTGAAATTTGGAATAAATATAGAACAGGGGAAGGGTTAAGCAACCTACTACTTTTTAAGACTCTTATGTTTAATGAGGAATCAGGGGCTTTAAACAGTTTTACTGTATAACAAACTTATGATTACCTTGAGGGTTCTTCAGGTCTGTGTTTCTTTTTCTCTTGCTCTTCATCGTCATTTTCCTTTTCAACTGGTCTTTTGGCAGCTATACTCTTTAGCAAAGCATCAGCCCTGAAAAAGCATTCACTATATTCAAATATTTTGACATAATCATTAATGGCTATTCATTTGTCCACAAACAGCTAAAGGACCTGACAAAATCGCTCATAATATTTACACAATCCTGTACACAAGAAACACCAATGGCAACAGCAGAACACCTAAGCAGAGTGTAACTAAGATGGCAGATAAAACTTTTAAAAGGAATCAAAATACCTGTCAATGTTATTTTTTATTTAAACTTTTTCTTACTAATTAGGCTACAAAAAACTGTCAATAAAAATTTAACAATTTTTATTGCATTATTTTATCTTGAAAATTGGATTTCAAATATTTACTCCATAAATATGCCTTTCTACGCCTTTGCAAACAGGGTAGACCCAGATCAGACGGCTCCTGTAGGAGCCATCTGATCATACAGGGTCTGCTCTGCTTGCTTATGGTTGTAATATATAAAGGATTTTAAGACTATGGCCAAAATTCTCCACCTCCATGTAGTGATGTACTATTTTGACGATTAACCTAATTGATACGCATGCAGTTATGTTTTTCTTACATGAATATTCATGGAGTAAATTATGAGTAAACATTGAACATGTAAAAACTTTTTTGTGCAGACTACATGCATACAACATATATATACATGTACAAATTTCCATCTGCCTTATCTAACACAGGCCATAGCAGGCATATATGCCGTTTTCATATTGAGCCATAGAGAAGCTTGCGCACACAGAAACATCACAAGTATTGTATCACATCAAAACAAATACAATTGCCAAATACAGTTCTGACAGCTAAAAAAATAATTTCAATGTTAATCTTTAAAAATATATAAATTCAACACATGTGTTCTGCTTGAATTTTTCAATGAAATGCCAAAAAGCAATTGCATAATCAGAGTAAATCCTTGAAACTATTCTTATTGGTTTTTTTTTTGCAATGTACTATACATGAGTGGCATACGCATTCCACAAAATGATGATGTCACAAGTGACTGATAAAAACGTATGACTTGAAGTGGAACCTCCTTTTCAACACAGGTCATGCGAAGTAAGTGAGAGTAAACTTTTTATGCCCCCAACGGCGGGCATATAGTAAACGCATTGTCTGTCCTTCCGTCTGTCCGTCCGTGGTTTTGCCATAATTGCCAGCACGCATCTATTGGATAGACTAACATCCCTTGCTTATTATAATACATTGATGACTCACTTATTTATAAGTATTTAAACACAGAATCTAAATGTAAACAACGTAATCTTGATCTGGGTCTGAACGGCGATTTCGCCGTTTGAGATAATTGCTGACAAGCATCACATCAAATACTTAGCTGCTGTAAAAACTTGATCCCTATGTAACAATAGGTTCAATGGGTCTACTATATAAATCCATGAATGGGAAGATTGAAGAAACGACCGTAAATCGCCAAAAAAATGATTTTTTAAATTTTGGTTTCTGAATCTCAAAACAAGCATAATATTGAGTGCTTATGTTAGTATGTTCATCCTTTTTCGATGATGTGTGTTACATATCTAGACAAAAACAACAATAAAATTACAAAAAAAAAAAAAAAAAAAAGTTGCATAAACAATTTATTTCAGTCAACTGCAATTGTGGTTTAATTTGCAGGTGTGTCAGCTACGATACTGGATAAATAAATGCTAGAGCTCGAAATTTAGGCTGTGCTTAGTTCATATCATGTTTGGCGCCTTGGAAATAGTTTGGAAACTCCTAGCAATAATATTTTCCAACTGTGAACAAAATTTGAAAAACAATCCTCATCACAAAATCGTCAAGCTTTAGTTACCTTTTCACACTGTCATCGTCTGCTGTCTTGTCTTCGTTAATTTCTGAAGGTTGTTCAAGTGGCACTGGTCGCGAACTGGTCGTGTCTTCTTCAAAAACATTGAAAAGATCATCTCCAAAAGCGTCTGCCATTGTAACCGGAAGTGTGGGAAACATGTGTAGCCGGTGTATTCTGGTTCCCAACATTGATTATTGTACAGTATAACATACCGCGACGCGGAAAACCAAGCAGTCACCCGGTGTCCGTTCTCGAGGTTGTCACGAAATTTTTACTGTTAAAAATGGAAGTTGATCTACGTTCCTACGTTATTTTTGCCACGGTTTTAACAACCATTTTTGCTAAGGGTCCTTCACATGGTAAGATTTTGTCTACAGCGTGCCTTTATACATTTAAAACAAGATCTAATTTTAGTTTCAGTTTAATTGAGACTTTCGGACCTTAGTTAAATCGTACCACATTAAATTCGTCTTCATTTTGGTGAGGTTTCTTTTGGAATTCACTTTGGTGAGGTATCTTGTCATGTCGTAACAAACCCATTTCACATCAGTCATAATTTTGCCACTTTATCCCATACTGTTACCATTCATACAACGCAGTAATGAGTAGACACAATCATGCATATGATTTCTAATGATAAATCCCATTTAGGGATATTGATCAGGGTTTAGTTTTTGTTGGCCTGTAATCCCAAATGGTATTAATGAAAAGGTCTATATTTTATTTTATTTTTCGTAGTTTTGTGTTTTGTATTCTAGAAGTTTAACATATTTTTAAAAATAATCTAATTAATATTCATGATGTCATAATTTCTTTCATGAATATTTGTGGAGTAAAGGGTTATACAATACTAATACTAGAAACCTTTATAATGAATTATGGGTGAATGTGAAAGGCAAATAAAGTATTTATATGTGTACATGTGGAATGTCAGAGGACATGCTCATTAAACTTATTGATTAGTGCTTTAGTTTGGAACAGTTAAACATTTCCTGATAGTACTTAACGTTTTCTTACCTTTGCAAACCACAGGGGTCTGGACCGCTTCATGGGGGTCTATATGTACTATATAATAACAGTACATATAGACCCCCATGGAGCGGTCCAGACCCCTGTGTTACAAACAGAGTAGACCTGTAGGAGACATCTGATCAGGGTCTGCTCTTTTGCTTGTGAAATTATAATAGATCTGACTTCATAGTTTCAACCAATACCAAAATATCCTGTGTACATTAGCCATTATAAAAATTTGGCTAATATTCATGATGTCAATATTTACTGCAAAAATACTCAACAGGGAAAGGGTTAATATACTACATACACATAAGAATCCTTTCCCTGTTGAATATTCATGTAAGAAATAATGACATCATGAATTTTTATAATGGCATATATATATATATATATATATATATATATATATATATATATATATATATATATATATATATACACACAGGAAGTTTTAATATTGGTAGAAACTGTAGAATCCGATCAATTATATTTCATAAGCAAACAGTGCAGACCCTGATCATTTTGGCTTTGGTAGAAACTGTACTATAGTCAGATCTATTTTATTGCATAAGCAGACAGAGCAGACCCTGATATATGGCTCCCACAGAAGGTCTTTTCTCTTTATATGAGGGAAAGGGTTAAATATACGTGTATGTCATTTTCAGTTTCATTATGTGAAACACACACACTTAATTATTGACACATGTACAGCCATACTGTGGAAGCTTTTCCTGTATTGTGGTAGGGTACTTAACTAGGAACCATGTGATGTTACATTTGATTTCCAGTAGGGCCGTCATTGGCATATTCTCAGTAGAGCTGTCAATGACCTATTCCCAATAGGGCTGTCATTGACCTATTCCCCCATTAGGGCTGTCATTGGCCTATTCCCAGTAGGGCTGCCTTTGGCCTATTCCCAGTAGGACTCATTGGCCTAGTCCCAGTAGAGCTGTCATTGATCTATTCCCATTAGGGCTGTCATTGACCTATTCCCAGTAGGGCTGTCATTGGCTTATTCCCAGTAGAGCTGTCATCGGCCTCTTCACAGTAAAGACTGTCATTGGCATATTCCCTGTAAGATTTCATTGGCATATATTCCTAGCAGGGCTGCCATTGACATATTCCCAGTAAGACTGTCAATGATCTATTCCAAGTAGGGCTGTCATTGGCCTATTTCCCTATCCCCAATAGGACTGTCAATGACCTATTCCCGGTAAGACTGTCATTAGCCTATTCCCAATAGGACTGTCAATGACCTATTCCCAGTAGGGCTGTCATTTGCCTATTCCCAGTAGGACTGTAATCGGCCTATTTCCAGTAGGGCTGTCACTGACCTATTCCCCAGAAGGGATGCCATTGACCTATTCCCAGCAGAGCTCTCATTGGCATATTCCCAGTAGGACTGTCATTGGCATATTCCCAGTAGGGTTGTCATTAGCCTATTCCCAATAGAGCTGTCATTGACCTATTCCCAGAAGGGATGCCATTGATCTATTCCCAGCAGAGCTTTCATAGGCATATTCCCAGTAGGACTGTCATTGGCCTATTCCCAGTAGGGCTGTCATTAGCCTATTCCCAGTAGGGCTGTCATTGACCTATTTCCAGTTTGGCTGTCATTGGCTTATTCCCAGCTGAGCTTTCATTGGCCTATTCTCAGTAAGACTGTCATTGGCCTATTCCCAGTAGGACTGCCATTGGCATATTCCCAGCAGGGCTGTCAATTGACCTATTCCCAGTAGGGCTGTCATTAGTCTATTCCCAGTAGGGCTGCCATTGACCTTTTTCCAGAAGGGATGTCATTGACCTATTTCCAGTAGGGTTTACAATTGACCTATTCCCAGTAGGGTGTCAATTGGCCTATTCCAAGACTCGAGGGCTTGGTGCAAAACTATTCTAACTCCTTCACAAAGTGAAGGAGTTAGAATAGTTTTGCACCAAGCCCTCGAAGTAGGGTTGTCAATTGTCCTATTTCCAGTAAGACTGCCATTGACCTATTTCCAGTAGGGCTGCCATTGTCCTATTTCCAGTAGGGCTGTCATTGACCTATTTCCAGTAGGGCTGCCATTGACCTATTTCCAGTTGGGCTGTCATTGGCGTATTTCCAGCAGGGCTGCCATTGACCTTTTCAGAGTTGGGTTGTTCATATAAACACCTAATCACTCATTTGTAAACAGAGAAGACCCAGATCAGATGGCTCCTATGTGAACCATCTGATCAGGGTCTGTTCTGTTTGCTGAAGGAATATGATAGATATGTTTCTTTAGATTCTGAAATAGCAATAATGTTCTACATTCTATTTTTCATTGTAATATTTTGTCCATGAATTTTCAGGAAGTATTGAAATTTGTACTGAATGTAGGAGATGGGAGAAGGGTTGAATAATTGAACATTACTCAGAGCTACAGATAAGATTATCATTGATTTCCACAGAACACTTCTCATCTGGATCTCTGGTTACTTATTGGAGTCATGAACTAGTTAGCAGCTGGACACACTAATTTCCATAGCAACTGTTTATATGTAATCATACTAGAGAATGCTGCTTCTGATTATATGCTGACATGTTTACTCTGACCAAGCTGTTACACCCTATCTTAACCCTTATCCTGTAGAAGCAATAATCTCAGATCAAACTCTGAAAAAAGCAAGATTACTTACCTTTGAGTTGTTCAAGCTGTTGAGAAACTACTGACTGAGTGTCAAACAACTTGGATCCTGATCAGACGCCGAGTTACTCGGCGTGTGGTCTGGTTCCAAGCTGTTTGCAAATGATGATTAGGTGGTGACCGACAGGATAAGGGTTAATAAGCTTTTAGTTCTACCCAGTACAGTAGAACCCTTCTAAATCGGAATTTTATTAAAGAACAATTTAGGTCTTTTTAGGCAGATGGCTGCTAATGCAAGGTGAAAGTCATGCAGAAAGCTCCTAAAGGAGCTTTTTGCATGACTTTCAACCTGCATTAAACTGCCAGATCTGTCTGAAAGACCGATTTTGATACTAATTATTACGTCTGGTTTATAGGGTTTTTTGCTCTACACATCTGTAAGTTACACCTTAGTGTACTAAGAATTTATACTGTGAATAAATTGTCATCTGCTTGATTTTTCAAGGTACCTTTATTCCATGAATATTCATATAAGAAATAATTATATCATGAATATGAAGTAGATTGATTGTTATAATAGCACATGGACACTGGAATTTTTGGACATGGCAACTGTATAATCAAATCAATATTATATCATAAGCAAACAGAGCAGACCCTGATCAGACGGCTCCTATAGAAGTCTTCTGATCTGGGTCTACTCTGTTTGCAAAGGCATAGAAAGGCATATTTATGGAGTAAAGAGTTAATAACAGCTATAGATTAGAATGTCAAGCAGTCTGGATCCTGCAGAATTACTTAGGTATCTGTGAAATTAATGGTTAATAACCTTGAACAAAGTAGCCAATAATTTCAACTGATCAAACTGCTCTTAAAATCTGGGTATTGCTGGCAAAACTTTTATTAAGATAATTACAGCAGTATGACTGTAAGTTATTCTTATATACTTTCAGGCTGGAATGACAACATTAACTGGTTAACCTTTGAAGAGGCTCTTGTTATGTCTCACGAGACGTAAGTCATGGTTGTTAGAAAAAAAATTGTTTTCAGGGATAAAGGATATACAGTTGAACTTCCATATCTCGAACTTCAAAAGGGACCATACAAATTATATCGAGATAACCAAAGTTCAAGTTGACAGGTTTCTAATCTGGACAATTTCCTCATGTTCACAGCTTAATGCAGGTCTAAAATAATGCTAATAGCTCCTGCAGGAGCTTTCAGCATTACTTTAGACCTGCATTACGCTGTCAAACATGTTTCTAGATATGTGCAGTGATACATTTTAGAGGAATTCTGTTTTGTATATTTTGGATGGACCCAACTTTTAGTTCGAGTTATGCCGAAGTTTGAGTTATCCGAGTTCGAGATATCGAAGTTCAACTTTAAATGTATGTCCTTGTCTTTTCAAGCTAAGAATTACTCATAAAGATAGTACTATCTAAACAAAATTTAAGTAGGTTTTACTGTGTAATTCTTGTACAACACAGATACTTGTAAGTAAGAGACAAAAGTCAATTTTGACACATTTGATATATGTAAGTGCATACAAACAAAACAACATCAGGTGCACAGTATATGATTATTATATGATCAGCAACAAAAGACTCTTGTTATGTCGGCTTTGTCAGACTTGTGCTTGAGCATCCGGGTTGCTATAGGTATTGCTTTAAGTATGGTTCTCTCCATTTGAAAAAATGGCAGACACTTTGAAGTCAAACAGTGTCAAACACCTGCCTTCTCAATTACTGTAACTATGTCATGAGTCAAATACCTCCATTGCTGATATGGTTTAATGTAGACCTTCATAGTCTCTGAAGCCCATACATAAACACTACTCAATAGAGATCAAGATAGATGAATGTCAATACATATACATATACATGTATCTATATATTGTACTGCACATAGATGTATGCCGAGGTGATTTTGTACCTGGGAACTGATGATTTACTACCCTACCCGCGAGTACCCAATACATTATTCATAGTAGTGAACAGAAGTCTGTAGGCTTACCTTTGTTTATACTTTTTGAAATAGCTCATGAAATTATTGATGAGCAGTTGTACTTCAAACTATGCTTCCACTGTACCTAACCTATTTTGTCCTCTTTGATTTCAGCAATCTACCTATCATGCTGTTGATACACAAGACTTGGTGTGGAGCTTGTAAAGGTATAGACTAGCTGATATATTCAATGTGATCCCTTTCCCTGTTAAATATTCATGTAAGAAATATGAATATTTATTATCTATTTTTTTTATAATGACATGTATACGGATATTTTGGTATTGGTAGAAACTGTAAAGTCAGATCTGTTATAATTTCTTGAGCAAGCAAATCAGACCCTGATCAGCTGGTTCTTACAGGAGCCATCTAATCTAGGTCTATTGTGTTTGCAAAAGCGTGAAAAAGTGGTTGAATGAGTGAAAGAGATAACCCTTTACTAGGTAACACTAACATGACATTTATAAACTGCTTTGATCCAATCTTTTTTAACCCATTATCTGATAAAATCTTTTAACACATATTGGATTACTATATCTGATTCTACAGTTTCTGTGATGGCCAAAAATCATGTGGCTGCATGCCAATATAAAAAAAATATTCATGTTGAACATATCATTATTTTAAGATGGATGTCCATGAGGTAAAATATTAAATAAAGACTGTCATGAAATTAAATAAAAAGCCAGACAATAGTATGTGTTAGACTTGTAATCATTAAGGTGAAAAAATCTTCTAATGAAGCAAACACATCAGTACTGTTAAAAACAGGTTTCAGTACTGTGTTATTATTATTGATATTATAATAATTGAACCCTTTACTCTATGAATATTTATGCTAGAATTAATGCATGTACAAATATTTATCAGCTTCTAAAAGTATAGGAACATGAAACTGTTTGGTCATGGCAGAAACTGTAGAATATACTTCCAGATGCAAACAGTGCAGACCCTGATCTAGGAGCCATCTGATCTAGGTCTACTCTATTTGCAAAGGAGTTGAAAAGTGTATCTATGGAGTAAAGGGTTAAAATGTTTTCAGTAGTACTGCATGAGACAGGATAGTTGTAGGCCAGCCTGATGTGAACAGCTGTTTCATTTTAACCAATATTAATTAGTTATTACGTTGTAAATAGTATATGGCTCACCTTTGTCTATTCAATCAATACTGTTTACTTGTAGACAGTGTACCGGTATGCCTTGCTGGCCATGTAACATGCTGGGCAATTGTTATACAATGTACAACCAAAAAGTTTCATTTGTTTTATTTTTCGAGAAACAATATTTTCTGTATGTACAAGTACAAATATAAAATTTTACTGCATAACTTGAGTTTCTTGCAGGCTTATCCCTTTACTCAATAAATACGCCTTTCCATGTCTTTGCAAAAAGACTAGACCCAGATCAGATGGATCCTGTAGGAACCATCTGATCAGGCTCTGTTCTGTTTGCTAATGATCCAATATAGATATGATTCTACACTTCCTGCCATGGCCAAACATACCTGTGTCCATTATACTATTACAATGATTAATTTTATTAATATTATGATGTCATAATTGCTTATATGAATATTCATGGAGTAAAGGGTTACCCATATTTGGATCCCAGTTTACCCATTGTGTGTTTGCAGTAACAATATGACCATAACCCTTTAATCCATGAATATTTATGTCAGAACCAATGATTGTTTGAACATTAATTAGCTGAATTGTTGTAATAGCATTACCATGAACGAGGACATTTTAACAAGGGCAGAAAAAAATAGAAATAGGTCTATGTTGCTTCATAGCAAACAGAGCAGACTCTGATGAGATGGCTCCCATAGGGGCCATCTGATCTAAGTCTACTCTGCAAAGGTGCCAAAAGGCTTCTCTATGAGGTAAAGGTTGAGCCCTTTACTCCATAAATACACCTTTGCAAACAGAGAATACCCAGATCAAACAGCTCCTGTAGGAGCCCTCTGATCAGGGCCTGCTCTGTTTCCTTATGAATTAATATAGATATGATTCTACCGTTTCTGCTTTTGCAAAAAAAAATCATGTATAGATATGCCATTAATTTTTAAAAAGTAATCTACATGTATTTTATCAGAAAAGGGTTAAAGTGCCATTTGCCAGTCATGGCTAGAAGCCTGATGGTGTGTTTCTCTCAGTGTAGTAGGCCTTTGATTGTGTCCTACTCTCCCTATTGCATACATCTATACTTGTAGAATACAGTAGTTATGTTTACGAATTTGAGCAGATTACAGTTATTTATTTCTTAGCCTTTTACCTGATGTATAATTTGAATATGAATGTCATTTAGTTCATTTTTTATAATGGCATTATGAACATGGAAACAAAATTTGCATGGCAGAAACTGTAGAATCAGATCTCCATTATTTCCTCAGTAACCGGAGCAGAACCTGATGAAACAAGCAGAAACTGATGAATCTGTTTGCAAAGGCATCAAAAGGTGTACCTGTCAGGCATAGGGTTAACCCATTCCCTCATTTTGACACCTATTGGCACTTCTGTAAAAGTCACTTTGTGAAACCATTGTGGTAAATAGGGCATTTGCTCCTATGGAGCAAATGCTCTATTTATCACAATGGTTTCAATACTACACAATTCTAAAATTTTCATTTTCGGTAGATTTATTCAGGGGTTGGATCTTAAAATAGCCTATGCAGGAATGGGTTAAGAGTGACCAATGTGCAGACCCAATCTGACACTTTATTCAACATGGCAGGTGATCTGGGTCTGCACTGTGACCATTTTTCGATGGCACTGGCCATAAATTGGTAACTGTTTTTTCTTCTATTGTTTCAGCTTTGAAGCCAAAGTTTACTGAATCAAAAGATATAGAGAATATGAGCAAACACTTCCTGATGGTAAACCTCCAGGTGAGTGAGCTTCATGCAGCTTATGTGCTGATGCAAAGACCTCGGTTGTTCTTGTTGACCTTCATCATTGTAACCAAGAATTTTCATACAGTTACATTTTGATTATATTCTTACTTGAAGAAATTGGGGAGAAATTGACATTGACATTGTATTTCTGTAGGGAAAGGTTACATTGAAATAGAAATATTTCTGAAATTTCAACCCTTTACTCCATGCATATTCATGTGAGAAATAATTTGAAGTCATGAATAGTAATTAGATGAATTTAATGACATCAGAACACATGAGTGTTTGGTATTGGGAACACTGTAGAACCAGATCTTTATTATTGCATAAGCAAACAGATCAGACCCTTATCAGGTGACTCCTATGGGAGCTGTCTAACTTAGGTCTAATATGTTTGCAAAGACATTAAAAGTCATATCTGTGGAGTGAAGGGTTATACTGTAAGTGTCTTTTGTTATGAAATTTGTTGTCTTCTCAAATTCAGTACACATTCTATTATGATTATTAGCCAAGCATCAAACAGCTTGAATCATGGTCAGATATAGCTGATGTTTCTAAGGTCAATTTCGTGAATGGTATGACAAAGATTAACCCTTTCCCTGTTCTGCATTTAGGCCACATTTCAATATCTACTGAATATTCATTAACAAAATAGACATAAAGAAATATGGAAGATGGAACATTATACCCATTTTAGAAAGCAAAGAAACAAATCTATCAAATTCTATTAGCAAACAGAGCAGACCCTGATCAGACGGCTGATCTGGGTCTACTCTGTTTGCAGATGCGTGAAAAAATGTTAATATGAGGGAAAGGGTTAACCCTTTACTCCATGAATATTCATGTAAGAAATGATGACATCATGCATATTAATTAGATATAGTTGTTATGATAGCACATGGACATAAAGAATTTTTGGCCATGACGGAAACTATAGAAGCATATCTTTATTCTATCATAAGCAAACAGAACAGACCTTGATCAGATGGCTCCTACAGGAGCTTACTCTGCTTACAAAGGTGTAGAAAGGCGTATTTATGGGGTTAAGTATTAATACATGTTTGTATCACCTGTTGAACAAGAGGAGACTTTTGACACTTTTGGCATATCTGTTGAAAACATGATGTGCTGGTAGAACATACCGTATTCCCTGTTCACCCTTACCTGATAACCCAGCTGTTTTACAAGGTAGACCTAGATCAGATTGCTCCTGTAGTTGTTGGATGAGAGTCTGCTCTGTTAAGCCTTATATGTTTCAGAGCTGATTCTCTTCAGTTTGCCATTTCATTTAATTTCTTTTTTTATATTTGAAATACAAGAATTAAAATAACATGTTTATTGAGCTGGCATTAAATCAAATTAAACCTTTCCCACATATAAACGCCTTTTCACACATTTGCAGAGTAGACCCAAATTAGACAGCTCTTCTGTTTGCTTTTGATATAATGATAGATCTGATCCTACAGTTTTTGTCAAAGGGAAAACATTCCCTTGAAAAGTTTATGATATAAAAATTAAGCTATTATTCATGCTGTCATTAAATTTTGCAGGACATTGAAATGGTTAAACACTTCTGTTACATTGTTACAGGATGATGAGGAGCCAGAAGACAGGAAGTACTCCCCTGATGGTGGATACATTCCCCGAATACTGTTTATGCGTAAGTTAAAGCCATAATAACTGTCAGATACTGGTACTAAGCCTTCAGTCCATGAATATTTATGAAAGAATTAATGACATTATGCATATTAATTAGATTTATTGTTATAATTGCACTCTGACATCTGAATTTTTGGCCTTGGCGGAATCTGTAGAATTATATCTATATTATATCATTAGCAAACAGAGCAGACCCTGATCAACTTGGTCTACTCTGTTTGCAGAGGCATAGAAAGGCAAGTAATGGAGTAAAGGGTGAACCCTATGCCTGATAGAGATGCCTTTCATGATTTTGCAAACAGAAAGAACCCATATCAAACTGCTCCTGTAGGAGATAACTGATCAGGGTCTGCCGTGTATACATATAAAATATTATAGATATAATTTCACAGTTTCTGCCATGGCAAAAATTCCTTTGTTTATATACCATCATTAAAAAAATTACTGATAAATATTCCTGATATCATTATATCTCATAATATTTGTGAGGTAAAGAATTAAAACTTATTGTAGTAATTATTATTATCCAAAAATCATATAATTAACAAATTCACTCATGGGCTACTTTTATACCCAACCTCTTGCATTAAATCTACTGAGCATTTATTAGACAAAAGAAATTTTTATAGACCATTGTTATAAATACGTTGTAGAGCAGTTGCTCCTATAGAGCAAATGCTCTATTTATAAAAATGGTTTCAAAATATGACTTTTACATAGGTGTCAAAAAGTGTCAATATGAGGGAATGGATTAATATTCATGATGTAATTATTACTTGCATGAATATTTATGAGGGGAAGCATTATGTATGTAACAGTTAATGCATATTTGTACTGTTTCTAGAGAATCTTTGACTGTAAATTTTCAGAGCAAGGACGGATCCTAACCGACCTGTATAACAAAGGAGGAAACGAGAAATACAAGTACTACTACCATAACGCCGACTCCAGTAAGTATTGCATATATAGACACAAGTGCTTATAGCCTTTAGCATGCTTCAGGCAAATACATACCGTAGTTAGGGCCCTGCATTGAAAATGCAGGAGCACTATTGGAATCACATTTTCTGTCTGTCCGTCCATCCGTCAACACTTTTGATGTGACGCGATAACTCAAACGGTACTTCACATATTGGCATTATAGTAAGGGCATATACTTAGGTTCATCAGAGGAAGACGCCTATAAATTTGGGGTTGAATCAGATCACTATGTCTAGAGTTATCTGCCTTTGATTACATGGCCTTCTCTGACGAGTCAGTTTTCTAGTTACCTTTGCAAACAATTTGAAATCACATGAGATGCCAGATAATTTGGTGTTTTATCAGGATCAAAACTATTTGACACATAGACTATGTATATACAAAATGAAATGAATGCTACTTTTTGTACAGCAGGCTAAAACCTAATCCTTTACTCCATAAATACATGAATATTCTTTTTGACTAAATATTGAAGAAAATCTTAACCCTTTACTCCATAAATATGCCTTTTAGCGCCTTTGCAACCAGAGTAGACCTTGATCAGATGCCTCCTGTAGGGGTGGTCTGCTTTTGGAGTAATATACATTTACATGTAGATCTGATTCTACAGTTTCTGCCAAGGCCAAAATATCCGGTGTGCACATACTATAAGAAAATCATTAATTAATATGCATGATGTCATATTACCTGAATATTCATCAGGAAAAGGGTTAGACAGACATTGATTCATCTAGCTATCTGGATTTTTTTTCACGTTTCAACAATCTTGTTCCAATGTTGCAAATCTTTGAATTTGAAGAGGCCTCTCCCGTACCATATCAGCAGATTACCTGCTTCAAATTTGAGATCTCCAGAGGCCCAGAAATAATGTATCAATTAAAACACTTTCAAGAAATGAATAGCTCCCTTCATTTGTCCACCGAATCCTAAACATGTATTTTGACCACTCTTGAATTGGTGGAGAAATTAATGATCTTAGTATTCAACCCTTTCCCTGTTGAATATTCATGTAAGAAATATTGACATCACACATGTTTATTAGCTGAAGTATTATAATGGGATATGTACATAGGACTGTTTGGTATTGGTAGAAACTGTAGAGTCTGATCTATTATAAGTTTATAAGCAAACAGAGCGGACCCTTAATAAACGGCTCCTAAATCTTGGTCTACTCTGGTTGCAAATGGGTGAAAAAGCGTTTATATGAAATCATGGGTTAAATATGCATCTTTATCTATATGCTCTGTGATCATCTTTGACTTGTATCCTGAATCAATGAGACAAGCTACCTATAGATCAGGGTCTGCTCTGTTTGCTTATGGAATAACAAAGATCCGATTATAGTTCCAGAAGCTCATGTGTTCATATGTCATCATTAATGTGATAAATAGTTAATAATCATGATGTCAATACCAGTATCATGAGTATGTCTCATATGAATATTTATGGAGTTAACGGTTAAAAGCTCCAATCTAAGGTTATAAGGGAGGTAACTAGTTCATTCAGTAAAAACAAAATTAGACACTATAACCTCCCTTGAGGTGTACTATAAATCTAAAAATAGTACAAGTAAATCCACAAATTGATAACATCTAAGGTCATAGATGACGTGGCCTATTTCACAATAAACAGATGCATGCATTGAAAGTTTGAAGGTTATATATATAAAAAATGTTGCATAGATTATTTTTAGAAAATCAAAACATTTGCAGCCATACCCCACAGCTGTTGCTTGATAAAGTTTTTATTTCAATCTGCAATAGATCAGCTGGGGGTATAGCTCAGTGGTAGAGCATTCGACTGCAGATCGAGAGGTCCCCGGTTCGAACCCGGGTGCCCCCTTTTTAAATTTTTTTTATTTATAAGCCTAATCAATCGGAAATAATGAAAAAAGACTGGTCATTTTACATTATAGTGTGGTATGAAATGGTGAAGATATTCAGAGAGTCTACACTTTTCAAAACTAAGTTTTCTGATATTTCTCTTCAAAAATATAGTCAGTGTATCAAACACTGGATCCTGATCTGAAACAATGATATCATGAATATTAATAAGATTAATTGGTTATAATAGCACATGGACACAGGATATTTTAGCCATGGCAGAAACTGTAGAATCATGTATATATTATATCATAAGCAAACAGAGTAGACCCTGATCAGAGGGCCCCTATAGGAGCTGTCTGATCTGGGTCTACTCTGTTTGCAAATACGTAAAAATGGTATATTTATGGAGTAAAGGGTTAACCTAATTACCCTCAGTATACTGACAGACAAGCATAATCAAATAGTGCAGACCTAGATCAAACAACTCCTGAAGGAGCCATTTGATCAGAGCCTACACTATTTGCTACTATGCCAGTCTAATTAAACTCGTTACTCCATAAATATTCATGTACAAAATGACAGCATTATGAATATTAATTAGAATCCTTTTAATAATGGCCTATAAACACAGCAAAGTCTGGCCATAGCAACAACTGTAGTCATATCTATATTTCATAAGCAAATAGAGCAGACCCTGATCAGGAGGTTCCTACAGGAGCCCTCTGATCTGAGTCTACTCTGTTTGTAAAGGTTTATTTATGGAGTAAAGGGCTAAACTTATCAGATGGAGAGGGGATATTGGGTAATTAGGGTAGCTAGGGGTTATTGCAGTAAAATCTATCTAAACCGGGCATTCAGACTGATATCAGTGCCTCTCTTTAACCCTTTACTCCACAAGTATTCATGTAAGAAATAATGACATCATGAATTTGGATTAGATTAATTATAATAGCACATACTGCACAGCAACTGGATCATAGTGTCAAACAGGTTTAATTCTGATGAGACACCAAGTTATATTTACTACACATCACATCTGGATCCAGAGAGTCTTCAATGGAGAAATATTACCTAATTATCCATAGAGCTGACAGAGCCATTATACATTATTTTTTATTTTAAACATTTCTTTCAGTCATTGATGTAATGAAAAGAGCATTAGCAAAAACCAATAAATTTCATGTAAGACTTTTGTCTGTTACCTGTAGTGATTATTTGTTTGCTGGTCTGGTTTTCAGCTCTTTTTAACCCTTTACTCCATGACTAGTCATGAAAAAAAATGACATCATGAATACTTATAGGCTGAATTTTTATAAAATGTACCTTTCAAGGAAACTTTTTTTGCTTTGACAAAAGCTGTAGAATCAGATCTATATCATGTAAAAAGCAAACAGTGCAGACCCTGATCAGACGGCTCCTATTGGAGCCGTCTGATCAGGGTCTACTCTGTTTGCAAATGCATGAAAAGGCTTCTATATAAAGTAAAGGGTTAATCTGTCTTTGAACAACTATTTTACCCATATTGTTTTAACCCCTTTACTTGATGAATATTCATGTATGAAGTAACATCATGAATATTAATTAGCTGAGTTTTAGGCCTTGACTGAAAGTGTATAATAACAGAGCAGGCCCTTATCAGATGGCTCACACAGGAGCAGTCTGATCTGGGTCTACTGTTTTTGCAAAAACTTCTCTTTTAGGTGGTGGGTTTACCATTTAAAGAGATCTTTACATCAGATTTATATTTTGTTTGTATAGCAGAACCTCATTGTTGTAAACAGTGAAAACCATAGAGGTCTCTAGAAAGATTCATGCATAAAAAACAGTGTGCAGGGACCTCTTTTGGTAGCTTTCCGATTACTCTTGTCTTGCATATTGCACCTGACTTGATGACCAGCAGTAGACTTCTTTTGAGTGGTCTTACTGTATATGTTTACTTAGTTCCTGATAATTCCTTAGAAATTAGAAAGCATTTGTATTAGGGACCCTTAGATAGTGAAGCCTTTTTCCCTTTTAACCCTTTCCCTGTTAAGTACTCATGTAAGAAATAATGACAACATGATCTATATCATGTCAAAGGCAAACTCCTATAGTGGCCATCTGATCTGGGTTTTCTCTGTTTGCTGATGCGTGAAAATGCATTTATGTGAAGGAAAGTGTTAACTATTAACCTGTATCTCATGAATATTCATGTAGGAAATAATGACATTGATTATTATCAATTAGCTGAAATTTATAATGGTACATAAACTCAGGATTTTTTGTCATTGGCCAAAGTTGTAAAATAAGATATATAATTCCATAATCAAACAGCATTCTAGTATAAAGTGGTTCATCAGGTAAGTACCACAGCCTGTCCACAGGGGCATATGGCATACACTAGTACTCTAGTAGTGACTACACCTACAAACAAACAAATAGCTAAGGGAGACAAGTCTGTCAACGGTGCTTAAGAACTTAATTAGATAAGTCAGTGCTTAAGTATCACATAAGATAAGTCCGCTTAAGTATCTCATTAGTTAAGTCAGTGCTTTTGTATCTCATAAATCAGTGCTTTAGTATCTTATTAGATAAGTAAGTGCTTTAGTATCTTATTAGATAAGTAAGTGCTTAAGTATCTCATTAGATAAGTAAATGTTTAAGTATCTCATAAGATGAGGAGTCATTGCTTAAGTATCTCATTAGATAAGTCAGTGCTTAAGTATCTCATTAGATAAGTCAGTGCTTAAGTATCGCATGATACTCTTGTATATGATCACTGCCTTTATAAAGTGTTTCTGTTTGCCTTGTAGTTGTTGGAACAATGGCGAGAGCAGTTGATGATTTAGGCCTGAAAGACCTTACATCCTCCGATAGAGAGGACCTGTAACTACACAGTAAACCATCCAACCAGCAATTCCTTATCAACATAGCACGAGAGTATGTACCCTAATTATCGGAAGTATTTGAACAGGCAAGCTTAGGCAAATAGTGCAGACCCAGATCAAACTGCCCCTTCAAGAGCAGTTTGATCAAGGTCTACATAATTTGCCTCTCTGTCAAAATGGTACCAAATTGACATATTCAGCTTTCAAAACATATGAATAACGAAAATTGATGTTAGAATACTTAGGGTAATTAGGATGTCCTGATAGTAGTGTACGCCCATCATCAGATAACATGGAGAGTATGGGTCCACACTGTTAACTACTGTGATAACATTCTCTGTTTTAAATTCAATTTTCATGTATAAATGGTTTTCATTCCTGATTGAATCTAACAGTTCCATTAATTAATTAACAAAGAGTTTACAGTGGCATTGCAGAAAAGAGCTGTAAGTTATCAAAAAGTGGATGTCTTGATATTTAAAGGGCTTGATAATAAACCTTTTTCATTATCCCTGTACTTGATAATCCTGTCTGTTCACACCTTTGCAAATAGAGTAGATCCAGATTAGATAGTTCCTATAGGATCAGGGTCTGTTCTGTTGGCTTATATGTTACAGTAACTTGCCATAATGATAAAAATTCCTTATTTTATATTTTGAATACAAGAATTAAATTAACAATTTATTTTTTATAATTGGCATAGTCTTGCATGAAAACTCATCAAGTAAAGCATTAATACTTAGTACAAACAATCTTGAAATCCTATGCAAACACTTAGAAGAATATATTTTTTATAATTCAAGATGTGAAACTTGTTTTGTGCTGTGCTGTGCTGTCAGTGTGCAATATTAACACTTTCAACAGTATGGGCCAATTTGTGATAATCAAACAGTCTGGATCAATTTGTGATGAACAAACAGTCTGGATCCAGATGAGCTAGTCAACTTCTCAGCAGGATCCAAACTGTTTGACACTCTGGCACTGGATTTGAAAAGAGATGGGAGGAAAAATGCTTTGAGACAAATAGAAAATATTTTAAGCAGAGGAAAGTTACTAAGCGTTGAAAGGGTTAGCCTTTTCCCTCCTCAGGTAAGAAATAATGACATCTGAGATATCTATTAAGCTGAATGTTTATAATGGCATTTTATAGTAGCATATTAATTTCATAACCAAACAGAGCAGACCCTGATCAGACGGCTTCTACAGGAGCAGTCTAATCTTGGTTTATTCTGTTTGCATAAAAAGTGTTTAAAGCAGGGAAAGGGTTAACCCTTTCCCTCATATAGACGTGTTTTCACGCATTTGCAAACAGAGTAGACCCAGATCAGACGGCTCCTAGAGGAGCCGTCTGATCAGGGTCTGCTCTGTTTGCTAAAAGAATTTGATAGATCTGTTTCTTTACTTTCTAAAATTTCTACAATGTTCTGCCTTCCATATTTTGTTAATGAATATTCAGTAGGTATTGAAATTTGGCCTAAATACAGAACAGGGAAAGGGTTAATGCATGTGCAGGACAACACTTCATGACTTATTTTTGAAGCTTTGTTGATTGTCTTTTTTTGTAACTCTAAAATCAAGATAGCAGTTGAACCTTTTACTCCATGAATATACATGTACAAGTAAGAAATTATATATGTATGTATTAGATTAATTTTTATGACCCCCTGATCAAAAGGGGGGGGGGTATTGTTTTTGACCTGTCTGTTTGTTGGTCTGTTGGTTTGTGGACAACTATAACGTTTGTAGCCATTACATATATATACTTCAAACTTGGCATGCATGTGCAATTTTTATAATGGTATATGAACACATGAGTGTTTGGCCATGACAGAAACAGTAGAATACGATCTACAGTAAAACCCCTCTAAATCGGACGTTAAATTTAGTATAAATATCGGTCTTGGAGACAGGTGGCAGCTTAATGCAGGGTGAAAGTCTTGCAGAAAGCTCCTGTAGGAGCTTTCTGCATGACTTTCACCCTGCATTAAGCAGCCACCTGCCTAAAAGTATCTAAATTCTTCTCTACTAGAATTCCGGTTTAGAGGGGTTTTACTGTATATAATTCCATTATAAGCAGATAGGCAGACTCTGATCAGACATCTCATACAGGAGCCATCTGATCTGGGTCTGCTCTGTTTGCAAAAGCATAGCTATTGATTAAAGGGTTAATACTTTTAAGAAATGGATCCATATTAGATGCTAAGTAAGTCTGCACTGCATCAGGGTCTATAAGATCTGTAAGATGATTGTGTTTTAAAACAGGAAAGGAAATGGAGAAAGTCATTCACAATTGGAGCAGAGGATATTTATTACAAAAAATGACCTCGAGCTTAACTACGCAACATAACTACAGTAAAACCTCTCTAAACCAGACTTTCAAATTAGTATTGATGTGGGTCTTTAAGACATGTGGCAGCTTATTGCAGGATGAAAGTCATGGGGGAACTCTGGGAGCTTTCTGCATGACTATCACCATGCATTAACCCTTTCCCTGTTCTGCATTTAGGCCAAATTTCAATATCTACTGAATATTCATTAGCAAAATAGTTATAAAGAAATATTGGAGGTGACCCATTGTATACACTTTAGAAAGCAAAGAAACAGATCTATTAAATTCTATTAGCAAACAGAGCAGACCCTGATCAGACGGCTCCTAGAGGAGCCGTCTGATCTGGGTCTACTCTGTTTGCAAATGCATGAAAACACGTTATATGAGGGAAAGGGTTAAGCATCCACCTGCCTAAAATGATCTTAATTCTTCTCTACTAGGATTTCTGTTTAGAGACGTTTTACTGCAGACTTATCCCAGCTGTTGACTGATACTGTTTACAATTTGATATTGTTATCATAACATAGTGCAAAAAGAAATTTGAAATTCTAACTGTCCCTTGACAAATTTGTTGTGAATTTAGTATCAATTTACAAAACTTGAAATTAATATTTTTCATTTTTCTCTTACATTGTGATAAAAATGTATCATGTTGTTATCTCTTTATTCCATAGATATGCCTTCCAATGCCTTTGCAAACAGAGAAGATTCAGATCAGATGTCTCCTGTAGGAGCTGTCTGATCAGGTTCTGCTCTGTTTGCTTATGATTTAATATAGATATGATTCTACAGTTTCTGCCATGACCATAAATTCCTGTGTCCAGCTGTGTGATTTACAACAAGTAATTTGATTAATATTCATGACATCATTATTTCTTACATGAATATTCATGGAATAAAGGGTTAACTTATTAGTCCCCCACCGGTTACCGGTTGGGGGACTATAGGTTTGCTCGATTCCGTCCGTCCGTCCGTCCGTCTGTCCGTCTGTCCGTCCGTCCGTCCGTCCGTCTGTCACGCTTCTTGTCCGGGCCATATCTCCTACAAAGTTAAGCCAAATTCATTATAACTTCACACATTGAAGAAGCATGATGAGGGCTAGTGTCATGCACAAGGGCCATAATTCTAGCATCAATATTTTTGGAGTTATGCCCCTTTTACATATTTTTTTGTCCGGACAATAACTCTTTATTTACTGGTTCAATTGATTTGAAACTTCACATATGGAACAATCATGATGAGGGGCAGTGTCATACACAAGGGCCATAACTCTAGCATCAATATTTTTGGAGTTATTCCCCTTTTTCATATTTTCTTGTCAGTCCGTCTGTCACGCTTCGTGTCCGGGCCATATCTCCTACAAAGTTATGCCAAATTCATTATAACTTCAAACATTGAAGAAGCATGATGAGGGCTAGTGTCATGCACAAGGGCCATAACTCTAGCATCAATATTTTTGGAGTTATTCCCCTTTTACATATTTTTTTGTCCGGATAATAACTCTTTATCTACTGGTTCAATTGATGTGAAACTTCACATATGGAACAATCATGATGAGGGGTAGTGTCATACTTAAGGGTTATAACTCTAGCATCGATATTTTTGGAGTTCTTCCCCTTTTTCATATTTTCTTGACAGTCCGTCTGTCACGCTTTGTGTCCGGGCAATATCTCCTACAAAATTAGACCAAATTCATTATAACTTCACACATTGAAGAAGCATGATCAGGAGTAGTGTCATGCACAAGGGCCATAACTCTAGCATCAATATTTTTGGAGTTATTCCCCTTTTTCATATTTTTTGTCCGGACAATAACTCTTTATCTACTGGTTCAATTGATTTGAAACTTCACATATGGAACAAGCATGATGAGGGGTAATGTCATGCACAATGGCCATAACTCTAGCATCTATATTTTTGGAGTTATTCCCCTTTTCATATTTTCTTGTCCAGTTAATAACTCTTTATGTACTGGTTCAATTGATTTGAAACTTCTCATATGGAACAAGCATGATGAGGTGTAGTGTCATGCACAAGGGCAATAACTCTAGCATCAATATTTTTGGAGTTACTCCCCTTTTTCATATTTTCTTGTCGGGACAATAACTTTTTATTTACTGATCCAATGTATGAAAGTAGGTACTAATACCATTCAGGTGGTCATGTATATACCATGGTCAACCACACCATGGGTGGGTGGGGTGGGGAGAGTGGAGATGGGTTTTTTTCAGTCCGGTGGGGGACTCATGTCTTGCATAGCAATACAACATGCCCTTGTTTTTTGCTAATACAATAAAACCCCACTATATTGGCCTTATAATGAAATTAGATGAATGATCATGTTTGTCTTTAGAATTAGGTGGCTGCTTGATGCAGAACATCAGTATTAATTAGATTAATTGTTACAATATCACATGGAAACAGGTATTTTTGGCCATGGCAGAAACTGTACAATTATATCTGTATTATATCATGAATAAACAGAACACATCCTGATCAGACAGCTCCTACAGGAGTAGTCTGATCTAGATCTACTGTTTGCAAGGCATAAAAACGTGTAATAATGGACGAAAGGGTTAATAAGTGCTGTGGTTGTATGAAAGCTGTTCTAGAACTCAGTGTTTATATTAGGTGTTGTGGATGTATGAAAAGCTGTTCTAGAACACATAGTGTTTATAATAAATGTGGTGGTATGTTAGTTGTTCTAGAACACAGGATGTATATAATCAGTGTTGTGGTTGTATGAAAGCTGTTCTAGAACACAGGGTGTATATAATAAGTGTTGTGGTTCAGGGTTAATGTTTCTTGAATGTTTTTTTGCCGGGGGTGGGGGGGGGGGGGGGGGGGGGAATTTTTCAAAGGCGTATAATTTATAATTCCAGCTTTATACAATCCATGTATCCTTTTTTTCCATCCATCCAATTTCTGTCCATTCCTGTATCTCATAAAAAATTTTGAAGAGCACACTTCTTTGCATTAAATGAATTTTAATCGATTATATCCTTTGTGGGAACATCTATCAGGTTTTTTTTCTTCAATATTCTTATTGTAGAAACAGACCTCAGGGAGTTGAAGCTATTTGTGCCTGATATACAAGTGTATATAAAAATGAATTGTGCAAACTATTTGGACACCCAAGTCTCCCCTCTGTTTTGGTTTGTGAAGCTGAATAATTCATTTTAGCTTAATTTTGAATTAGGCTGACTTAAATGCAAATAGTGTAGATCATACATAACCAAATGGCTCTTACAGTATTATGAATAATCCCTTTCCTTCATATAAACAAGTGTTCACGCATTTGCATCCAGAGTATACCCAGGTCTAATGGCTTCTATGAAAAGTTTTCAGACAGACAAAACTTAGGCAAATTGTGCATACTGCTTGGTTAGGGTCTACAGTATTTGCTACAGTGTCATTCTAATTTAAACTTATCAACATGGTGCCAAATTGAATTATTCAGCTTTACAGGACCTGGAGATTGGATGTCCAAATGCTTAACCCTTTACTCCATGAATATAAGTATAGTAAAACCCCTCTATAATGGCCACAAAATTGCGTTAATTAGTTGGTATTTAGGGCAGGTGGTTGCTTAAAGCAAGGTGAAAGTAAAACAGAACGTTCCTATATGAGCGTTCTGTTTTACTTTTATCTAGCTTTAAGCAGCCACCTGCCTTTAACACAAAATGCTTGATGTAATTTAGTTGCTGTTATAGAGAGGTTTTACTGTACATGTAAGAAATAATGATATCACAAACATTAATGAGTTGAATTCTTATAATGGCATTATAAACACAGTCATTTTTGTCTATTGCAAAACAATTTAAGAATCAGATCTGTATTATATCATATTGAGCAAACATAGCAGACCCTGATCAGACGGCTCCTATAGGAGTCGTCTAATCTGGGTCTACTCTGTTTTTAAAGGCGAGAGGAAAGGAGTAAAATGTTATGGTAATTAAAGTATGTCTCTCTCTGAAGAATAAAGTGTATCCTACATTCCTTATTGATTTATTTATTTTATGGACATTCAATTATTGGAGATATATACTCTTATTTCACAAATATCAATTAACCTATTCAACACTGAATTTTCAGAGTGGAATAGCCCATAGGTGTTTAACCCTTTCCTTTATATAAACGTGTTTTCACGCACTTGCAAAAAGAGTAGACCCAGATCAGACGGCTCCTAGAGGAGCCGTCTGATCAGGGTCTGCTCTGTTTGCTGATAGAATTTGATAGATATGTTTCTTTGCTTTCTGAAATGTCTACAATATTCCACCTTCCATATTTCATTATAACTATTCTGTCCATGAATATTCAGTAGGTAATGAAATTTGGAGTAACTGTAGAACAGGGAAAGGGTTAACTATCCACTCAGTATGAAAGGCATAAACCTGTAATAGGATGTTTTGCTGGGAGTACTCTGAGCTAGGTCTACATTGTTTGCAAATGCCAGAGCATGTGTGTACCACAAAATTCGATGGGTTAACTCTTTCCTTCATATATGTTTTCACTCATCTGCAAACAGAGTAGACCCAGATCAGTCCGCTCCTATGGGAACCGTCTGATCAGGGTCTGCTCTGTTTGCTAATAGAATTTGATAGATCTGTTTCTATACTTTCTATAATGGCTACAAGGTCCCACCTTCCATATTTCATTATAACTAATTTGCCCATGAATATTCAGTAGTTAATGAAATAAATTTGTACTAAACATAGATAAGGGAAGGGTTAAGTGAGAGTCTTCATCACAATGTGTGTTGAATGTTACTAGGGAGAATCAGTAGAAAGTAAAACCTTGCTAATCTTTAGTAAATAAGAATGTTGAGAGTTTTTAACCCTTTACTCCATGAATATTTAAGGACATCATGAATATTAATTAAATTACTTTTTTATAATGGCACATTAACACATGAAGTTTTGTCCATGACAGAAACTGTAAATTCATATCTAGTGAAACTCCAAACTCTCAAACCCTGGAAAACTCGTTCACTACCTTTAATTCAAACTAATACTACAGTATTTTATTTCATAAACAAACAGAGCAGACCCTGATCAGATGGCTCCTATAGGAGGATCTGGGTCTACTCTGTTTGCAAAGGCGTTAATGGCGTATCTATGGGATACAGGGTTAAGATGAAATGTAGGGTAAATTGCATCTCTTCAGCATCCAATCTGTTTGACTCCATTTTTGTATAGAACTTTTTTTATGTATATGGATAGATCACAATTACCAACTTTCAGGGTTTGTGTTTGATATAGTACTGTATAGTTTGTGAGTACATGTGGTGTGAAGATAATAAAGACAAACGTTTGAATTGTTATGTTTATTTTTCTCTATCAGCCATTCGTAGACGGATGAATTTCAAGGTCCAATACACGATCAGAATATACACGTTGTGTACGCTGTTACTTTTAAAACGTTATACCTTTTAAAGTGGAAAACAAGTGTACTGGCATTTGCAAATAGTGTATACACTGATGAATGGAATCCTTAAGGAACCTTCCGGTCAGGGTCTGCACTGTTTATCATTTAAAATCCTTCAGCAAATTTAAACCTTTCATATTGAACGATTTTCACGCCTTTGCAAACATAGTAGACCCATATCAGACTGCTTAGTAGGGTGTCATAATATAATCTGATTCTACAGTTTCTGTCACGTCCAAAAATTCCCATTTTCACAGTACCATTATCAAAAATCGGCTAATTAATATTCATATACATATATTCATTATGTTAACCCTTCGCTTGCTGAATTTTAAAATACATTTCTCCTTCTTTACCCATGCCCTGTTGTATAACTACATATATCGTTACTGTGTACAAGTATTTCGCTATGCAATCATTGCTGTGGAGTGCACTGGTTGCACAATCAACTTGTAAATAGTGCAAACCCTGATGAGACAGCTCCTGCAGGAGCTGTCTCATCTGGGTCTTCACTATTTACAGGTAGGTATATTGACGTGAATAGCAAGCGAATGGTTAAGTGAATATCCATGGCGTAAAGGGTTAAGTACTAGAACCC
The DNA here is from genome assembly GCA_963576725.1 of Azorinus chamasolen. NCBI lineage: Eukaryota > Metazoa > Mollusca > Bivalvia > Cardiida > Solecurtidae > Azorinus > Azorinus chamasolen. The sequence goes on along the minus strand of OY755243.1, from coordinate 63,751,134 downwards.
CCTCCCGGATGGTGTGTTACGTTCTATGGGAGACCACTATACATGTACGTGTCAAAACTTATTTCCCTTGAAATTTTCGTTGCATTTGATTAAACAGTAGAAACTGTCTTAAGCGGCCCTTCATTATTGTGTCTCCTGTCGAGAGGCAGTGTGTCACATAGGGATCACTTTTCCGTCGTCTGTCTTTCCGTCACACTTCTCCCAGCAGGTGACACATGTGTTCCTTTGAACACTTGTTGTACATAGGAGTCTTAAAAGGATGTAATTGCTTAATGCAGGGTAAAAAGTAATATAGAAAGCTCCTGTAAGAGCTTTCTGCATTACTTTTTAAGCTACAATTTTACATAATTATAATTAGATATAATTGGCCACTTAAGACAGGTTTTATTGTACATCATTCATAATATCTAAAGATCACATATTTACGTGCAATACCCTTTATCATTTGACGATCTGTCAATTGGGGAATGCCTCATAGGACACGTTTCCAATTAGATGTTACGTCAATACATTCAACCAACGATCTGAGAACACTTTTCCGAGCCACTCTAGTTTAATCCAAAAACTGAAATCTCTGTAATCAGCACAAGGGAGAAAAAAATTTTGCTTTCATATCGCATTTTCAGACCAGCTTATGTGACACTTCAACCTTTGGAATAGTGTGCTGATACATTTTACATTGAGAAGATTAGTTAACCATTTATCTGTTCTATGTTTAGTCCAAATTTTAATACCTATTGAATATTCATGGACAAAATAGTTATAATGGAAGGTGGAACATTGTAGTCATTTTAGAAAGTAAAGAAACAGATCTGTCAAATTCATTTAGCAAACAGAGCAGACCCTGATCAGACAGCTGATCTGGGTCTACTCTGTTTGCAGATGCGTGAAAACATACATTTTGTATAAGGGAAAGGGTTAACCCATTGAATTTTGTGGGACACACATGGTCAGGGTCTACTCTGGTTCTACAAGTTGCATACCGATGAGACGCCGAGTCGCTATGTTTGTCATCTGAATCCAAACTGTTTGCAAAGGTCATTACATGTATGTGCATCCATATCTGTTAACCCTTTCCTTCATATAAACGCATTTTCACGCATTTGCAAACAGAGTATACCCAGGTCAGACGGCTCCTATAAGAGCCGTCTGATCTGGGTCTACTCTGTTTGCAAATGGAATTTGATTTTTTTCTTTAGTTTCTAAAAGGGCGTCAATGTTCCATCTTCCGTATTTCATTATAACTATTTTGACCATGAATATTTAGTAGGAATTGAAAATTGGAATAAACATAGAACAGAAAAAGAGTTAACTGGTAGTACATATATGTCGCATGCAAAAACGGCTCTGACATACGGTCATAGAGCGCCGATTATATATAATGTTGATAAGATTCTAAGCCCTTTACCTGACAGAGACGCCTCTGCAAACAGAGTAGATCCAAATCGGATGGCTCTTGTAGGAGTCATCTTATCAGGATCTACTATGTTTGCTTATGGAATTACATATATACGTGTATTATTCTACAGTTTCTACCATGGCAAAAATGCTGTGTCCATGTACCATAATAAAGAATTCATGATGATTCTTAATGAATATTCATGATGTAAAATTTTAATATGTCCAGTATAGTTGGAAATTAAGGAGGCCATCGGAAAGTTGCAAACAGGATAGACCTAGATCAGTTACTTAGTTCAATGGCAAAGTCTAACCAGTGCCAATACTGCTTGCAGTGGCAGTGTGTAAAGCACTTAGTCTGATAATGGGTGACATAGGGTGCAGTGCGATGCAGAACGTGGCTACGCACACACACCGACATCGGCCAAATATGCAACTTAGAACCTGTCTTAAACGACGTTATATCATTTGGGCACATGTTGCTTAATACAGTGCAAAAGAAATACGTGTGACCTGAATTAAGCTACCACCTGCATGACAGATCCATAATAAGCCCGCTTTTGGCTGTACTTGACTGTATTTGACATACTTTACTGTCATTTTCTTTTAGTGTCCATCTATATTCACGATACAGTAAAACTGTTTTACAGCGACCTTTCAAAAGAAGTCTAGTTTTGAGTCTTAGACCCTTTCCCTGTTCTATATTTATTTCCAAATTCCATGGACAAAATAGTTATGTAATGAACATTGTAGCCATTTTAGAAAATAAAGAAACATGTCTATCAAATACCATTAGCAAACAGAACAGACCCTGATCAGACGGCTCCTATAGGAGCCGTCTAGTCTGGGTCTATTCTGTTTGCAGATGCGTGAAAAGGTGTTTATATGAAGGAAAGGGTTAAGACAGATGGTAGCTTGATACAGAACGAAAGGGTATACAGAAAGTCGCTACTAGATTATTATCGTGCTGCATTATGCAACCGCCTGCTTTCAAAGATTCCAATGATTATTCATTGAGCGGACATTGTTGATAGGCTACACGGTATTTACATTTTAACATCATTTAATCCAACCGAAATTCACATTGAATACCAAAACACTGAGAGTCCAGATGTCGGAAAGTCTCGCTATCGTGCTTAACAATCTACACATTTTTATCTCTAAAGCGACAACAAAGGATATCTAAATATTAGTCTTAAAAGGCTGACGGAAGCTTAATGCAGGGCGAAAGTTACGCTTTCTGCATTACTTTCGCCCTGCATTCAACTAGCACTTGTTTTAAAGACATTCGTGTTTCTTCTTAAAGTTATCGCTTTAGAGGGGTGTTGTTATTAACTGAATGAGCATACAAACAGTACAATTTCAAATAAATTTATTAACTGTCAAAATGTTTTATAAGTAATAATGAGATTAAAATGATGAAAGTGGTATTGTCTCTTTTTTATCAAAGGAAGCTACTGCTATTCGTAATACACGGCATACAGTGTAGCGATAGCATAAATATCGGCGGTGCGGAATGTGGCTTCTGCAAAATTGTCAGTTTCTTTATTCCACAAGCACCGACTGACGATCTGCATACTTTGTTTGGCGTCCTGACAAACGGTTACCGTGACGACATACTTGTAGCGATTGAATCCGAGCCCTTTCACGCGCTTCTTTATTTCGTCGGATATACCCGTTGTTAGCCTACGAATGTTCGGGGAATATTCTACTCCAGTTAACCACTCTTTAAGAGTTTGTGACATAATGTTTCGAGCTCTGTGAACTTCGAAATTTTGATCTGGGGTCATTTTGTATGTGTTTTCGTATTTTACTGGCATGCCGGGTTTTGTCGTTTGAGATGCGCCAGAAATGCTGGTTCTAGACATAATGGACATTCGCCGGTCCGCCGTCAACTGCAGCAGTTTCGGGTCCCACTTCGATGTTCTGCGCATTTGTGGATGCGTAGTCTGAGGCATGGGGACCCCGTCATCTAAGGATTTTCTTGCCATGTTGGTGCCTAGGGTTTCTATGTTTTCTTTCGTCAATCTCCTTGCTTGTGAGGGAGTCTTACTGGGCATGTCGGGTCCACGTCACCAAGTATTATCCCGGGACTCTGTGAAAAGCAAAATGAAAACAGTTAAGGATTGAATATAGTATACTCAGTGAAACATGTGAACAACACTTATCATATGCAAAGCAGACTGGTGAATTGGAATTGTGTTCGCAAAAACACACCCGCCCTTTGAAGTAATGAGACAACGAAGGGACTCGAAAAGAAAGTATGGCTTTATGAATTGTAGAAAACATTGCGAATGCCCATTAACTGTCGCATGTATGCTTTCCTGTGTAGTTTGGATCCAGATAAGACAAAGAGTTTCTTGGCATCTCACCAGGATCCATGCTATTCGTTACTGTGGTGTTTTGTTTTTTAAAAAGGGGGTTTAAAATTAATCAAACGAAAATTGTAGCAGTCGACAAAATTTTGCAGACAGTAATATTTGGCAGCAAAAGGCTTAACACAAAGTAATTTCAGTTGTATGAAAATCCCAAACAGCATCAAATACTTATTTTGTTTGTGTCAGAGACGGTTATTTTACACCACCTGACAATCTAAAAGCTACGTCAGTGACTGGTCAGAAAGTGTACCCTCCACACCCTCGGTAGTAAAACCTACCTCCAATGGCCACTCTTAAACAGTTTATTTCAAGGTCTCACAGAAAGGGATAACTTCATGCATTTGTGCAGGATGAAAGTTATGAGCAGAAATATTTGCATTAGCTCTTTTCTTCATATAAACGTGTTTTCACGCATTTGCAAACGATGTAGACCCAGATCAGACGGATCGGGGAGCCGTCTGATCAGGGTCTGCTCTGTTTTCTAATGGAATTTTGAAATATCTGTTTCTTTACTTTCTAAAACGGCTACAATGAAATCCATTCCATATTTCATTATAATTATTTTGTCCATGAATATTCTGTAGGTATTGAAATTTGGAATAAACCCCGAACAGGGAAAGGGTAAGTAGCCACCGGCCTTTATATACGATACGCATCCGTAAAGAGGGTAGACACATATCACATTACTTTTGTTAAGTTCTGTAGAAGCCGTCAGATCAAAGTCTGTTCTGTTTCCTTTTGAATTATATAGATCTGATTCTATAGTTTTTGCCATGGTCAAACTTTCTTGCGTTCATGTGCAATTATAAAAAGTAATCTAATTAATTATGCCATTATTTCTTACACCTTTCAACGCTAAATTTAAAAAAAATAATATCCCAAGAGTCAAACAGGTCAATATTACTATGGATATTCATATAAAGAAAAGTGAAACATTGCAAACAATGTAGACGCTGATTAGACGGGTCCTGTAGGAGTCCTTTCATCTGGCTCTACACTGTTTGTAAAGGACATATAAGTGACTCGTTTTCGGCACTGAAATGATTAAATGTTTATTTGAACAGCATGGACAATGGTTAACCCTTTCCCTCATATAAAGGTGTTTTCACGCATTTGCAAACAGAGAAGACCCAGATCAGACGGCTCCTAGAGGAGCCGTCTGATCAGGGTCTGCTCTGTTTGCTAATATAATTCGATATACCTGTTTCTTTACTTTCTAAAATGGCTACAATGGTCTACCTTCCATACTTTATTATACCTATTTGACCATGAACACTCAATGGGTATTTAAATTTGGGTTTAACATAGAACAGGGGAAGGGTTAAACGATAACTCCAATATTACAGGTGGCCAAAGTGAATGATATGCTGCATAATAAAATGTGCTTTTTGCACAGTCATCGTAAGGACAACGAACAGTATCACTCAGATTGTAGTGCTTGAACATCAAAGACTGGCCAAATGAAAAACATAATTGTGTTGTAGTTATACTCACCAGACTAGATGCATCTGTTTAATCCGTTTCCTTCAGTTCCAGGAGTAGAGGTTGTCGATGGCAAATTTAATGAAATGAATTTGATTTATTTGTTAATGTACAAAATGTGTACCTCTATAGACATGTACTTTGTCTATAGCAACCATGTCCAATTGTAAACATCCGGTTAAAGACAATGATGGATAATGTGTGTGACTATTATAAACTGATCGTCCCGTCAGATACAGTGCTGAGGCCCGGGTGGAGGACGGGGCGGACAACGACGGTAGTGCGCAGAGAGATAAGATAGCAATAATATTGGCTTGTACTGCCCACATCACGGTGCAGGCCCGAAAAGTTGACAGGGGAGCTACAATTAATCAAGACTCAAGACATAAGAATATTCTCAAACATGTTTTATTGGTTCTCAGTTTCTGCTATTCTGGTTGAATCGTATTGGCAAACTGAAGCCACGCTCATGAAAGTTTTCAATTTAAATGGTAATAAAAATCACGTAAACGTTCTTCAGGTTGAACATTACCCCTCGGTATTAGGATTGATCCTGCAACTCACCGATCCATTCGAGCACTCTGCCGCATCGCCAGTTGATAAACTACACAACGTGACAAGCAAAACTATGAAGATTCAAACACATTCACAGGCGAATCTGTGATAACCTTTGCAAACAGTTTGGATCCAGATGAGACGCCGGGTAACTCGGCGTCTCATCTGGGTACCAACTGTTTCATACTGTGGTCGTGTTTCTTGAAAAAATGACGACAGTTTTTTTTTTTAAAAAATGAAAGCAGTCGACAAGTTTGCAGACGACAATACGTTTCAGTTGAAGAGATCAGCGCAAAATAAATATTAATTGACTTTCTGCATACTGCAAACATGCGAAATTAGCAATTAACTTTCCCAATAAATGGGGTCCTACTCAAACAATTATTATCAAATATGGAATCTAATTTCCTTCATAACAATTTGTTCCAATTGAATTTGAAATGGTATAAGAAGACGATTGTTCGATTGCAGATAGAAAATAAAACACCGTATATTTGTACAGGAATCGCTTTATAAATTAATTAGATTGAGAGCATGAAGCCATGAACAAAATATCCTATGATAATCTGTCAAGTTGTCATTTTCTAATCGTGGCTGCTATCTTGTTAAACTTTTACATGTCATATATGCATATTTACACATTTGCAAACAGAGAAGACCCAGATCAGAAGCTCCTGTACGAGCTGCCTGATCTAGATCTGGATCCATGCTTATAAAACTTTTAGTTGAGTCTGAGTTCGTTCTCAAGTTTTTGATTGGTCAGATTTGAGCCTCTGGCTCAAATCTGACCAATCAAAAGCTTGAGAACTCAAATCTGACCAATCAAAAGATTGAGAACGATCTCAGACTCAACTAAAAAGCTTTATAAGCATGGGCCCTGATGTTTGCTTACGAAACAATATAGATATGCGTCTACAGTTTCTTCTATGGCCAAATCATTCTTTATTCAAAATATCATTATGAAAACCACGTAAACAATACTAACCTATCCCCTCCTACTGACACATTTTGACGCCTCTGTAAAAACATTGTGATTCCGATTCGAGCAAGCTTTTAAGAAACTATTGACGGACTATCAAACAGCTCGGCGTCTCATCAGGATCCAAACTGTTTGCAGGTACGAGTCAGGTGTCTGATAGCGGGATCAGGATGGAGAGTTGAACAAACGATCGCTTACTGTTACATGTGTTTAACCATTTAATACATAGATACTCCTTTTTGATACCTTTGCAAACAGCGTAGACCCAGATCAGATAGTTCCTGCAGGAATCGTCTCTGATCAGGATCTGCTCTGTTTGTTTATGCAGAAATACCGATCTGGTTCTACAGTTTCTGTCATGGCCAAATATTCACGTGTTCATATGCCATTATAAAACTCATCTAATTAATAGCAATGATTATTATTTGTTTTATGAATATTCGTGAAGTAAAGGGTTAATATTGGACCACGGACGACGGGGCCTCAATCATTGCTAATGTCATACAGTCTGATAGCTATTGTATTATTCTACCCGGGTAATTATTTGTTAATACAGATGAACCGACCTTGTACGGTCGAGTAACTTAAAATACATGTTAACGCTTGTCTAGCTATCCGAGACCTCGCTGATATTTGCAAACATATTGGATCCAGATGAGACGCCGAGTAACTCGGCGTCTCATCAGGATCCAAGCTGTTTGACACAGGCTCAAAAGTTTCACAAAGCTTGATCAAATCGGAAGTATTAAAAATGACACATGATCCAAATTTGAGATTTATTATTTTTTAACTGTTATATAAGGGTTAAGATATGGACAAATAGACGATGTCGTTCTAATTGATGGCTTACAAACAAACTGCTCAATCGCTAGACGTAGATAGAGGAACTTGTTGGGTGAATTACGCTACACACCCTGAGAAAATGCAAATATAATTAAACCACTCAAAAGAGATATTATCGTAGGTATTAAAGACGGCTGGAAGCTTCGGGCAGACTTAAAGAATTGCAGAAAGCTCCGAAAGGTATTACTTTTGCCATGCCCTAATCAATGAGCTTTCTGCATTACCTTTGCCTGACGAATATTCAAGTAAGAGAAAATGTGATCATGAATAGAATAGGTATTACAATAAGTAGTCGCTTAAAACAGGTGTCACAATGACAATTAAAACATGTACATGTATCTAAATAAATGGTCGCTTAAAATAGGTGTCACAATTAGTGGTGGCTTGTCATATTTAGTGGTCTCTTAAAACATGTGTCACATTTAGTGGTCTCTTAAAACAGGTGTCACATTTAGTGATCTGTTAAAACAGGTGTAATATTCAGTGGTCGCTTGAAACAGATGTTACAATTAGTGGTCGCTTTAAACAGGATTCACAATAAGTGGTCGTATATTTTCAAAACTGGTGTCACAATTGGTGGTCGCTCAAAACAGGTGTCACATTTAGTGGACTCTTAAAACAGGTGTTACAACTAGTGGTTGCTTAAAACAGGCGTCACGGTATTTCCTATACAAAGCCAAGCCAAGAACATATGAATCCCTTTATAGAAATTCAACCTTTTGGACAGCACAAACGGTGTTGATCTAGATCAGAAGCAGCACTGGAAACGTGGTCACTAATCTGGATCAACACACTGTTCGTTACTCACATACTGCTACAGAGGATGTAGATACAGACTACTGCTACAGACTGCGTTGGCTATGATCAGACGCCAAGTTTTAATTTACGAATACAGTAAAACCCCTCCAATGCGACCAGAAAAAGGGGCATAATTCACAGTGCCAAAGGCAGGTGGTGGCTTAATGCAGGACGAAAGTTATGCAGAAAGCTCCTGTAGGAGCTTTCTGTATAACTTTCGTCCTGCATTAAGCAACCACTTGCTTATAAAGACAGCCATGTGTATTCAATAATTGGTCGCATTAGAGGGGTTATACTGTATGTGTTATAACGTAAAGAAACGTAAAGAGTAAAGCCGTTTATATGAGCGATGTGTAATTAAAAAGAACCTTTTTATTACCCATTACTTCGTGAATATTATTACCGCAAGATTATTAATTAGCCGAATTCTTATACATGTAATTACATATGAACACATGGTAAATTTGGCCATGGAAGAAATATTCCACCAATCGTCTGATCTCGGTCTACACTGTTTGCAAATGCCTCATGATGCGTCTTTATGGGGTAAAGGTTTAACCCTTTACTGCACGAATATTCATGAAAGAAATGACATCACGAATTTTAATTAGATTTTTTAAACAGCATACTGACACATGAAAATTTTGCAAAAGTAGAAACTGTAAAACCAGACCTATATTATTCTATTAGCAAACAGAGCAGACTTTCATCAAATCGGAAGTATTAACATTGGACCACGGACGACGGGCCTCAATAGGAGCCGTCTTATCCGGATTTACTCTGTTTGCAAAGGCAGAGAAAGGCGTATTTATGGAGTAGGCTAAAGGGTTAAACAGCCTTTATTAGGTTAGGTAGAAGACAGAAACGTTAGGTAAAATGCCAATATCAAAATGACATTCTATTCATTAAAAGAAGCAATCTTGAGATTCATTTCTAATGAATAATTTATAGTCTTTGTGGTGATCAAACATGGTATGGTTAATGTAAATGTACTTTGATAGTACAGCCACCATTTGCCATTTGGATGGTGCATTCATAACAGAAATAATGCAATCATGAATATTAATAAGCCCATTTTTTTATAATACCAAATGAACACAGATAATTCTGGCCATGAAAGAAACAGTATCATCAGATCTACATATTATTATATAGGAGCCGTCTGACCTGGATCTACCCTGCAAAGGGTTTAACCATTGCCCTTATGTGAGCGCATTTTCACGCATCTGCAAACAGAGTAGACCCAGATCAGACGGCTCCTATAGGAGCCGTCTGATCAGGGTCTGCTCTGTTTGCTAATGGAATTTGATAGCTCTGTTTCTTTACTTTGTAAAAGAGCTACAATGTTCCACCTTCCATATTTCATTATAAGTATTTTGTCCATGGATATTCAGTAGGTATTGAAGTTTGGAATAAACCCCGAACAGGGAAAGGGTTAAGGCATATCAATAACACGTATTTCTGAGTTACCTCGTCCAGGTCTGCATTTTATCACTTTGAATGCTGATTGTTTTCAAAGCTTTTTGACAAACGGTCAATCGTTTCTCAAAAGTTTTAATGAATCGGAAATAAGTAAAACTTGCTCTATATCAGAGTTTAAGAAATATATACTTTTTATACTGCAGGATAACAGTTATCCCTTTCTTTCATATAAACGCATTTTTCACGCATTTGCAAATAGAGTAGATCCAGATTAGAAGGATCCGTCTGATCAGGGTCTACTCTGTTTGCTTTTGACATGATATAGATCAGAATATACAGTTTTTGTCAAAGCAAAAATTTCCCTGAAAAGTTAAACAATATAAAAATTCAGCTTATTGATATTCATGATGTACTTATTTCTGACATGAATATTGAACAGGGAAATAAAAATTGCGTGCTTAAATTCTAACAGTAATGCCACCGTCTATTGAAACTAACATATATATACTATTTGGATACTTATTATACAACTAGACAAGTAGTTAATTTCAGGTCAAACTGTCTTACACTCATTAAGTGTTTACAGAAGTTTATGATCCAACTAAACCATAACAACTAAACCTCGATAGGCTGGTCTGATACATCACTGTGCCCCCCCCCCCCCCCCCCCCCCCACACACACACACCCACACCCACACTCGATACCACTACCACCGCCAAAAAAAAGAGAAAGAAAACAAAACAAAAACAATAAAACGGCAAACAAAATACACAATATTCTCCTTGGGCGGCACATTAATGTAAGCGTATTCGGGTTGTTATATAGATTCGCATGTAAATAAATATTTAGTTTTATAGTCTCTTGTTCCACGTATTGATTAGACAGGTATATTTTTTCGGCCAATATTTGCGACTATATGAATACAACAGATGAATAGAGTTTCAGAAGTTTTGGATACACGAACTCAGGATACCTGTATCGTAGCGAGACACTTTGAATAAAGAAATGACTTTATTTGAATTTGACGACAATATTCAATAACTCACTCAATATGTAAATCCACCCTTTTAAAAGAGTATTGATTAATCTAATCCATGTGGTACTGACACTATACTCACAGTGGATTCAAGTTGCAGAATTAGCATGTACAGTAAATCCTCTCTACAACGGCCTATAAGAAGATACAGTTATGGGTCTATAAGACAGGAGGTAGCTTAATGCAGGGCAAAAGTCATACAGAGAGCTCTCATGGGAGCTTTCTTCATTACTCTTTTTCTGCATCGGCCTCAGGAATATTCATGTACAGAAATAATGGATTGAATAATGATCAGGTAAATTCTTATAATGCTACAAGAACACACGAGAGTTTGGAAAAAGGCAGAATATGTAGACTCAAATATATCTCATTGTTTAACCCTTTCCCTGTTCTATGTTTATTTCAAATTTCAATAATTAAGCTCTCACCTGCCTTACAGACCCTTAATAAGAAAATTAAGTGGTCGCTTTAGACAGGTTCCAATGTACGTACAATCAGAGCAGCCAACTCAATATACATTTTAACCCGTTAACTGATAGGCTATTTTTAGATACAAACTCTTTGAATAAATCTACCGAAAGGGAGCATTAACTAGAGAAAAGGAAAATTTTGGAATTTTTTAGCTTGAAAGTTGAAACCATTGTGATAAATTGAGCATTTGCTCCTATAGGAGCAAATGCTCTATTTATCACAATGGTTTCACAAAGTGACTTTTACAGAGTCGTCAAAAGTCGTCAATATGAGGGAAAGGGGCAAAAGTCGTCAATATGAGGGAAAGGGTTAATTGAGAATTACGAAGAACATCTCTAAAGCAACCAGCAAAAACTATGTCTAATTATGTGTCATAACTAAAGGCGGGTGGTAGCTTTCTGCATTGCTTTCTTCCTGCAATCAGCAACTTTACCTCGTAGATGCACCTTTTAACACCTTTGAAAACAGGGTAGACAAAAATGAGACGACACCTGTATTTATTCATAAAGTGGTCATTTCAGAGACTCTGTGCTGTAGTTCGGAATAAGATATGTCGCTGAAACTGTGTCACGTGGTCTGCAAACAAAACATCATGTGCATTTTTTATCTATTTATTTGCTTTGCTACTGACACATACAGCTATTGGTAGTATTATGTCATCCTATGTGCACAGAATCCAATAAGATAAACACTATATGCCCAGATTAGCTCGGTTTTGAGGATTCCATCTCACCGAGGTCTACACTGTCTGTGTACCTATCTGTGTTTATCAATATTGTTCGCTTGAAGCTGTGTTTTGAAGAACAACTTGTATTTACTTCTTATCAGGGTATGCTCTGTCTGCTTATGAAACTATTTAGAATTGATTCTGAAGTTTCTGGTGATGCCAAACGTTCCCTTGTTACGTACCATTATAGCAATGCAGTCGATGAACATTCATTAAATGATTCTTGAATAATTATTCATGAGGTAATGGATTAAATTTAAAGCAAAACGAAAGTAATGGAGAAATCTCTAATCAGAACTTTGTATTAGATTTCGTTTTTGCCTGTGGCGCCTCTGCTGTAAGTCACATTTTGAAACCATTGTTATAAATAGTGCATTGCTCCATAGGAGCAAATGCTCTATTTATCACAATGGTTTCAAACCTTCACAATTCTAAAAGTCTTATTGTCTTTAGTTAATGCTCCTTTTCGGTAGATTTATTCAAAGAGGTTGGATCTAAAAATAGTCCAGGGGAAAATGAGTTAAGCTAATAGAGCAGTTAATCAAAGTAGCAAGCATATACAGTGGCCACGGCGTAAAGACCGTCCTTGTTGTAACACGCAGAAGCGTAGTTATCAGTCTTGTCATTCCATAAGAACCGACTCACAACGCGCATTGATTGCTTCGAATCCTGTCCCATAGTAACCGTTACTATGTACTTGTACCGCTTGAACCCCATGTCCTTGACCCTGTTTTTAATTAGGTCGGTCAACATTTGTGACAGATTGCGGCACTGAGTAGGGTTGTACTTTTCACCGTCCAAACATTCATCTAGTACTTCTTGTATGACATGTTCTACAACGCCTTTACGGAAAGTCTCGTTCTTATCCGGACCGAGTTTGTATGTATTTTGCACTTTTACCGGATAAAGCCCCATTTGTCGAGTTGCTAACGAGGAGCTGGTAATACTGGTACGTGACACCATGGACATGCGTCGAGAGTACTGCACACTGGGTCTCGGATCCATTCGCGACATTCGCCGGATGTTAGGGTTCGTGGTCTGCGGGCCGTCGACGTCCCTGATAGAGTGTCGCTTAGGACAAGGACCGGAAGTGTCGAAGTGGTCGCTGGCCTCCAGGTTGTCCGCTGTTAGCGTGTGCACTTTGGCCATGCTGTTCGTGTTGTGGCCAATCAATTGTCTAATACTGTGTGTATCTGTCAGTATCTTTTCCTCTGAAAGTAAAGAATGACACTAGTCAGACAGGTTTGGACATAATGTTTTTATATTAATATATGTTTTGGCCCCGATATTGGTTCTTTACTTGATTGAAATTGAGTACTGTTTCATGTATAACATCATTTGAAAGTTAAGATTCGAATTGTTACATTCTGGCCAGTTAATTATGTAATTATGTGTTCGTTATTTCATTATAGCTTCTGTCTGTGTGTGGTTGGGGTGAGGTTGATGGTGGTGGTGGTGTTTGTGTGTGTGTTGGGGGGGGGGGGGGGGTAGAGAATAATCTCACCTACAACCTACCCGTCTTATATAGAGAAAACTTTAACCTGCAGAGAATTGTACTGATATCTGAGAGGGTCTATAAATGAACCAGCAATCGTTCTGGCCACTATACAATCTGTAAACGACTAAGTGCTGATGCTGATATTGTGACGTTTCATTTAGCCATTTCAACAGAATATATTACTTTATGGTGACCATTGCAAACAGCCTGGATCCTGATGAGACACCGAGTAACTCGGCATCTCATCAGGATCAAAACTGTTTGACACTCTGATACTGTTTTCTAAAAATAATAGAAGAGAAACGTACTTTTAAAAGTGATGCAGACAAGTTCAAGTTCAGCAGACTTAAACTTTAGTGTTTTGAAAGGTCGAGTTGTTATAGTAACTTGTGCTGAAGTCCGGTTATAACATTTTATTGCATTTCCCATGCACACCGTACTATTATTGTTGGTCGTGGTTTTTTTCTTTGCTTGTAGATTCCTCATCCTTTAAATAAGCTGAAACCGCTTATTTTTGCAAACAGTGTAGACACAGATCAAATGCCTCCTAAGGAAGCTCTTTGGTCAGGATCTACACTTTTTGTCATACAAATCAGTTTCTTCAGTTGAATTAATAGTGAGACAAGGAGGAGCCAGTTTTATGTATACAGCAGATTAAGGGTTGATTACACGAAGCCTCTGATTTACGATGTAATGGTGTGACAGGTACTTACAGTTCTCGATTACGACATTATTTAATTCACATAAATTTCAGACCTTAATGAGAAATATTTAATAAAGGAAACTTAATAGAATTTTTGACATCGCATTTATCACCTTGACGGGTAGGTGCACAAGCAATGGCAATTGGCAAGTGCATGTCGACAATGCATGTTTTATCAGGTGCAGTATACCTCTCAGCAGGGACCATTAAAACGACGTCCATTTTGCGGGAAGGGGGTGTAACCCTTTATCTGATGAATATTCGTGTAAGAAATACAGACATCATGAAGGCACCATGGAGGTTTATTTAATACTTTTTCACAAGGAAGATTGAAAACAGATTTGTTGGTCATATATCATATATGAGCTATCATTCTGTAGGCAAACAGAGCAGATCCTGATCAAACGATTCCAATATGCGCCGTTTGATCAGAGTCTACTCTGTTTTCAAATGCGTTGGCAGGCAAATCTATGAAAAATAGATTATGACAGATAACTGAAAGTACATGTATTTCTAAGTGATTTACTCTAGTCTGTACTCATTATATCATACATGTACATGTAATTTATTTCTCAAATAAAGTCAAACTTTAATAATCCGTACACTCAAGTAAGTATCATAATCGGTCTTTAACCCACCCCCCCCCCCCCCCCCCCCCCCCCCAAGGCTGTTTTTAGATCCAACCTCTTTGAATAAATCTACCCAAAAGGAGCATTAACTAGAGAAAAGGAAAATTTTAGAATTTTGTAGTTCTGAAACCATTGTGATAAATAGTTTCAAAAAGTCACTTTTACAGAGGCGTAGAAAGGCGTATTTTATGGAGGAAAGGGTTAAGACATGTGGGAATTTAATGAAGAGTGAAAGTATTTCAGAAAGCTCCTCTTTCACTCTTCATTGGCCCTTTCTCTGTTCTATGTTTATTCCAAATGTCCTAACCTACTGAATATTTAGACAAAATAGTTATAATGAAATATGGAAGGTAGGACTAGCCATTTTAGAAAGTATAGAAACAGATATTTCGAATTCGATTAACAAACAGAGCAGACTCTGATCAGATGGCTCCTATAAGAACCATCTGATCTGGGTCTGTTCTGTTTGCAAATGCGCAAAAACGCGTTTATATGAAGGAAAGTATTAAGAAGTCATCGAGATAAAAAAAAAATCTCAATTCCCTATAAGTAAACTTTCGTTTTATTGTATAGTAAACATCATTAAAGCGACCACTTGCTTAATAAAGGTGGACGTCTTTAAAAAATATCCACTAGGGTAAAGGGTTATAAAGGGTAACAACACCAGTTCGCCAGACCACTATTTTTCTGTATGACAGTGCTGATAAAGTGGAATTTCGATATCTCGAACTCTGATAACTCGAACCGCAGGATAAGTCGAACTAAAAATTCGGTCCTTCCGAAATTTACAATACAGAATTGTTCGAAAATGATTCACCACGCATATCCAGTAACACGTGTAACAGTTTAATGCAGGTCTAAAGCAATGCTGAAAACTCATGCAGGAGCTTTAAGCATTACTTTAGACATGCATTAAGCTGTGGATTTGAGAAATTGTCCAGATTAGAAATCGGATGGCTCAAATCTCTGTTATCTGAAAGTAATTTGTATGGTCCTTGGAAGTTCGAAATATCGAAGTTCAACTTATTTTATTTCTTATACAGCAAAACGCCTTTACAACAACAATTAAATAAATTAATATTAGTGTATTCAAAAGCAGATGTCTGTTAATACAGGCTGAAAGTGGTACAGAAAACACATATAGGGACTTTCTGCATAACATATAAGAGCCATCTGATCTGGGTCTACGCTATTTGCGTCACAAAGACATCTATATCAAGTAAACGCTTAATATGGCACCACAACTGACATAGGTCGTGATCCACAGGATGAGGGTTAGAAATCAATAACACTACAAATTAGCTTGGTGACTTTTCAATTACCAGACTTTGCCACAGGACTGTCATAACAACATGGTATAAAATGTCCCACGTGTTATAAACTTGTCCAAACAAATATTAACGTACAGTAAAATATCTCTAAATCGGTCACATAATGAATAAACATAGTGTCATCAAAACCAGCATGCTGCTTGATGCAGAAAAAAACTTCAAAGAACCTTTCTGCATGACATTCGTCCTGCAAATGCAACCATCTGCTTTAAATATCGATAACTATTTTCCTTAATTACCGTTGTAGAGCAGTTTTACTGTAACGCAAGCGTGGCACACAGCAAAACCTACAAACACGTATCATTATCGACCTTTAAGACAGGTGGCGGCTTAATGAAGGGTGAAAGTAATGCAGAAAGCTCCTCTAGAGGCTTTCTGCATGACTTTCACCCTGCATTAAGCAGTAATCTGCCTAAAATGTTCTCAATTTTTCTGTACTAAAATGTCGGATCAGCGTGACTATACTGTGACTCCATGTTGATTGTTACACTTTCTAAATTGCCATTATGGCTGTCAATAGTTCGTAGTATTGGTTTGAGATTGTTGTTACTTCACATTATCCTCGTTATACTAATATTTAGAGCAGTTGTTTATTTTTGTAGTTTTAAGACTTTGGTATAAAATAACACTAGATATTGTTATTTAGACTATCTGACTGTAGTTCTCGCATGAATGTTTTCATGTTATGTGCAATTAGTATATGCGCATTTGAACATAAAATAGTCACGGTCATTTTGTCAGATTCATAAATACTACATGTAGTTCGTTCGTTTCAAAACTGAGAAAATGTAAGAAGCTGAACATTATTAACAAGGAGCGTTTTGACCATTGTAGAAACTGAAAGAATCTGACCATTGTGAACATGGGACGTTTTGACCATAGTAGTAAATGTAAGAAGCTGACCATTATTAACAATGAGCGTTTGACCATAGTAGAAAATGTAAGAATCGGACCATTATTAACAAGGAGCGTTTTGACCATAGTAGAAAATGTAAGAAGCTGACCATTATGAAAAAGGAGCGTTTTGACCATAGTATAGAAACTATAAGATTCTGACCATTATGAACAAGAAGCGTTTTGACCATAGTAGAAACTGTAAGAAGTGGACCATTATTAACAAGAAGCGTTTTGACCATAGTAGAAAATGTAAGAAGCTGACCATTATTAACAAGGAGCGTTTTGACCATAGTAGAAAATGTAAGAATCTGACCATTATTAACAAGGAGCGTTTTGACCATAGTAGTAAATGTAAGAAGCTGACCATTATTAACAATGAGCGTTTGACCATAGTAGAAAATGTAAGAATCGGACCATTATTAACAAGGAGCGTTTTGACCATAGTAGAAAATGTAAGAAGCTGACCATTATGAAAAAGGAGCGTTTTGACCATAGTATAGAAACTATAAGATTCTGACCATTATGAACAAGAAGCGTTTTGACCATAGTAGAAACTGTAAGAAGTGGACAATTATTAACAAGAAGCGTTTTGACCATAGTAGAAAATGTAAGAAGCTGACCATTATTAACAAGGAGCGTTTTGACCATAGTAGAAAATGTAAGAATCTGACCATTATTAACAAGGAGCGTTTTGACCATAGTAGAAAATGTAAGAATCTGACCATTATTAACAAGGAGCGTTTTGACCATAGTAGAAAATGTAAGAATCTGACCATTATTAACAAGGAGCGTTTTGACCATAGTAGAAACTGTAAGAAGCTGACCATTATGAACAAGGAGCGTTTTGACCATAGTAGAAACTGTAAGAAGCTGAGCGTTTTGGCCATAGTAGAAACTGTAAGAAGTTGACCATTATGAACAAGGAGCGTTTTGGCCATAGTAGAAAATGTAAGAAGTTGACCATAATTAACAAGGGACGTTTTGACCATAGTAGAAACTGTAAGAAGCTGACCATTATGAACAAGGAGCGTTTTGACCATAGTAGAAACTGTAAGAAGCTGACCATTATGAACAAGGAGCGTTTTGACCATAGTAGAAACTGTAAGAAGCTGAGCGTTTTGGCCATAGTAGAAACTGTAAGAAGTTGACCATTATGAACAAGGAGCGTTTTGGCCATAGTAGAAAATGTAAGAAGTTGACCATAATTAACAAGGGACGTTTTGACCATAGTAGAAACTGTAAGAAGCTGACCATAATTAACAAGGGACGTTTTGACCATAGTAGAAATTGAAAGAATCTGACCATTATGAACAAGGAGCGTTTTGACCATAGTAGAAATTGAAAGAATCTGACCATTATCATTTCACAGACAAACATAGCAGATCCTGAACAGACAGTTAATTCCCCAGCAACTGTCTGATCTGGGTCTATGGAAGGTGGAATACATGTATGTGTAAAACGTGTAGGTGTCACGTAAAGAGTTAATAATTTAAAATACTGATTATTGCATGTACATTGTATATATTCACCAAACAAATGGTTAACCCTTTCCCTGTTCTACATGTACTCCAAATTTCATTACCTACTGAATATTCATGGACAAAATAGTTATAATGAAATATGGAAGGTGGAATATTGCAGACATTTTAGAAAGCAAAGAAACAGATCTATCAAATTATATTAGCAAACAGAGCAGACCCTGATCAGACATCTCCTCTAGGAGCCGTCTGATCTGGGTCTACTCTGTTTGCAAGTTTGTGGAAACACATTTATATGAGGGAAAGGGTTAACACGGTTCTTATTGTACAATTTATAAACATTTCTAACAATAACACAATGTGCCAGTATGTAATCAGCACTACGTCGTTTTCATTAAAGGCAGAAAAAGACAAGTTACCTATTAAAGGATATTTCCACTTCTATAAAAACAAACAATTACAGCCTCGTAAATCCAAAAAATGTAACTTTCAAGCCTCCCTGTCCCCTCAGTGGTTGATGATGTTGCTATGGTGTGTGTATAAAGCATAAATTCATTCCAATGTATAGATCACATGTTCCACTCATTGGTCGCGAACAAAACTGCCGCTTATTTATCAACCGTCAATAAATTCCCTGCTCATCAAACCTAAGCGTTATGTGTGTACAGTGAAACCTGTATTAAGCCATTCCCTCATATTGACGATTTTTGACGACTCTGTGGAAGTCACTTTGTGAAACCATTGTGATAAATAGAGCATTTGCTCCTATAGGAGCAAATGCTCTATTTATCACAATTGTTTCAAACTACAAAATTCGAAAAAAATCCTTTTCTCTAGTTAATGCTCCTTTTCGGTAGATTTATTCGAAAATGTTGTATCTAAACATAGCCTATGAGGTAATGGGTTAAGCGGTCATCAAAAAGATGTCTGATTATGAGTCTGTAAGACATGTGGTAGCTTAATGCAGCTCCTTTACGAACTTTCTGCATTACTTTGGACCTGTATTAAGCAATCACCTGCTTTTAACACTCCTATGTTCAATAAATGAGTGGCTGCTTTAGACAGAATCTACAGTAGTGGTGTTCTATGGAACTGACTTTAAATTGCTATGGAAGACATTCAGTTGCATTTCAATAGCATTTTATATCATTTGTACAAGGCGCCTGATCGAACGTTGAAAGCGAACGGAAAATTGAATGAGTGCAAAGAATATACAGCGAACTATAGTTTTGAAAATTTGTACCTGTTGAATAGAAATCGATAACAGATCAGAGAGATACGTGCCTTTTACCCATTCAGTATGGGAAACGAGTCACTAATGCCCTTTGCAAACAGTATAGACCCAGATGAGAGGATTCTTATCAGTGTCTGCATTGCTTGTCACGTTGCATTTTCGTTTAAAACACCCCTGGATATTCATGGTAAGCTTGATTTGTTTGAATTTTGGAAGAGTCCATTTGAACATTGAGCGTTGAAAGGGTTAATAAAGGTATTGTCATTATGTCAGATTGAAGCATTTGTCAATATAAACAGGAAATAATTTGATAAAAAGAGCATGAATGTTTTTTCATAGCCGATATCTACAATTGATTGATGAATGGAGAAAATAGAACAGATATGTTCGACGATGGTTTTAACCCCTTACTCCATAAATAGTCATGTAAAAACTAATGGTATCATGATTATCAACTCGATAACTTGTTATAATGGTAAGTGAACACAATAAATAATGATCAGAAAATGTAGAATCATATCTACATAACCAAACAGAGCAAATCCTGGTCTGGGTCTACCCAAGGTGTCAAAATGCGTATATATGGAGTAATGAGGTGTTGCAGAGTGTAGTGAGGTGTGTGTATAGAATGAAAGCATCCTGGAAATGGGAGAATACTTTAAACAGAAGAAAGCAGAACTCTGATATATTGTTATATATTTTAGCAATCAACGATGACTTAAGTTTGTAAGAACAGTAGGAACCAAACTTTCCAATCAATCACCACTCAAAGAGAGTGCTAATTCTGGGTATTTAACCCTTTCCTCCACATGTTATTTTTTAGATCCATCCACTTTGAATAAATCTACCGAAAAGGAGCATTAAGTAGAGAAAAGGAAAATTTCAGAATTTTGTAGTTTGAGATAATTGTGATAAATAGAGCATTTGCTCCTATAGGAGCAAATGCTCTATTTATCACAATGGTTTCATAAAGTGATTTTTACAGAGGTGTAGAAAGGCGTATTTATGGAGGAAAGAGTTAAAAGGTACTTGAAGCTTAACTCTTTACCTCACAGAGACATCTCTTTACGAAGTTGCAAACAAAGTAGACCCGGAATAGACGGCTTCTGAAGGAGCGGTCCGACCAATGTCTGCTCTATTTGCATATGGGATTACATGTATATAGATTTGATTTAATGGTTTCTGCATTGGTCAAGCAGCAGTATGTTGACATGCCAGTATAAAATGCAGCTAATAAATAATCATGATGTCATTATTTCATAACTGAATATTAATGATGAAATGGGTTAATGCAAAATGAAAGCTCCCATGGGAGTATTCTGCGTTAGTTTCGATATGCATTAAGCAATCGCCTGTTTGAACCCTTTACGCCACAAATCCGTCTTTCTACGCCTTTGCAAACAGAGTAGACCCAGTTCAGACGGCTCCAATAGGAGCCGTCTGATCTGGGTCTACTCTGTTTGCTTATGGAATTATATAGGTATAATTCTAGTTTCTTCTGTACCTAAAATCAAGGATTCATACGCCATTTTACAATATGAGCTAATTAATATTCATGATGTCATCATTTCTTACATGAATATTCGTGAGGGAAATGGTAAACTATCCAGAATTTCGTCTTTGCGTTGTCGTTGGAGAGAGGTTTTGCTGTATGTATATTCAGCGGACATGGACAGCAAGATAGAGGTTAATCTGATTTCAGCGGAGCTATCAATACAAATCGATATCTATAGTAGATGTTCCCAATAAAGCCATCCTGCCTAAAAACTACTACATATAGCATTGGCATATGAAAAGCTTATTCAAAACACTTCAAAAATAAGCACAATCCATTCTTTTTGAAATTATTACTTTCAACAAAGGGTCAGTTTTGAAATATTGGCATAAAATTAATATTTCATTATTCCGTTGGGGCCTTTGTGCAAAATAATTGATACCTTCCCATCTTTGATTGATCTGAAATCAATTAATACAAGCTGTTCTTTTTACGACAGGTCGGGCGGCAAGGATCTCTATAAAACGACAATAAAGTCAGGTGATATATCTGAAGAAATCACATTTGAATGACTTATTCAGTATTCTAGGATATTTCTTGTTTGGTGAGAAAGCTCGAGATAAAAGGAGAACAAACTTCTATACATTGAACACAACTGTAATGACATTAACAACCAGCTTGATCCAAAAGAGGGTCATGTAGCTACTCTTCGTCTTACCAGTGTTAAATCGGTCTGATACTCCTAAAGGTTTTGTTGACCCTTCACCTGCTGAATATTCATGTAAGAAATAATAACATCATGAATATTAATTCGATGACTTTTTATAACACCATCATTAACACAGTATGTAGTATTTTGACTGGCAGAAACGGTAGAATCAGATCTATATTATTCCATGAACGAACAGAGCAGATCCTGGTGAGACGTCTGATCTGGATCAAACAATGTTTGCACAAGGCTTCAACAGGTACTTCTATCACGTATTTAAAATACTTTTGAGATTGGAGCAGACAACGTGTTTGTGGACAAAACTTAATTAGTATAGACAGAGATAAAAGCGAATGGGAAGTGCGTGTGCAAAAGGAATATAAAGCAGTCTTAAGAGGTGGCCAACTTTGACTTAACGCTTCACTCCATAGAGACGCCCTTTTGACGCGTTTGTAAGCAGAGTAGGTCCTGATCAGGCATCTCCCTCTAGGATATTTCTGTATGACTTTCACCCTGCATTAAGAAGCTACCTGTCTAAAAGTATCTAAATTCTTCCTTACTAGAGTTCCAGTTCAGAGGGATTGTACTGTATATGTAGGTCGTATGATCTTTCAACACTAAGAGGGCGTGTTAAATGCTGCGTTTAATTCTGGACCCAAACTGTTTCTAAGATCATCGCAACTAAAGCCAACCAGCGCTTCATCAGAATCAAAACTAGTTGACACACTGATCAAGTTTTTGAAAATGTATCATTTACCTCGTATGGATGCATTTTCACGCACAGAGTAGACCCAGATCAGTTTTTATATATCATCATAATAAATATTCCATGATGTCGTTATTTCTTACATGAACATTCAGAGATAAATGGTAAAATAATGGTAATAAAATACATTCTGTTATTTGTTAAAGGGGTCATCTTAAAGTGCAGGTTGTTCAATTTCGCAACTACTTCTGTGCCGTGCATACCATTTACAAACAGTTCCTCCAGGTGGCCTTTAACCTGCGTTTACATTTGTCAGATGACTAATATCCGCATTCAAATAGGAACACGTTCGTTTTCATTGGTGAATCCGTCAAGTTCTTTCCTTATCCCATTACCTCATAGGCTATTTTTTAAATACAATCTCTTTGAATAATTCTACCGAAAAGGAGCATTAACTAGAGAAAAGGAAAGTTTTAGAATTTTGTAGTTTGAAACCATTGTGATAAATAGAGCATTTGCTTCTATGGAGCAAATGCTCTATTTATCACAATGGTTTCACAAAGTGACTTTTACAGAGTCGTCAAAAGTCGTCAATATGAGGAAATGGGTTAACAGTTTGAATCAGAATGAGGTGCCTTTTCGAAAAGAAACCAGGCCTTGAGGTTATAAATTTTGCATGGGCCCCGAGATCATTCTCAAGCACCTGATTGGTCAGGTTTTGAGCTTGCTCATAATCTGACCAATCAGATACTTGAGAATGAACTCAGAAGCAGATAATAATCATAGCAGACGAAATTTATTTGGTCAGAGATGATGAAATGGTAAAAGCCTAAACGTAAATTCTACGTGTAAACAAACGTTGTTGTTGAACAAATATCAAAGTATCCTTTGTCTGACCTGGATCCAGTTTATATGCAAGTTCCGTTTCAGACACGCATAGACAACTATTATTAGTATAGTATAAGTTTGCTAATAAACTGTTTTATAAGTTTCTGATAAAAGCAGATAAAAGTAGATTTGCGTTCCGTATTGACAGCAAATCGTGTTAAATCCACTACACCGATAAGAAACGTTATTGAAATGTAAACCTTTATGGGATGACTATGTGTGCTGGAAAATGCATATACATTCATCAACTTAAAAACGCATGCACAATCATAACCTTAAAAAATACATGCACACCCATAAACTTAACAGGAGCCACATGCGGCGCCAACGCTCGTCTGATTTGGTGCTTGTCCACTGCATACACTTCTCCTCAAAGAGATCTACCATGAAGTTTCATGTTGACACCTCTTATACTTTTTTATTAATCGGCTACATTAAAGTTTTTTTTGCGCCGCCAACGCCTACAACTACGACTACGACCCAGTGGTCACAATTAGCTCGATTTTTTTTCTCCGAAAACAGACGAGCTAAAACTGCATAAACATTCATAAACTTGACAAACTTAACACCCAAGCTACAAAGGTTCCCTACTTAAATTCCATCGATTTGGTTACAAATCACTCCAGCAACCTATTTCGTTTCTCACATATATATGCGCTCTATATGTAAAACGACTTTCCATTGTGTTATAGAAAACAGCCTATTTTGTTTACATGTATGTACATGAATCTTTTGTACAGCGTTATCTGATGAATATTTAATAAGAAATCCTGACTGTATGAATATTAATTAGTTGATATTTTTTTTATACATTACAGTGCTCCCTCTCTACAACGACACACTTTGGGATACGAATATTGTATGTGTTGTTCAGAGGGAGTTGTTATAGGGAGGGAAAATCAAATATAATTAGCTTGTTTGCAGATCCCCAGATAAGGTGTATTTTGGAGAATTAAAACCGTTATGCCTCAATCAAACCCTATGTTGTGACCACTCTTTAGAATCGTCACAAAGTGACGATTCTAAAGAGTGGTCACAACATAGGGTTTGATGGAGGCATAAAGAAAATACGATGGAAAAATGTTGTTTCTGGAGCCTTGTTGTTTCGGAAACAGTTACATGCGTTGTTGTAAGGAGGGAATCGTTATTGAGAGGGTCGTTGTAGGGAGGGAGCACTGTATAACATTATAACGAACAGAATACGTTATCCTAGCAGAAACTGTAGAATCATATGTACAATGTATATCATTCCATCAGCAAACAGAGCAGACAATGATCGGACGGTACCTACAGGAATCGTCCCATCTTGGTCTACTCTGTTTACAACGAAATGATAAAATGTGTTTCTATTAAGGGTCTTTTTACCCATGCTCTCCTACTGACGCCTTATTGTGCCTATGTAACAGTCATTATTGAAACCATTGTGATAAATAGAGCATTTGCTCCATAGGAGCAAATGCTCTATTTATCCAATGGTTTCAAAACTACACAATTCTAAAAGTCTCCTTTTCTATAGTTAAAGCTCCTTTTCAGCAGATTTATTCAGAGGATGGGTCTAAAATTAGTCTAGGAGAGAATGAGTTAAGCCAGGCAGTAGATAAAGGCAGGAAAATGTCTAGAAAGCTCCCATGGGATTTGTTGTTTGTATTACTTGTGTTGTACTGCATTGAGCCTTACAGTGCCGGACACGAATTACTAATGTACTTTGCAAACAGTGTCGACCCAGATGAGAGGGTTGTTATAATTGTGGACCATTTGAAAATTCAGCGTGGTAAGGGTTAAGCAGTATCCTACTTTTAACTCTTTGCGTCCTGGAGGCTAAAGGATGATTAAAAAGTAAAGTAAAGTACCTAGTTATAGTCTACTTTCAGTCCGAATGACCGCTCAGCCGACTGTACATTTACTCCCCTAGTCATTGGCCTACAATATTGAGCACTGCTAACATATGGCGCAATCATGCAGTCGCAGTACCGGCGAGTGACTCTCACAGGTACCCATTTTGACCCCTGTGTGGAGAGGATGTGCGGGTGGGAGACACGGAAAAGCGTCTCTGAAATTTCCAGGAGGGACCGGGATTTGAACCCCGGACCTCCGGACTGATAGTCAAGCGCGTTACCACTAGACCACCGCCACCTGCAATATTACCTATGCAAACAGTTTGGATCCAGATGAGACGCTGCATAATGCCACGTCTCATCAGGGTCCAAACTGTTTGGCACTTTGATCATAGTGAGAGAAACTTTATTTCAAGAATTAAAGCAGACGACAATTGATGCAGACGAAAAATTACTTAAGGCTGCAAAGAGTTGAAGACGTCCAGATTTAGTTATTAAATTTTCGCTTAGAGAGAGTCTATTGTATTTGTATAAACAAAGCTGAGTGTTGGTAAATAACATGTCTTTGGTAACCAAATACTGTAAGAGTTCTTGGGAGCTGAATGCTAGGTAACTGCAAGTCAAGACTATCATATTGTGCTGCCAGTGCATTTCTAATGATTTCTTTCTTGTCGACTTTAATGCTCTCAGACAACAGTTGTGTCAATTTGCTTTGGATGAACAAATACGGCTTATGAATCCTTTGCACAAAGGATAGACACTCGATTAAATCTAGCCAACATCAATATAAAAATGTAGTTCCACTCGTTCGTGAAACAAGAGGGTATAGTGATGACCATATATCGCTTAACTGAGTCAACAGGGCGTTTTTAAGAGAAATACACAGGTTTGTGATTAATCCTTTACTCCATGTAAGAAATAATGACATGAATGAACATATATTAATTACGTGAAATTTCAAAATGTCACATGGAAACAGGAAATTGTTGCAATGGCAGAAACTGTAGAAACAAATCTTACTTCATAAATAAATAGAGTACATATATTCTCTGATCAGTCGGCTCCTACAAGAGATTGGGCCTACGCTGTTTGTAAACGCATTAAAAGGGCGTAATAAAGGGTTAAAACTGTCGATGTTCTTTAACGTCCAAAGAACCCATTTAAAAATAATTCCATCGCAACACAAGGAATATAATTATTACCTTAAATTCGGGAAGACTTTAAATCCTACACAGCGTAACCCACAACTCCGGTGATGTCAAATAAAACTCAAACCGCACTCATACCTGTATGAGGTAGCCTGGCAATAACTGAGATATGATGAGCCAATTAATATTCTTCTCACGACGTGTGCAAATCACTCTTAACACTTTCCCTCGTATAGACGACTTTCGATACCTTTGCAAACAGAGTAGACCCAGATCAGACAGCTCCTGTAGGAGCTGTCTGATCAGGGTCTGCTCTGTTTGCTAATGAAATTAAGTAGGTCTGACTTTAGTTTCTGCCAAACTAAAATATATTGATGGTGTCATGATTTCTTACTTGAATATTCATGAGGGAAAGGGTTAATATGTTTGAATGTCTGTGATAAGTGTTATTGATTGAACGGTATCTGTCGATGAAGTCTACTGCTCCGAAAATAGTGTTCATTATAACTCTCACAGGCCAATTTATCTTCCGTTTTATGGGACAGCAAATAATTTTGAGGCTATTACATGTTTAAGGCTTAACTTAGACATTTACTGAAATAACTTGCATGTTAGTGATTCTTTTCGAGTTTAGATAAAAGTGGATATGAACATTATAGTATTATAATATCACCAAAGCCTTGTATTAGTGTCCATGTATTACGAGGTTAACACAAGCAAATGGAAGATGTCCGATAGGTTTAACCCTTTCCCTGTTCTATGTTTATTCCAACTTTCAATACCTACTGAATATTCATGGGCAAAATAGTTATAATGAAATATGGAAGTTGGAACACTGTAGCCATTTTAGAAAGTAAAGACACATGGCTTTCAAATTCCAGTAGCAAACAGAGCAGACCCTAATACGCCTCATATAGGAACCGACTGCTCTGGGTCTACTCTGTTTGCAAATGCGCGAAAACACGTTTATATGAAGGAAAGGGTTAATGGAATATAAATCAACCCACATTAATCATGAACCTTCCAGTTTCAGGAGAAGATTTTCTAAGTGTTCACTATATGTTTCTATTGAAAACTGACTACCCCTTGGGTGGGGCCAGTTTTGACCCCAGGGGCATAATTTATATACTTGTAGAGGACCTGAACATGATGCTATGTGCCAAATATGAAAGCTGAGAACCCTGTAGATTCAGAGACGATTTTCAATAGTTTCACTACATGTTTCTATTGAAAACTGACTACCGCTGGGGCGGGGCCAATTTTGACCCCTGGGGCATAATTTATATAACTTTTGTAGAGGACCTACAGATGATGCTATGGGCCAAAGATGAAAGCTGAGAACCCTGTAGATTCAGATGAGGAGATTTTTAAAGGTTCAAATTGTTGACGCGGGACAACGCGCGACGCTGGACATCGGGCGATCACAAAATCTCACTCACCTTGGGAGCTAAAAACAAAGCAACATATAAAGGTGCGTACTTAAATACTAAAATCGTCCTTTCTCCACAAAATCCTATGTTGTGACCGCTCACAGACTGGTCACAACATAGGATTTGGTGGAGAGATAAAGAAGTTTTTCTTGAAATTGTTTTAATTTACGCCTATCGGACCTCTGAATTTTGTAAAAGTCAAATTAAAATATAATCTGTTATATGTCGTATTATTTTCACGAGTACTTAATACATGTTTTACTTTAGAGAAGATCCTTCATATATATTCATGAACATTTTCATATGACTGTTAACAAAATTTAGCTTCTCAGCAAACATGATTTGAAAGTTCATATATTATAATTATGCCATGCACTTTGTGTACAAATATGACCATATTGGCTATACTATGCGTATGCAAATTTATGCCAAATAAAAGATATGTTATGTTATGTTATGTAATACATGTATGTTGTTGCATTATTATAAACGTTTAGTAATTATTTATAATTTATCACAACTATTCTTCATTTTAACCTCAATTAAACGTGTTTTCACGCATCTGCAAAAAGAGTAGACCTAGATCAGACGGCTCCTAAATGAGCCGTCTGGTCAGGGTCTGCTCCGTTTGCTAATAAAATTTGATAGGACGTTTTCTTTAGTTTCTAACATGGTAACAATGTTCCATCTTCCATTATAACTATTTTATCAAAGAATAGTCAGTAGGTATTGAAATTTGGAACGGATTAATGTGATGCCCGTGACTCAGATATGCATGTGTACGATGACCGAGCCGATCCGGTTTGCTCAGTAGGCCAAGTGTCGACAGAGGGTTCCTCTGATCTGGATCTGCATTGAAATTCAAATCACCCCGTGAACTTAAGTCTGGCATACTGAATGAAACTGGTGGGTCGCTCAAATTTGAATAGTCAAAGAGTTAGACGAGTAAAGCATGATATTGACAGATTAGGTAATGGGAATATTTTTGAGAGAAATTACTAATTTCCGAAATGTCAGCTAGAAGGAGCAATTCAAGACAAGAAATACCGTTGTTTTACTTCGATCGGAATATACTATAAGCAGTGAGTTTTTGTTGCAAAACCCCACTCGGGCCCCGAGTTTGATGACATTTGGTACGATACGTGACATTTTGTACAATTTATAGCTCTGCGTGCAGAATTAGTTAGATCCGTGCCCTTACACCGGCTGATTGGACTCAAATTAAGGTTTCCTGTTCTGTCATAATTGTTTTATTGGCAAACAATGGGCAGGAACATTTACCGTATTTGTTTTCGGAACTTGCCAATTAACAGCGAAGTGGAATTTGAATAGGCAATTGCTAAACCTCTTTACAAACAAGGATAAAAGGCCACGTTAATTGATTTGTCAGTCCAATTTGTATTGTTCTCTTTCATGACACTGCTTTACAGAGTAAATATAAATTAGATTTATGAGTCGGGCGAAAGAAGCAACTACAAAAGCATGTATCATTATGATTACGTCAATATGCTACGAGGAAGACAGATCACCTAAAATTAATTCTTCTGATTACAAATACTTCTACCCCCAACACGCACTCCCGACTCCCCTTTTATTCAATATCTCCTGGAATACAACTAGCAGAAACATTCCAAGGTGCCAAACCTCACATACTGGTATACGTCTAGCTCTCTCAAATACGCACAACGCACACGGCGTAACACCTATGCAATCCGAGTAGACCCAGGTCAGATGGCTTCAATAGGAGCCTTTGATCACAGTCTGTTATAATTGCTTATAGAATAATATAGGTCTGGTTATACAATTTCTGTCCAAGCAAATATTTTTTGTGTTAATATGAAATTTTAACAAAAACAACAACAAAAACAAGAGGGCCAGAATGGCCCTGAAGCGCTCACCAGACAATCAGAGGAGAAGATTTTCAAAGTTTTCACTATATGTTTCTATAGAAAACTAGCTGGCCCTGGGGCGGGCCAATTTTGACCACAGGGGCATAATTTATATGACTTTTGTAGAGGACTTGAACATGATGCTATGAGCTAAATATGAAAGCTGAAAACCTTTCAGTTTCAGAGGAGAAGATTTTCAAAGTTTTCTCTATATGTTTCTACTGAAAACTACCCACCCCTGGGGCGGGGCCAATTTTGACCCCATGCCCATAATTCATATAACTTTTGTAAAGGACCTATACATGATGCTATGCACCAATTATGAAAGCTGAGAACTTTCCAGATTCAGAGAAGAAGATTTTCAAAATTTTCACTATTTGTTTCCATTTAAAACTGCCCACTCCTGGGGCGGGGACAATTTTGACCCCATGGCCATAATTAATATAAATTTTGTAGAGGACCTGAACATGATGCTCTGTGCCAAATATGAAAGCTGAGCGCCTTCCAGTTTCAGAAGAGAAGATTTTCAAAGATTTCACTATTTGTTTCTATTGAAAACTGCCCACCCCTGGGGCGGGGCCAATTTTGACCCAAGGGCCATAATTTATATAACTTTTGTAGAGGACCTAAACATGATGCTATGCGCCAAATATGAAAGCTGAGAACTTTCCAGATTGAAAGAAGAAGATTTTCAAAGTTTTCACTATTATTTTCTGTTGAAAACTGCCCACCCCTGGGGCAGGGACAATTTTGACCCCAGGGCCATAATTAATATAACTTTTGTAGAGGACATGAACATGATGCTCTCTGCCAAATATGAAAGTTGAGAGCCTTCCAGTTTCAGAGAAGATTTTCAAAGATTTCACTATTTGTTTCTATTGAAAACTGCCCACCCCTGGGGCGGGGTCAATTTTAACCCCAGGGCCATACGTTAAATTACTTTTGTAGAGGACCTGAACATGATGCTATGTGCCAAATATGAAAGCTGAAAACCTTCCAGTTTCAGAGGAGAAGATTTTCAAAGTTTTCACTATATGTTTCTATTGAAAACTGCTCACCCCTGGAGCGGGGCCAATTTTGACCCCAGGGCCATAATTTATAAAACATTTGTAGAGGACCTGATCATAATGCTCTGTGCCAAATATGAAAGCCGAGTGCCTTCCGGTTTCAAAGGAGAAGATTTTCAAAGGTTTACTATATGTTTCTATTGAAAACTGCCCACCCCTGGGGCGGGCCAATTTTGACCCCAGGGGCATAATTTATATAAATTTTGTAGAGGACATGAACATGATGCTCTGTGCCAAATATGAAAGCTGAGCGCCTTCTAGCTTCAGAGAAGAAGATTTTCAAAGATTTCACTATTTGTTTCTATTGAAAACTGCCCACCCCTGGGGGTGGGGCCAATTTTGACCACAGGGCCATAATTTATATAACTTTTGTAGAGGACATGAACATGATGCTCTCTGCCAAATATGAAAGCTGAGAGCCTTCCAGTTTCAGAGGAGAAGATTTTCAAAGATTTCACTATTTGCTTCTATTGAAAACTGCCCACCCATGGGGCGGGGCCAATTTTGACCCCAGGGTCATAATTTACATAACTTTTGTAGAGGACCTGAACATGATGCTATGTGCCAAATATGAAAGCTGAGAACCTTCTGGTTTCAGAGGAGAAGATTTTCAAAGTTTTACTATATGTTTCTATTGAAAACTTCCCACTCCTGGGGTGGGGCCAATTTTGACCCCAGGGTCATAATTTATATAAATTTTGTAGAGGACCTATAGGTGATGCTATGTACCAAAGATGAAAGCTGAGAACCCTGTAGATTCAGAGGAGAAGATTTTTAAAGGTTCAAATTGTTGACACGGGACGACGCACGACGCACACCGCACGACATCAGGCGATCACAAAAGCTCACCCTGAGCACTTTGTGCTCTGGTGAGCTAAAAACCCAACAACTTCTAATCAATATCCATGATGTCATTCCATTAACGCACAGAGCAGACCCTGTCCAGATGACTCCTATAGGAGCCATTTGATGTTGGTCTACTCTGTTTGCAAATGCTTGAAAACACGTTTATATGAAGGAAAGGGTTGAGCAGCTACCTGCACCAAAAGACCTTAATTCTCCTTCATTAAAATTTCGTCTTTGAGGGGTGTTACTGTATGACTGTGCATCTAATAATGACCAAATCTTTAGTGCCTTGCTTATATGGTTGTCTGCAAACAATTGTCTGCTTCATTTTCTCACCACATTGCTTTATTTACCCCCACTTAACCCATTCCCTCATAGGCTATTTTTAGATCCAACCACATTGAATAAATCTACCTAAAAGGAGCATTAACTAGAGAAAAGGATTTTTAGTTTTAGAATTTTGTAGTTTGAAACCATTGTGATAAATAGAGCATTTGCTCCTATAGGATCAAATGCTCTATTTATCACAATGGTTTCAATAGGTGACTTTTACAGAGGCGTAGAAAGGCGTATTTATGGAGGAAAGGGTTAAAAAGCATCACCAGAATGTGAAACAACCTGGATACTTATGAGATGCCGAGTAACTCTGTGTCGCATCTGGATCTAACTTATCTGCCAATGTAATAATGAATTTGTTCACAATGTGTAAACACATAGCAATCTATTTTACGACACAAATTGTTCCATCGATCTGTGGACAGAAGATAGTACTGCAGGTCAGGTATAATAATAAAACTTCTCAACAATGATCACAACAGATATTCAATTCTAGTGAAAGCTTAATGCAGACAGGAAAAGCTTAACAAAGTAAGAAAGTTATGCAGAAAGCTTTTGCAGGAGCTTCCTGCATTTTCCAACCATGTGCACCTGTAGACTCTCATATTCATTCATTAAATAGTCGCTACAGCGAGGTTCTAAATAATTGCACTGCAGAGCAGTTGAAAGACAGAGGATTTGAGTCATCAACTTCAGCACACTGTACAGGATCAGTCTGATCTGGGTCTTTTCTATTTGCAAAGACATTAACCCTTAGCTCGCCACATATGTTTTACCACTCTGCCCCCTTTAAATATTGATTAGGCAAATCTTTACAAAACAAGAGGGCCAGAATGGCCCTGAAGCGCTCACCAGACAACCAGAGGAGAAGATTTTCTCAGTTTTCACTATATGTTTCTATAGAAAACTAGCTGGCCCTGGGGCGGGCCAATTTTGACCCCAGGGGAATAATTTAGAAAAACTTCTAGGGGACCATAACATGATGCTATGTGCCGAATATGAAAGCTGAGATTAACCTTCCAGTTTCAGAGAAGAAGATTTTCAAAGTTTTCTCAATATGTTTCTATTGAAAACAGCCCACCCCTGTGGCAGGGCCAATTTTGACCCTAGGGCCATAATTTATATAACTTTAGAAGAGGACCTGAACATGATGCTTATTTGAAAGCTGAGAGCCTTCCAGTTTCAGAGAAGAAGATTTTCAAAGATTTCACTATTTGTTTCTATTGAAAACTGTCCACCCGTGGGGCGGGGCCAATTTTGACCCCGAAACCATAATTTATATAACTTTAGTAGATGACCTGAACATGATGTTATGTGCCAAATATGAAAGCTGAGAGCCTTCCAGTTTCAGACAAGAAGATTTTCAAAGATTTCACTATTTGTTTCTATTGAAAACTGCCCACCCCTTGGGCGGGGCCAATTTTGACCCCGGGGCCATACTTTATAAACTTTTGTAGAGGACATGAACATGAGGCTACATGCCAAATATGAAAGCTAAGAACCTTCCAGTTTCAGAGGAAAAGATTTTCAAATATTTCACTATTTGTTTCTATTGAAAACTGCCCACCCCTGGGGCGGGGCCAATTTTGACCCAGGGGCCATAATTTATATTACTTTTGTAGAGGACCTGAACATGATGCTATGTGCCAAATATGAAAGCTGAGAGCCTTCCAGTTTCAGAGAAGAAGATTTTCAAAGATTTCACTATTTGTTTCTATTGAAAACTGCCCACCCCTGGGGCGTGGCCAATTTTGACCCCGGGGCCATAATTTATATAACTTTTGTAGAGGACCTGAACATGATGCTCTGTGCCAAATATGAAAGCTGAGAACCTTCCAGTTTCAGAGGAGAAGATTTTCAAAGATTTCACTATTTGTTTCTATTGAAAACTGCCCACCCCTGGGGCGGGGCCAATTTTGACCCCGGGGCCATAATATATATAACTTTTGTAGAGGACCTGAACATGATGCTCTGTGCCAAATATGAAAGCTGAGAACCTTCCAGTTTCAGAGGAGAAGATTTTCAAAGATTTCACTATTTGTTTCTATTGAAAACTGCCCACC
The DNA here is from genome assembly GCA_963576725.1 of Azorinus chamasolen. Taxonomy (NCBI): domain Eukaryota; kingdom Metazoa; phylum Mollusca; class Bivalvia; order Cardiida; family Solecurtidae; genus Azorinus; species Azorinus chamasolen. The sequence continues at coordinate 63,716,862 of OY755243.1, read as the reverse complement.
CCTGGGGCGGGGCCAATTTTGACCCCGGGGCCATAATTTATATAACTTTTGTAGAAGACCTGAACATGATGCTATGTGCTAAATATGAAAGCTGAGAACCTTCCAGTTTCAGAAGAGAAGATTTTCAAAGTTAGCACTACATGATTCTATTGAAAACTGCCAAACCCTGGGGCGGGGCCAATTTTGACCCCAGGGCCATAATTCATATAACTTTTGTAGAGCACCTGAACATGATGCTATGTGCCAATTATGAAAGCTGAGAACCTTCTGGTTTCAGAGGAGAAGATTTTCAAAGTTTTACTATATGTTTCTATTGAAAACAAGGCACCCCTAGGGCAGGGTCAATTTTGACCCCAGGGCCATAATTTATATAGCTTTTGTAGAGGACCTGAATATGATGCTATGTGCCAAAGTTGAAAGTTGAGATCCCTGTAGATTCAGAGGAGAAGATTTTTAAAGGTTCAAATTGTTGACGACGGACGACGAACGACGGACGACGCACGCTCTGGTGAGCTAAATATACAGGATATGTTGGAATTAATTTCCTAGGCAAAAGTATAGAGCATGCAGACATGGATTTTCCCATGGAAAACAGTGCAGACCCAGATGAGAGGGCTCTCTCATTGGTTCTACACTGTTTGCAAAGGCAACTATAGTTGTGACTGGCGGACTATGGGTTAAAAGATTGTCATAATTGTATCATGTGGCCATGGCAGGAAAAAAGAAAATCAGATATATCATTTTACATGTTTAAGCAAACAGAGCAGAACCTGATCAAGCAGCTCTTACAGGAGCCATCTGATCTGCATCTACCCTATTTGCAAAGGCGTGAAAAGGTGTTTATATGAAGGAAAGGGTTAGTAGAATAATCATCAGATAATCATATATTCTAAATAATATAAATGTACCACTACTTCTACTACAACTGCTATCACTATTGCTACAATAAGTATTATTAATACCCCTTTACTCCATAATTACACCTATTAATGCATATTCAAATAGAGTAGATCCAGATCAGATATACAGCTCCTGTAGGAGCTATCTGATTAGAGCCTGCACTGTTTATTATATGAATAATCATGGAGTAAACAACTTACAACTGCTGTTGCTATTACTAGAACTTCTAATATTTAATCACTCTCATATCTCATATTCTTAAACTTCACTTATAAAGCATTACATAGTAAATTTCATTTCTTCAAGATGTACTTCAGTACATACATTGCACATCGACATGTCACCTTGAATAGGATCTTTGATAGAAATGGTCCTATCGAGTCAATGACAAACGAAAAGCAACAACAAAAACAGAAATGCAAATGCTGAATGAGATTGTCTCATTCACTTTGTAGCAAGCAGTAATAAAATAAAGACAGTCGTCTCAATTTAACCCTTTCCTTCATATAAACACCTTTCACACCTTTGCAAACAGTTTAACCCATTACCTTATAGGCTATTTTTAGATACAACTTCTCTGAATAAATCTACCGAAAAGGAGCATTAACTAGAGCATATAGGGAAATTTTTAGAAATTTTTAGTTTGAAACCATTGTGATAAATAGAGCATTTGCTACTATAGGAGCAAATGCTCTATTTATCACAATGGTTTCACAAAGTGACTTCTAGAGAGTCGTCAAAAGTCGCCAATATGAGGGAATGGGTTAACAGAGCTGGCCCAGATCAGACAGCTCCTGCAGGAGACACCTAATCAAGATGTGCTATGTTTGCTTATGAAAATATAATAGATCTGATTCCACTGTTCCTTCCAATACCCAGTTTCTGTGTATAAAGGCAATCATAATATTCATATTGTCATAATTTCTAACAAGAATATTCAACAGGAGAAGGGCTACCTAGTTCTTTCTGATTTTCATATTTCACAGTGACACAGTTGATTCATATGAACTTTATTAACTATAAGTACTAGAATTGTTATAATAAAACAAAATACAATTCATAAAATAATTACTATACAGGGCCCATGCATATACAGCTTTTTAGTTGAGTCTGAGTTTGTTCTCAAGCTTTTGATTGGTTAGATTTGAGTTCTCAAGCTTTTGATTGGTCAGATTTGAGCCAAAGGCTCAAACCTGACCAATCAAAAACTTGAGAACGAACTCAGACTCAACTAAAAGTTTTATAAGCATGGACCCTGGATTATGACGGCCCTATATCAATCACCATGCAGTCTTAACCCTTTCCCTGTTCTATGTTCCTATAGGAGCCGTCTGATCAAAGTCTGCTCTGTTTGCTAATGGAATTTGATAGATCTCTGTTTCTTTACTTTCTAAACTGGGTAAAATTTTCCACCTTCCAAATTTCATTACAGCCATTTTGTCCATGAATATTCAATAGGTGTTGAAATAAGGAATAAACACAGAACAGGGAAAGGGTTAGCCTTACACTTCAAGAGTATTCATCCAAGAAATACATAAATATCATTTAAATGCATCTTTATAATGGCATATGAATACAGAAGCTATCAGGTCAGGGTCTACTATTTGAAATGGCTTCAAAAACTTGTCTATGGCAGACACTGTAGAGTCAGATCTACATTATTTTATATGCAAACAGAGCAGACGCTTATCAGACAGTGGTCTGATCCAAATCTACTCTGTTTGCAAAGGCCTTATAAGGCGTATATACAAAGTAAAGGGTGATTTTGTTAACTCTGTCTATGAATAAAGCAAAAAGCAAATTAGAATCATTCATTGTCTGAAAGTTGATCTGGGTTCATAACAAGTCAACATGATTAAACAGTCTCAACCCTGCAATATACGCCAAGATACCCCTGGATGACTGTCAAAGAAACTTTTCTTCGCTATGGTGTCACATGTACTTCATTCCAAAACTTTAGATATGAGCTCTTTTTGTTTCCGTAACTGTTCTTCCTTCTGTTTCTTTTCCTGTTTTTCTTGTTCTATTTTCTGACTTTCACTGTCCTCAGTCAGTATTTCCTCCTCATATTCTTCTTCTTCCTCTTCCTCTCCATACACCAGAGTATAGTAACTAGACAGCAGCTCCTCACCTGCCTCTATGTCTCTTAGGGCAACCAACACTACCATCCTCAGCAATCTGTAAATAACAGTTCACTAATAGTCAGAAGTTCAGAATGTAGTGGCCCTATGGTTACAAGAATCTGATTTTTGAGTTCATCTTACCAATCACTGAATCAATTTGAGAAGTTTTATGTTAACAACAGCAAACTGTTGTTTCATTTCCCAGACCCAACCATAACTATCAAGATATTATAACACCTTTCACCCCTTTGCAAACAGGGTAGACCAAAGATCAGATGGCTATTGTAGGACCTATTTGGTTAAGGTCTGCCCTGTTTGAATATGAAACAAGAAGAGTGTTCGGAGGAACACATGTGTCACTTGCTTGCAGCTGACACAAAAACTGTTAATATGTTGGAGTGAAATCAAAACAAAGGGGAATAACTCAAAAAGTATTGCATGCAGAGTGATGATTAGTTACATCAATGGTCCTCAATGAGAGGAAGACACATGTGAAATTTGAAAGCTCTATAATGATAAGTTTAGAAATGACAGCCAAAAAATGAAAGTGTGATGGACAGACGGACAGACAGACAGACAGACGGACAAATGACAGAAAATTGATCCCTAAGTGACACACTGCCTCTCGGCAGGTGACACAAAAGTAATCGAAAGCGTGATTAAGGTCACAGATAGAACTCGTTGGAAATGCATTTGCATTATCTCCCTTGATGAAAATCTGACAGCTGGAATGCTGATACTGTAGTTGAGTCTGTTGACTTATCTTTGAGAACACTATAGTCATTAATTCATTGTTCGGGAATGTTTGAAAACCAGTTTAATTGAACATATGAGGCCAATACACTTGCAGTCCGCTGTTATGAGATATCCAGACACAAATTAACTTCATCGAGTCGGGAATAATAGTCACAAATCTTCTGATTAACCGGTCGAATGAATGAGCGGTTAATCGGTTAGTGAAAAACCCGTTTAACCCTTTCCTTCATATAAACGTGTTTTCACGTGTTTGCAAACAGAGTAGACCCAGATCAGATGGCTTCTATAGGAGCCGTCTGATCAGGGTCTGCTGTTTGCTAATTGAATTTGATAGATCTGTTTCTTTTCTTTCTAAAATGGCTACAATATTCCACCTTCCATATTTCATTATTACTATTTGTCCATGAATATTCAGTAGGTATTGAAATATGGAACTAACACAGAACAGGGAAAGGGTTAATGACAACCCCAGTAGAAACTGTAGAATCCTATCTATATTATATCATAAGCAAACAGAGCAGACCCTGATCAGGTGGCTCCTATAGGAAACTCCCTCATGACACTCATTTACTATTTATGAATATTACACTCACTAAAGCTCATGTCATATTATTATAGTAAACTCGTTTCATAAAAACAATTTGTCATGAACACTCATGTAAGATCCTTTATTTAAAAGTTTGGCCTTAATCCTTTCGCTCATATCGATGCTATATTTCATGCCTTTGCAAATCAGATGGCTCTTGTCCTCTATTTGCTTATTGACTTATATAAATCTGATCCTGAAGTTTTTATCTATCAAAGGCAAAATTTTACATTATAGCAACAGTGCCATTGGGCACAATATACGCTCCTTTAAAACAAACACAAAATAATTCTAAGACCAAGTGTGCAATGTTCCAAGTTTCAACGCTTTATCTCAAATGGTTCTGTAGTTGGACTTTAACAAAAAGATTAACCAAAAATTCTAAATTATAAAGGTACGTAATTCTGTCAAAATGCTTGACAGAGTTATGTACTCTTGCCTACAGGTGAAGCCTGTGATGGTGAACAAGTGTTAGAAGTTTCCAACATTTATCTCAAAGGGTTATGTAAATAGTTGGACTTAAACAAAAACCTTAACCAAAAATTCAAAATTAAAAAGGGCCATAATTCTTTTAAAATGCTTGACAGAGATATGTACTCTTGCATACAGATGAAGCGTGTGCTGGTGAACAAGTGTTCCAAGTTTCAAAGCTTTGTCTCAAAGAGTTATGTAGATAAGTGGACTTTCAACATAAATTGAGGTTAACATACTTGCTTAACACAAAGGCTAAACGCAAATTCTAAGTCCAATTGTGCGACCTTGAACTTGGATATACATACCGGGACACACCCATGCTACTGTAGAATGTCCAGATAAACATTGTGGTTTAATTTGAGAAGGATCCATCAAGCAAAACTTGAGTTAGAGATGTTACAGACAGACTGACATTTAACATATTTGCTAACTGCAAACGCTATTAAAACGCACATTCTAAGTCTAATTATGCGACCTTGACCTTAGATATACGTACCGGGACTCAACAGGCTACTGAAGCATGTCCAGATAAATAATGTGGTTAAATTTGAGAAGGATCCACCCAGCCTAATTTGAGTTAGAGATGTTACAGACAGACAGACAGACTGACAGAGCCATTCCATAATACGTCCCGTTTTTTCAAATGGGCGTATAAAAATTATTTAACATATGCATATATTCATGAAGTCACCAATTCAGGCATAAACATTCATCATTAACCCATTACCTCATAGCCTATTTTTAGATCCAACCTCTTTGAATAAATCTACTAAAAAGGAGCATTAACTAGAGAAAAGAATTTTTTTTTAGAATATTGTAGATTGAAACCATTGTGATAAATAGAGCATTTGCTCCTATACGAGCAAATGCTTTATATATCACAATGGTTTCAACAGGCAACTTTTGCAGAGGCGTCAATATGAGGGAAACACAATTCTAAACTTTTCCTTTTCTCTAGTAAATACTCCTTTTCGGTAGATTTATTCAAAGAGGTTGGGTCTAAAAATAGCCTATGAGGGAATGGGTTAAACTTTAGAATCATCTCAGATATTAGTATTTGAATGGGTACCTTTATCAATTGTTCTTCAACATGAATGAACAAGAAGGTGGTTGCTTAACCCTTTCCTCCATAGGCTATTTTTAGACCCAACCTCTTTGAGTGAATCTACCCAAAAGGAGCATTTACAAGAGAAAAGTAAAATTTTAGAATTTTGTAGTTTGAAACCATTGTGATAAATAGAGCATTTGCTCCTATAGGAGCAAATGCTCTATTTATCACAATGGTTTCAAGAAGTGACTATTACAGAGGCGTAGAAAGGCGTATTTATGGAGGAAAGGGTTAATGCAGAATGAATGTAATATAGAAATTTCATACAGCAGCTCTCTGCACAACTTTCATCATGCAAGTCTTTAATCCTTTACTCCATTAAAAATTTCTATAACTTTGCAAACAGAGTAGACCCAGAATTGATGGATCCTATATGAGCTGTCTGACCAGGGTCTACTCTGTTTGCTTATGAAATTATGATAGATATGATTCTACAGTTTCTACTATGGCCAAAAAATATAGTGGTTTCTCTACACTGTAACAGAGGTTTCTCTACACTGTAACAGAGGTTTCTCTACACCGTAACAGAGGTTTCTCTACAATGTAACAGAGGTTTCTCTACACCGTAACAGAGGTTTCTCTACACTGTAACAGTGGTTTCTCTACACCGTAACAGAGGTTTCTCTACACTGTAACAGAGGTTTCATTGTACATGTTTCTTTATGCACATAACTTTTTAGCCCTTTTCTCCATGAGTATTCAAGTAAGAAATAATGACATCATAAATATTAATTACCTGAGTTCTTATAATGAACACAAATTTGTTTTTGGCAGTGGTAGAAACTGTAGAATCAGATCTATATAAATCCATAAGCAAACAGAGCAGTCCCTGATCAGACAGCTCTTACTGTAGCCATCAGATCTGGGTCTACAGACTCTACTATGTTTGCAAGGATACACCTTTCTACACCTTTGCAAACAGTAGACCCAGATCAGATGGCTCCTGTAGGAGCCATCTGATCTGGGTCTGCTCTGTTTGCTTATGATATAATATAGATATGATTCTACAGTTTTTGCCATGGCCAACAATTCCTGTGTCCATATGAAATTACAACAGTTACAGTGATTACTACCGGTATTCATTATTTCTTACATGAATATTCATGGAGTAAAGGGTTAAATTGATAGTCTCTACCATAATCGAATATTTTCAATATTGCATTGGTCATGTTATATTATTTTTATGACGATTGTCCGTTTGAATTTATGTTTTAAAAAGCCTATGCCATACAAAATAAACCGTCTCTGTCAATACTCATAATTATGAAGTTATAATACACTTGACACTATAGTTTCTGCCTATACCCAAATATACTGTACTATGTTAAAGGGGAAGTCCCTACATTTGACACATTTCAAAAGTGCCCAAAATACACAAAACTCATTTGTTTATATGCTGAAAAGAAGTGTATTGTAAGAAAACCATCGAATAAACACCGAAGAAGACACAACTTTCATATGTTTGATATGTTATTCGGCAATGTATTAGTATCTATTCGGCTTGCATTTTAGTTTTGTTAACTGTTCAACCAAGGTCAATAATATTTTGTTGTAGAACAAAAAATATAAGTATTGATAAAAACAGTTTATCTTGTATCACAGGGGCATTTTTCGATATAAGTTCTAATTGACAATCTTCATAATAATGATTGAACATAACAAATATTAAGTTTTATGACATTATTGAAAATATTATTGAAAATGTGCGTTCATTGTAGGGACTTCCTCTTTAATATGCCATTATAAAACTTCAGCCAATAAATATTCATGATACCATTATTTCTTACATAAATATTCAACAGGAAATGGGTTAAGCAGCCACCTGCCTAAGAGGGTCTATAACAATCTTCTTTACTAAAATTTTCAATTATTGAGGTTTTACTGTATTTCATGAAAATTGGTTAGACTTATCTATGCATTAATCCTTAACCCTTTCCCTCATATAAATGTGTTTTCACGCATCTGCAAACAGAGTAGACCCAGATCAGACGGCTCCTATAGGAGCCGTCTGATCAGGGTCTGCTCTGTTTGCTAATGAAATTTGATAGATCTGTTTCTATACTTTCTAAAATCGCTACAATGTTCCATCTTCCATATTTCATTATACCTATTTTGGCAATGAATATTTAGTAGGTACTAAAATTTGTAATAACCATAGAACAGAGAAAGGGATAAATATGCCTTTTTCTATGCCTTTGGAAACAGAGAAACAGGGACTCGACTGTAGAGTAGACCAAGATCAGAGGGCTCCTAAGTTCATGTGCACTTGTAAAAAATCAGTAAATTATTTTTCATAATTATCAGGTACAGATTTAGGCCCGATGACTTGTGTATGTTGCTACCTCTTTCTGCTGTACTCCTCCAGATCACGGTCCTTCATGGTGCGGGCCTCTATATTTGGCAAAAATCGCTTGTAATCCCAGGGAAAGTCTGCTGGCACATCATACTCCTGGTAGGCAACATTAGCAGGAAACTCTAATCACACAAAAAGTAGATCAGATCACATTTAGCCAATTGTACTAGAAGTAATGAGGACAAAAAACTTTGAACTTGTGCCAAGGTTCAAAGAATTGAAAACTTGCAAAACATAATAAACAATGAAATTCATTTTGATAATATCATTACCTTAATAACCAGAATATGAGTAAAACTGAAAGGTGCTCCCTGAGGGAAACAAGAGCTCTCACAGGACAGCGCGCTCGACTATTCTCAGAATTGTTAGTGTAAAAATGCTTGACACTTGCCTAAAATGGTGTCCAATGATACTAGAAGCAAGTAATCAAAGTGTCAGTAAAATATCTTTAATAGTATTCAAGATGTAGGATCTCTTTGAAATCTTGAATGAAAAGAAAAACCTAAGTTAAAAAGGGAAATAATTTCTGTTAAAATGCCTGACAGAGTAATGTACTCTTGCCTACAGATGAAGCTTGTGGTGGTGAACAAGTGATCCAAGTTTCAAAGCTTTATTTCAAAGAGTTATGTTAATCAGTGCACTTTAACAAAAACCTTAACCAAAAATTCTATTAAAGTTAAAAAGGGCCGATATTCTGTCAAAATGCTTGACAGAGTTATGTACTCTTGCCTACAGATAAAGCTTGTGACGGTGAGCACATGTTCCAAGTTTCAAAGCTTTATCTAAAAGGTTAAGACAAAAAGTGGACTTTAACAAAAACCTTAACCAAGGTGTGACGCGGACACCGACACCGACGAGAGTAGGGAAGCTCCACTATTCTTTGAATAATCAAGCTAAAATTGAAGTAGTTCAAGACCATACTTATATTTTGAGTTTGCTCTGACAATATTTAACACATTCCATGTTTAGACCCAACCTCTGTGAATAAATCTACTGAAAAGGAACATTTACTAGATTTTTTTTTTTTTTAAAAATTGTAGTTTTGCAACCATTGTGATAAGAACAGCATTGTCCCTATGGAGCAAAATTAATGCTTTAATTATCATAATGGTTTCAAAAGGTGACTTGTACAGAGGCTTCAAAGGCCTTCAAAATGTGGGAATGAGTTCATATTTAAGGTTTTCAATTGAAAAAATTCAGTATTTTGCCAGTTCCTTCAATGAGTCAACAGACTCATGACATGAAATTTAAATCTAATATGAAAGATATTAACCCTTTCCTCCATAAATACACCTTTCTATGCCTCTGTAAAAGTCACTTCTTGGAACCATTGTGATAAATAAAGCATATGCTCCATTGGAGCAAATGTTCTATTTATCACAATGGTTTCAATACTATACAATTTTAATATTTTCCTTTTCTCTAGTAAATGCTCCTTTTTTGGTAGATTTATTCAAAGAGGATGGGTCTAAAAATAGCCTATGAGGTAATGGTTTAAGATGGCTTACCTGGAGTTTGATTATTGACATACTGCCCAATGGATAGAGGATTGAGTGCATTGCCTGTTAACCAGGATATGTCACAAGTATATTCCCCCATGTGTCGGTCTCTCTTAGCACATGACCTGCATAACAATACCAGCAATAAAAGGTAGGTGAATAAAATATATAAAACAAAGATTTCTGAAATACTATGCTGTTGACAAGCTCTTGGACCTATAAATTTGATCTTCACGCTTGACCCTGAACTTAAGGTACCACTAAAAAGTTGCAGCTTCACAAGACAAGTACATGTATATTCATGCCAACTATGAAGGCTCTACCTCTAAAAGTTCAAAAATTATTGCGAAGGTTAACCCTTTGATCCTTTTCCCTAATAGGCTATTTTATACATTTGAATAAATCTACTGAAAAGAAGCATTTACTACAAAAAGGAAAATTTTAGAATTGTGTAGTTTTCAAACCATTGTAATAAAGAGAGCATTTGATCCTATGGAGCAAATGATCTATTATCAAAACAGTTTCAATAAGTGACTTTTAAAGATGTATGCTGCGCAAATTTTGCATTTTAAACTGACTTCAGAATTGGAATCTATGTACCTTAACACTTATTTAACACTAAACAGCACAGTTAGTAAATAGTTGTTTGTGTGGAAAAAAAAAATTAAACAAGAAATGTCGAAATGACATCAAACCGGGTTTTCCTTCACTATCAACTAGTGAATTATAAGTTCAAAGGGGCAAACATCCCAGAAAAATTGCAGAAGGAAAAATTCCTGACAATATGCACATCTACATATTGTGTCCTTGCTACAAGCAAGGTTTTATGAAAATCTGTTGAGCAGTTTCAGAGGAGTTGCACTTACAAGGAGGGTCAAAAGACATAGTGATTTCTAAGTTCAAAGGGGCATAGCTCCCTGAAAAATTGCAGAAGTAAAAATCCCTGACAATATGCACATCTATATATTGTGTCCTTACTACATACAAGGTGTTATGAAATTCTGTTGAACAGTTTTAGAGAAGTTGCGCTTACAAGGGTAGGGTCAAAAGACCAAGTGATTTCTAAGTTCAAAGGGGCATAACTACCAGAAAAATTGCAGAGGGAAAAATCCCTGACAATATGCACATCTACATATTGTGTCCTTGCTACATACAATGTTTTATGAAATTCTGTTGAACAGTTTTTGAGGAGTTGCGCTTACAAGTGTAGGGTCAAGAGACCTAGCAGTTTCTAAGTTCAAAGGGGCATAACTCTCTGAAAAATTGGAGAATGAGAAATCCCCAACAATATGCACATCTACATATTGTGTCCTTGATACATATATGGTTTAATGAAATTCTGTTTAACAGTTTGAGAGGAGTTGCGCCTACAAGGATAGAGTCAAAAGACCTAGTGATCTCTAAGTTCAAAGGGGCATAACTCCCTGAAAAATTGCAGAAGGAAAATTCCCGACAATATGCACACTTACATATGCAAGGTTTTATTAAAATCCCTTGAACAGTTTCAGAGGAGTTGCGCTTACAAGATTGGCAGCCGCCCGTCCGTCCTCCTACTCAATCTTCCGCCCGCCGTACATCACCATTTCAATAACCGGAGTTTTCCGTGAAAACCCGGTTAAAAATGGATTGCTACGGAAACCAACGAAACAGCTTTCGCCATTGGCTGGCATCTGTCGTAAGATTCAAATTTACATACCAGAATTAATCATTTGATATTCATGTACATGTATATGACTGTAGGCCAACAACCAGTGTCAGCCATTGTACACGTGATAACATAATTAATATTCAAAGCATTGTTCCAAAATAGAATCAGAGTCATTCAGAACTGGGTCGAAAGTGTCCGCTAATTTCCGTACAAATTCCCCGTTTCTAAAAAGGAGGCTCTTTTCAAAGAATTTAGCAGTATTCTTATAGCGATAATATTTAGCTGAACAAATATATCCTGTCGTAAAATTGGTTATAAGCATTATTTTCATTGTATGTATACGTGTACAGCCTCTGATGTTGATTGATTAATATGAAAAATGCGCATAATACATCTTTAACCATTTACTCAATAAATACGCCTTTCTATGCCTTTGCAAAGAGAGAAGACCCAGATCAGAAGGCTCCTGTTGGAGCCGTCTGATCAGGGTCTGCTCTGTTTGCTTATGACATGATATAGAAATGAGTTTACCGTTTCTGTAACAGCAGAACGTTCTCTTGAAACTTTAATATTATAAAACTTCAGATAATAAATATCCATGATGTCAGTATTTATTGCATGAATATTCATGGAGTAAAGAATGAAAGAGGTGTCAAAAGGCGTCAATATGATGGAATGGGTTAAATTAGACTGATATAGTAGCAAGTAGTGATGACCCTGAATATTCATAACATAATGAGGGAATGTAATGAGTCTGTAAGTAATGTATTTTAACCCATTCTCCTATTGACACCTCTGTAAAACTCACTTTTTGAAACTATGGAGCAAATGCTCTATTTATCACAATGGTTACAAAACTACGCAATTCTAAAATTCCCCTTTTCTATAGTTAATGTTTCTTTTTGCTAGAGTAATTCAAAGAGGTTGGGTCTAAAAATAGCCCAGGCTGGAATGAGTTAAAGTATGGATGTCACTGGTGTTCTTCATCTGTGTATTTTAACCCTTTCCTTCATATAAACATGTTTTCATGCATTTGCAAGCAGAGTAGATCCAGATCGGACGGCTCCTATAGGAGTCATCTAATCAGGGTCTGCTGTGTTTGCTTATGGAATTTGATAGATCTGTTTCTTTACTTTCTACAACAGCTAAAATACTGCCTCTTCAATATTTCATTTTAACTGTTTTGTCCATGAATATTCAGTGGGTATTAAAATTTGGACTAAACATAGAACAGGGAAAGGGTTAAAAACAGTTCTTTAATGGTTTAGTTTTGTATCATTTGTAATTACTTGATGGCGTTCTGACTCATTCTCAGATGTGTTCTGATTGATAACTGTATATGTTTGGCATATCCCAATAATGCATGAACATGTAATTTGTTCTGGAACAAGAAATTACAAGTTGTGATGTAAACCATTTTTATTCATTCACAAATGTGTTTTACATTATAAGTTATCCAGAGATATCTTCAGAATATGTTCCTAATGGTTTATTAAACCATTAACTTAATGGTTATGAGATGTTTTCGAACTACAAAATTGTGTCCAAAGGACACGGACGCCCTCTAGTTACATTGTTTTTAAATCAAGCACTTTCCACTATATGCTATATAGACAGACAGACAGACAGACAGACACGAGCAAGGCTATATGCCTCCCACCTTGTTGGGGCATAAACACATGTTATTTATAGACATATAATGAGCTTACACATCAGTAGCAAAACTATTATATGTCTCCAGCATTAGATTACAGCTGTAATTAGCTATTAAACTAATCTTAGCACCAGTTTACAGAATATTTTACCACTTTTCTTATATTTAGAAGTAGATAAGTGCACCTTTTTTAACAGATTAAAATAAATATTAAGCAAAACTCACAGGCTTCCATAGCATCATTCAAACACTATTCAGACTTCCATATCAAAATTTTGATTTTGATTTCCTTTGTCAGGACTGACATGAAAGCAGAAACATGTACAGTAAACCCCCTCTAAACCGGAATTCTAGTAAATAAGAATTTAGATACTTTCACTGTCTTTCAGGTAAGTGGCTGCTTAATGCAGGGTGAAAGTCATGCAGAAAGCACCTCTAGGAGCTTTCTGCATGCCTTTCACACTGCATTAAACTGCCACCTGTCTCCAAGACCGATATTTATACTAAAGTTATGTCTGGTTTACAGAGGTTCTACTGTAGTCTAAATATCCAATATTTACATGAAGAGGCCTTTGGATATTCCTCTATTACAGCCATCAATATGTATACCATCTGCACATCTAAACAAGTAAGGATTAGCTACACTGACCAGAAGCACTGGTTCCCAAGGCTGATACACAGCACCTGCAAACAATTTCATAGATGATACAATCCATAATTTTCAGCAGATGATCTTCCAAAATTCTACTATTGTTATAATTAAGCTCCATCCAAAACATGCAAAAATCCAGTGGATTATGGATCCAATTTCATTAGTAAAATGGGAATATATATCATTCAAAAAATATTTAATAAGTAATGTTTACTTGACATAAACACCTTTTCACACCTTGCAAACAATACCATCAGATTGGATGGCTCATGTAGAAGCTGTCTGATCAGGGTCTGCTCTGTTTGCTGAAGGAATCAAATAGATATGATTCTGCCATGGTAAAAAAAAGTTTCCGTTTTCATGTAACATTCTGCTCATGCATTCACAGAAATATTCATGGAGTAAAGGGTTGAACATATTTTGTTTCCTGTTGCAAATAACAAAAAAATAGAGCAGTATGAATTACAACAGAAAGAATTCAATAAAAAACCAAGATGTGTTTGTGAAACACTATGCCCCCTCAATATGATATTTGACCCTGAAGGATGACCTTGATCTTGACATGTCACTCCTCAAACTGTGCAGCTTCATGGGGTACACATGCATACCAAATATCAAGTCTGTATCTCTAATGGTTCAAAAGTTATGGCCAATGTTAAAAGTTGGTGACCTTTGACCATGAAGGATGACCTTGACCTTGACATGTCACCCCTCAAACTGTGCGGCTTCATGATATACACATGCATACCAGTATCAAGGCTGTATATCTACTGGATCAAACGCTATGGCCAATGTTAATGACCTTTGACCTTCAAAGATGACCTTGACCTTGACATGTCACCCCTCCTCAAACTGTGCAGCCAAATGAGAAACACATATATACAAACTATCAAGTCTGTATCTCTACTGGTTCAAAAGTTATGGCCAATGTTAAAGTCGGTGACCTTTGACCCTGAAAGATGACCTTGACCTTGACATGTCACCCCCAAACTGTGCAGCTTCATGAGATACACATGCATATCAAATGTCAAGTCTGTATCTACAGGTTCAAAAGTTGTGGCCAGTGTTAAAGTCGGTGACTTTAGACCCTAAAAGATGACCTTTACCATGACATGTTGCCCCTCAAAATGTGCAGCTTCATGAGATACACATGCATACCAAATATCAAGACTCTATCTGTACTGGTTCAAAAGTTATGGCCAATGTTAAAGTCGGTGATTTGACCCATATGTTTGACCTCTGACCTTTAAGGGTGACCTTGACCTTTACATGTCACACCTCAAAATGTGCGGCTTTATGAGATACATATGCATGCCAAATATCAAGTTTCTATCTGTACTGGCTCAAAAGTTATGACCAATGTTAAAGTTACAAACAAACAGACAATTTGACCTTTGACCCTGAAGAATGACCTTGACATGTCACCCCTCAATGTGCAGCTTCATGAGATACACAAGCATGCCAAATATCAAGTCTCTATCTCTACTGGTCCAAAAGTTATGGCCAATGTTAAAGTCAGTGATTTGACCCATATATTTTACCTCTGACCTTGAAGGATGACCTTGACCTTGACATGTCACCCCTCAAAATGTGCGGCTTTATGAGATACATACGCATGCCAAATATCAAGTCACTATCTGTACTGGCTCAAACGTTATGACCAATGTTAAAGTTACAGACAAAGAAACAGACAATTTGACCTTTGACCCTGAAGGATGACCTTGACCTTGACATGTCACCCCTCAAAATGTACAGCTTCATGAGATACACAAGCATGCCAAATATCAAGTCTCTATCTCTACTGGTCCAAAAATTATGGCCAATGTTAAAGTCGGTGATTTGACCCATATATTTGACCTCTGACCTTGAAGGATGACCTTGACCTTGACATGTCACCCCTCAAAATGTGCGGCTTTATGAGATACATATGCATGCCAAATATCAAGTCTCTATCTGTACTGGCTCAAAAACAATATGCCCCCCAGATTTGATCTGGGGGGCATAAAAAAAGCGGCTGCATAGCTTTGAGGCTATTGAAATGGTTACAAGACATTTTGGTACCTGGACATTTCAATACCTGAACATCAAAATACTTCAGTACCGAGATAAATAGGTACCTGGACATTTCGGTATCATAAATAATACATAATTCAAACATTTTCTATCAACAATAAAAAAAAATGTCAACGGCTTGAGGGCTAATTATCACTTCATTAATTGATACATATATGTATTTCTTTATTTGAGTCTCTTCATGATAACAATCATACATCATTATGTCTATAAATAAACCATGCAATTCATATTTGAATTACAAGAGACATATATCACATTATCATTATATACTTATTGCACTATTTCTTGCTTCTCAGCCGTGCTAGATAAGCTGAGTTACTAAAAATAGCCGTACTAGAAATCCTTATCTGGAACACCCCGTGACTAGTGTATTCATACGCGCGATTGGGTAAAATCAATACAAGGGAAGGAATTCTTACAGAATTATACCAACATTTCTATAGGCAAAAACCTTATGAATTGAAATTAATATAAGTAATTAGCACGAATATGAAATTCTATTTATCATATAAACACTTTAAAAGCCTATTTAATTAACCGAAGACGTTGTTTTGTAGCCACTCGGTCATTTTTATTTTACGCCAAAACGTAACATTTTTGGTTGTCATAACAAATGGCGTCATTTTGTCACGCCTAAAGTTATGCTGCAGTCTGTTGCTATTAGATATGGAAGTCGTATTACGCAATGTAAAGTAGTACTTCACAAATTCGTTAATTTACTTGGTTTTAGGGCGTATTTCAGCGAGAAAAATAATCAAGCATGGATTTTGTTAAAGCCGGGGGATTCTATACCCTCGGTTGGTCTGTTCCTATCGGAAACTCGCTAAAGCTCGTTTCCGACTGGAACAAACCAACCTGGGGTATAGAAACCCCCGTCTTTAACAAAACCCATGCTTGATTCTATTAATCTATACAAGAATTAAAAAGTACATGTACATGTATATAGCCTATGTTAATCTAACAAACATGATATCTGCACACATATAAGTACATATGTCTGAATGCAAGTTGATGCTCTTTGATTTTGTTGATTATGGTTAATTACAAATTAACAAAAACTTCAGTGATACATTTTTATCTTTTGTACTACATGTTTTACAAGATTACAGCCAATGAACAACATGTACAAGCTGAATTCCATTTTGAGAAATTAGCAGAAGCTTCGAAAATAGTATTTAAATGGAACTTTGGAATTATCTTCTGTATATATAGTGTCATAATATAATAGTGATCAGTATAGTCTACATAAATATGTTTTCCTATCCGAGTGTGCCTGCACAACCATTACCATTAATTTAAAAAATATATATAATAATCCATGATTGTGAAGCAAAAGCTCCGTGTGTCAGAGCATTATACACCCGGAGTCTGTGCTGTCGTAACATGCACAATGTTATATGCGAGGGGGACATTTTACAGACTGACCTCAAAGTCAATGGGGTCATCTACTTGCCATGACCAACCACCCTACTAAGTATGAAGACAGCACACCCAATAGTCATCAAGTTATTGAACTGACAAGATTTTGAGTTGAAAGTCACTGTGACATTGACTTTTAACTGACTGACTGACTTCAAACAAAATCTATAGGAGTCATCTACTGGCCATGACCAACCTTCCTACTAACTATGAAGACAACATACCTAATAATTATCAAGTTATTGAGCGGACAAGATTTTTGAGTTGACGGTCACTGTGACCTTGACCTTTGACCAACTGACCTCAAAATCAATAGGGGTCATCTTCTGGCCATGACCAACCTCCCTAATAAGTATGAAGACAGCACACCCAATAATTATAAAGTTATTGTGCGGACATGTTTTTTTTTATTGAAGGTCAATTATGAAGACAGCACACCTAATACTTAAGTTATTGAGCGGACAAGATTTTTGAGTTGAAGGTCACTGTGACCTTGATCTTTGACTGACTGACCACAAAATCAATAGGGGTCATCTACTAGCCATGACCAACCTTCCTACTAAGTATGAAGACAGCATGCCTAATAGGTATCAAGTTATTGAGCGAACAAGATTTTTGAGTTGAAGGTCACTGTGACCTTGACCTTTGACCTCAACTGTTTATGACCTACCTTCCTACTAAGTAGGAAGACAGCACACCCAATAGTTGTCAAGTTATTGAGCAGACAAAGATGTGGCTAACAGATGGAAGGAGGGACGAGCGCCATACCATAATACGACCGAAGTTACCTTCAGGCGTATAAAAAATGACAAACAAATTAACCCAGTTTTGGTTTCCCAGTACCAAACTATCCATAATCAAGCCCCGAAATGTCCTAGTATCGAACTGTCCAAATCAGTACGGAAATGTCTTGGTACCAACATGTCCAGGTACAGAGGTGTCTAGAATTCATTGAAAAAATTAAAAGATTTATTTATACGGTATGTACCTAAGTTTGTATTATTGAGTTCTTCAACTGCTTTAATACAGTGATTTCATACAGTTCAGTCCTCAAGTATCATTATCAGTCACAGTAAAGTTTGACGAGAAGGTAAAAAAATTGATGTAATTGTGTTCTTTGTCCTACACCTAATCTTCCCTCTCTACTGCTTTGTTAACCCTTTCCTCCATGAATATTCATGTTAGAATTATATCTATATTATATCAACAGCAAACAGAGCAGACCCTGATCAGACGGCTCCTATAGGAGCCGTCTGATTTGGGTCTACTCTGTTTGCAAAGGCATAGAAAGGCGTATTTAATGAGTAAAGGGTTAAAGGTTAGTACGTCAATTTGGCAAAATTATGATCATTTTAAATAAATGAAACTAATGGATTAGTAAATAATATAAACGTTTATCAAATGGCTTCTTCAGGAACAGTTTGATCCAAGTCTGCACTATGAGTTTGTTATTAGGATAATAAGGGTAACACCATTTTCTGTTATGTATAAGCTATGGTAACACTTAATGCCTTATTTTCTTTGTATGATTGCCAATTTGGAGATATCAAAATGTTCATGGGTCATTCTGGTAATCCCCATTTTGTTATACATGTACGGTATGTTCATACTTTACCTGGGTATAATGCTACCAGACTTCCCTTCTTCACACGTCCTGTTGAGACAAATACTCCTGTTCCTCCATCCTCTAGCTTGCTAGGCTCCTTCTCTATAGTAAAGCCAAGGACCTCATCACATGTACCCATATTAAACACATAGTCAGTAGCTATGCTGTTAAATGGTGCAATTTTATCCTTGGCTACAAACAAACTGAACAGAGACTTTAGTGTACGAGTTATTTCATCATGACTCAACTCCTCCTTTTCTGAATCATTCGGGACAATTACTCTTGGAGAGCTGAAACAAGAAACTGCAACACTAAAACCTGTATACAAGTTACAACAGTCACTAAAAATAGGTCTCAAAGGCAGGTGGCAGTTTAATACTGGAGTAATGAAATTGTTATACATGACGCTCCCATAAATCATGTGGAGGCTATGGTGTCTCAACTGTTAACTTTATTTTGATGCTTTTGCAAACAAGGAAAACTCGGATCAGATCATGATGGGTCCTGTAGGCGTGGGTGTAAAATTTGTCAGGACCGCGCGGACCACTAAAAAGTTGTCCGGACTCATGCAGACCAGAACAAGAGGGCCTGAAAGGCCCTGACATTGCTCACCAGACAATCAGAGGAGAAGATTTTCAAAGTTTTCACTATGTGTTTCTATAGAAAACTACCCGGCCCTGGGGCGAGCAAATTTTGACCCAAGGGGCATAATTTATGTAACTTTTGTAGAGGACCTCAAGTGAAGAAAATGTAATAAAATGTAAATGAAAACAATGCAAATCTAAAGCAGGGCATGTACAAAAGTATGTATACCCTCTCCCTGGGCAAATTGGTCGAATTTCAGAAAGAATATAGTAATCTATACTTTCAGATATTTTCATTACACCTTCATAAGTTATTATTATTATTATCATAATTTATTTTCAACCCATCCCCTGTTCTTTGTTTATTCAAAATTTAAATACCTACTGAATATTCATGGACAGAATAGTTATAATGAAATATGGAAGGTGGGACAGTGTAGCCATTTTAGAAAGTAAAGAAACATCTTTCAAATTCCATTGACAAACAGAGCGGACCCTGATCAGACAGCTGCTATAGGATCTGGGTCTGCTCTGTTTGCAAATGTGTGAAAAGGTGTTAACATGAGGGAAAGGGTTAGTAAACATATTATAAGTATATTGTACACAAAATGAAAATAATGTAATGCAATTTGCACTATATCATATCATAAGCAAACAGCAGATTGATCAGATGGCTACTACATAAGCCATCTAATCTGGGTCTACTCTGTTTGCAAAGGTGTAGAAAGGCCTATTTATGGAGTAAAGGGTTAATTGTCCTAATTAATGTGCAACAGGCGAGATGTGTCTATAACAATTTTCTTTGTTTGGGTCTGCAATATTACTGCAGATTTACTACCAACAAGGGAGGCAATCCAGTTGTTATCAAAAGGGAGATAACCTACCTTTAAATGTATGCTAAAAATAGACACCAGTAAATGTTTAACTAGAGATATGCCAGTCTCCCTTAATTGGCTTGCAACTGAAAGCTTGTTGCAAACTTAATCCTAGCCAAAATGAGCTTGCGATTTAGGTTTGGGTTAGCTAGCATTTAGCCCTGGTTATATACAAGTTTAGTGAACCAAGAAAACCCGGCATCCATATGCATAAGTGATCTGCAATTATCCCTAGTCAATATGCTTATGGCTAGTCACTCACTCTTCAAAGGTCCTATACCTTTAGCCTGCTAATATTACACCAGCTACTTGCTTTGTTTTTTTGCATTTATAATAACCTTTGCAAACAGTCTGGATCAAGTCTGGATCCAGATGAGATACAAAGTAACTTGGCATCTCATCAGGGTCCAAACTGTCTTTCACTATGACATTTGTTTTTTAAAAGATATGGAAGGAAACAACTTTTGCAGCAGATAACATTATTTGCAGACAGTAATTGCTCAGAGTGCAAAGGCGTTTGGAGAAAATGAATATGCTATGAATTCACTTGCTATAAATTGCTATTTGAGGGGATTTTTTAAAATAAATGTTTGGGAATAAGAACAAGAGGGCCACAATGGCCCCGATATCGCTCACCAGACAGCCGAAGAGAAGATTTTCGAAGTTTTCACTATGTTTCTAAAGAGAACTGGCCACCACTGGGGCAGGGCTTCATTTGAACCCAAGGGCATAATCCATATATTTTTGTAGAGGGCTTCAAGATGATGCTATGTGCTAAATATGAAAGCTGAGAAACTTCCAGTATCAGGAGAAAAATTCTAAAGGTTTCACAATATGTTTCTATATAAAACAAGAGGGCCATTAAAGGTGTTAATTTTTCAGCTGACAACATTCATACATAGATACACTGCTAGGCTCTATATTGATATCTGGCAGCTTAATGCAGGGCATAGATATGCAAAACGCTTTAAGAGCTTTCTGTATTTTGAGAATTATCCATCTCAATAAAAATTAGCATGCGGTATTTATTTGTCTAAACACAATTTCTACTCTACTCAGACTAAGGGTGAATAATTACATAGCACTAACTGACTAGCTAGTGTGCACTGGCTTCTTCTGGATAAGGGGAAACCTTTAAACTATAGTTTCTGATGTGAAGAAGTCTATTTTAAAGTATAACCCACAGGGCAGGTCCAATTTTAACCTCAGAACTACGATATTAACAAAATTCATAAAGGTATACTTATTAAATCCATACACAAAATATCGAAGCTCTGGGACATGTAGTTTTTGACAAGAAGATTTTTCCTATGCATAACTAGTGACCTCAAGGGCTGTTTAAACAGCTGTCTGCTATAGAAAACTGGCCACCCCTGGGGCGGGACCAATTTTGACCCCTTGGACATAATCTATATAACTTTTGTAGAGGACCTAAACATGATGCTATGTGCAAAATATGAAAGCTGAGAACATTCCAGTTTCAGAGGAGAAGATTTTCAAAGTTTTCACTATATGTTTCTATTGAAAACTTGACATCACGGAAACATGAGGGCAAATTTTGACTCCAGGGGCATAACTTTATAACTTTTGTAGAGGACCTACAGATGATGCTATGTGCCAAAGATGAAAGCTGACAATCTAGGTTCAAATTGTGCACGACAAATGCAGGCGTATATCAGGCGATCACAAAAGCTCACCCTTAGCACTTTGTGCTCTGGTTAGCTAAAAATAGTGGTAAATTAAACTGAACAAGGTAGCATATATATTGATATATTTCTTACCTTTCTGATGTCCATGCTTAGTTTGTTAATCTTTTGAATTCACTGATGGACAGTACAGTGCAATCTACTAGTATAAATAATTTTAAAAGCCAGCTTAATGATGACTGGAAATATAAACATTACAAGTTCTCACCAGTATACTGACAAGTAACCACCTGCGCAATTGCACAGTATGAATAACTGCCAGCTAGAAGTTGGTAATTAAATTGGGTCGATACGAGCCACGTCTCAAGAAGACCATCAGGATCAAGGTAAATCAGTTTTACATTTCTGTGTTGTTTGTAAACAAAACAGCACGTGACTTTGACATTTTGGGGTTTGTAATTATGTCTTTCCTTTTATTTATGGAAGTGTTCCAAAAGATGTGTTCAAATTCGGTTTTTCTCGCGATATTTAACCCATTTTTTTTGCTGCAAGTGATTGGAAATATGTCTTAAATGATTATACACATAAACCCTCTCTTACTTTCCATTTTTCTGATCCCTGCTAGTCCAGACAACTTTTTTGGTCTGCATGGTCTGGGCGACTTTAAACCAGAGACATATACATGTATATGGGTGATTCTTCAAAAATGTGTAATATGCTGTCCCTCACCTTTCACATGATTTAAAAGTCATAAAAAAATACTTTTATAAGAATATTTTATCTTTGCCTAGTTAATATGACATACCTTAGTGAGAATATAGTGATAACCAGTGAGAATTTATGTTCATTTTCTTGGAATCGAGTTTGAAATATGAAAGGGGGTGCAAAATCCCCATGTCCCTCATGATACAACACATAATAGAATGAGATATCTTGACCTTAAATCATCATAAATTTGATAATTTTTCTCTATTGATAATGTCATTATATTATTATAGAATGAATGAATACAAAATATAGCTGTTAGTTTAATCTTTAGTGGCTTTTTTCAGCTGCTGATTTTTGTCCCTCGATTTCCTGTCAGTACCGAAACGGTATGGTGTTTTAGCCTGTACCTATTTTATCTTGAAATTAAGGGAAATCCCTTCTGACGTCATCAGAAGGTTTTCCCCATGCAGTCATTATAGGGTACACTTCGAATTAGCAATCCCAGTTCTATTATAAGAAATGGCCTCCCAAACATCTATTTCTATTGATTATGTTTTTAGGCCGTCAGCACCGAAACGCCCTCAAACTAGGCAAGCTGAACTATAAATTCATGTTAACAGATCTTGTCGTATACGCTGTGTGTACACGATGCTTAAATGCATAAAATAATTGAAACATGTACTGGGTAAATGCCTGAAATTATGAAAAATAAACAAAATTGTCATTACCGAAACGGTCATTACCGAAACGGCCTGTGTTTCGGTACTGACATAACCCTTAATTATTTTGGTATCTTACAACTATTTTGTGAAAATACGACTTTAACTTGCATCCAAAAACAAAATAAATAATATTTCTGAATAAATTCAGTACCATTTGGCTTTACTTTTTGCTGTCATTACCGCAACGTCATTACCGAAACGTCATTACCGAAACGTTTTTCATTCATTTTTTGGCATTTTTTGCCATTTTTTAAACGTTGAGCAATGGAAATGTTTGAACTGTATACTTTTACGATAAATTAGTCCTAAAGCTAGTATAAAGCATGCTTTTAGTTAATTAAAAGAAATTTAGTAACACTTTGGAGACAATTTCGATACATCAAAATCTTAAAAATTAGCTGTTTCCATCACCTTAAGAGACAATTTTTGATTTTGCAAGATGTATTACTAAAAGAAACAGAATTACGTTATTCATATTCATAATTTACACACATCATGAACGATAAACACCCTTTAACTAAATATTAAGATAAAACGAGGTCCAATTTTACATCGTTGCGGTAATGACATTTTCAGGTCATTGGCAATTTATAAAATGTAAAAAAAATAATTTCTATTGAACAATCAGCGCGGACATTACTCTTTATAAGTCAAAGACAGTTCATAGTTATGGTATACGTGTTAAGCAAACGGTTTTATGAGCAAAATGTTTTTGAAAAATTTGTAGGCAAAATTACAAATTTTTGAAGAATCACCCATATATGTCTCTGTTTAAACCTACATACCAGAGACATATACATGATATATGTCTCTGTTTAAACCTACATATCTTCACTTCATATATATATCTAGTGACTTGAAACCTTCCAAACAATGTGTTAGTGCTGTAAAAAAGGCCAATATGACATTAGGCATGATCAAGCGTCATATTATATCTAGAGATAAGAAGACCATTCTAAGACTGTATAAGGGACTAGTAAGACCTAAGTTGGAGTATTGTATTCAGGCATGAAATCCATCACTAATTAAAGATATTGAACTTCTTGAGCAAGTGCAGCATAGAGTAACTAAATTGATTTCTGAAATTGCACATTTAACATACCATAATAGACTTCAACAACTACACTTAACAACACTTGAATTGAGAAGACATCGCGGAGACCTTATTGAGACATTCAAAATCCTGAAAGGAAAAGAAGGAATTAAAATGGATAGTCTATTCACTCTGAACTCTTCAATAACTAGAGGAAATTCTTTGAAACTAAACAAACCACGAAACAGACTGAATGTGCGCCGGGATTTTTTCAGCCAGAGAATAATTAATGCTTGGAATCGGCTCCCAAATGCTAATATCGAGAAGGAAAATGTTAATGGATTCAATAATGCCATCGACCAACACCTTGAAGATTTATATGGGGTTTCCATGACTCGGTTGATTAACCCCTAGGCCGCACTCTTGGGTGTGGCTGCAGGTATAACAGGTATTTAATATGAAAACAATGTTTTATGATATATATTAGCTAGTTCACATCTGTGTACTCTAAATGGTGATATCGAGCTACTTTCGGTTTTAACGCTATCCCGGAGAGACTGTAAGACGGCAACTGTCTAAAAATTAGCATGCTGTCTTACGGGTCATTAATGAGACTAGATATAGCATGGTCTCACCGTCTATCGAACCTCTTAACCTTTGACCAGGAACAGAAAACGTTTACTTTGAATATTGAAGAAAAAAATAAATCAGCAGTTCAAAATAATCTTTTATACATACCTTGAAACAATTTATATTTTTATCCTCATCTATTAATCCCCAAACAATCCAGTGTTCCCCACCACCCGCATAACAAAAACAAAAATGGCTGCCAGAAAAATATCACCTGCTTATCGAACCTTTATTTTAGAAACTATTTACTGTAACATAATACTCATAGTCATGTGATTTCATCATGGGCACGAGACCTTTGCATAAGCTGAAGGGGTCAGAGCTGTCAAACATTTTTAATGTGGTACACTTTTCAATTTATGATGATATTCTATAACGTATTAAGAGTTTTCTCATGTTTAGCATAGTTGAAGGAAAAATAAACTGTATTGACCTGTTTATGACGCATATTTCGTTTTTAAAGCTACGAGGCGTTGTTTACAGACAAAGCAATGGTATTCATGATTTTATGACGTAGTATGCACTTGTACATGCGTAAAAACACAAAAATATGGTAGGTTCGATAAACAGGTGAGGTTCGATAGAAGGTGAGTGTACGATGACCTTGAACGCGAACGCACGACTACTCTAGATCTATAATATATAAAAGTTAGTCTTGTAGTTTTCACATGCTAATACAGGAAAAATAGCTTTAAAAATATTCTGTCTAAAGTCAACCCATTGACAACCTCATGGTAAACATTATTTTGAATGGTCAGCTGAATTTGCGACGGTCAGAAACGAAAACCCATTTCTTACCAGCCTGGATCAATATAGAACTTCTTACTATAGCCTAATCGAACTTACTTCTCGTTTATGTTCTGTGCAATCCATGGTACAAATCTGTATTTGTACCTATTCCAACTCTTTAACGCTTTAATCAACATAGTTTTGGTTGGTGTCCTTTCCAACGTTGGGCGCGTCCATATTGGGTTTGAATAATACTTTGACGCGATTTGAGATTTGTCAGCCGTCTGTCTAAAACGCGGACGCGGTTTGCCGAATAAAAAGAGAGGGAACGCTGTTCAAAGACTCAAATTGCAGGGTTTGTGAAAAACGCTGAAGATAGAGGAATAGAACGGACACCACTGAGTCGTAAAATGGAGGGATTGCACCATTATATTCACGTAGAGACCCGCACTTATCGGTATTATATAGCATGATTATCAAATGTATAATAAAATAAGCTATAAATATCGTAATTTGAGGTCCAGCTACAGGTTACATTTTAATAACACAATAATGTATCAACCACGTCAAGACAATGGCACATAGATATTACACAATCATCAATTCAATCGATGTTTTCAAAACCTGATAAATAGATAGAGAGTGAGAGAGAGCGAGAGAGCGAGAGAGAGAGAGAGAGAGAGAGAGAGAGAGAGAGAGAGAGAGAGAGAGAGAGAGAGAGAGAGAGAGAAAGAGACAGACAGACAGACACAGAGAGACATACAGACAGCGAGAGAGAGAGACACACACATACAGACAGAGAGAAAGTCACAAAGAAAGACAGAGAGAGAGAGAGAGAGAGAGAAAGAGAGACAGACAGAGACACACGGAGAGACAGACAGACAGAGATAGAGAGACAGGCAGATAGAGAGAGAGAGAGTGTGTGTGTGAGAGAGAGAGAGAGAGAGGAGAGAGAGAAAGAGAGAGAGAGAGAGAGAGAGAGAGAGAGAGAGAGAGGGAGGGAGGAGAGAGATTTGTTTATGTAATACCTATTGTTCTACAACTTTGAAACAGACAAGGGAGTGGTTTGCATTTTTTATTATAATTCAATCAGTCTATAATTTTACGTATTGTACATGTGATTATTATGTATGGCAAATATCAATTTAATAACTTTCCAATTGAACGGGGAGTTCGAGACACCAACTCCCCATGTTTCATGCCAAAAATACTCAAAGTTCAGGCGGAGTTATTCTGCAACGACCAACAGTAAACATATGAAAATTGCGTCTTGCACATCTACCATTCGTGGTTATTATGTATTCGTATAACAAATATAAGATGCCAAAATGCATTCCAACTTAAAGTTCAAACGGAAATACTTCTGAAATATCCAACGCTAAATATGTGAAAATTGCGTCTTGCACATCTACTCTTCATGGTTATGCTGTATACCAAATATATACCAAATATAAACTGAATAACTTTCAAATTAAGGGAGGAGTTCGCGACACCAACTACCCATGTTTCATGCAAAAATGACAAACCTACTCAAAGTTCAGGAGGAGATAATTCAGAAATGGCCAGCAGTAACACATAAAAAATCACGTCTTGCACATCTACCATTCGTGGTCATTATGTTTACCAAATATAAATTCAGTAACTTTAAAACTGAAAGAGGAGTTCGCGACACCAACTGTTATTTTCAAATGCGGACGGACGGACGGACAGTAAAACTGTAGAGAAGACAATTTAAGAATTCGTCTAAACACATATATGTGATATCATTATTTCTTACACGAATATTCATGGAGCAAGGGTTAAGGGACCCTAGAATAAATTGGTAAATATAGTTAGTCACGTGCTTACAGGAAGTTATTTCTTCTAAATTTGCTCAATTACTTTTTTGCAACTGAAAGACTTTTATGACATCATTTTCCCACATGCCGACATACAGGGTTTTCTCTTGTTCACAATACAGAACCGATTCTGGAAAACTTATATCATTGGTACCAATAATTTGTTGGCTTTCAGTGCAGTCCGGGGTAAGACAGAAGACATTGTCAGACCAATTCCCACACATGAAAAGATTTTCGTCCTCATCGAAATGCATTCCGGCTGGCCTGTTGGGTAAGGATTTCTTCCCGACTGACCAAAGGTTTCCATCAGTCGAAAGAATTGTAACGAGTTTTGTATGAATATCAGAGATGTACATAAACTCTTTGTCTGGACTTAGAACAACGTGTCGCGGACAGTCAAATTTAATCCCAGCACTGTCATCTGACGTGATGGTTTTGATAACTTTTCCTGAAAAATCGAAAATCTGAACTCTTGGTTTGTCAATGAAAGTAACAATAAACTTTTCATCACTGTAGGCTATGCCATAGCATTTCCCTGTGACATTTATAGTTCTTTGAACACTGAAATTGTCATTAAAAGAAACAATTTGAATTTGACTCCTTTCTGGGACAGTTACAGCGAAAAGATACGCTTCGACACTGGTGATACACCATGGCTCTGCCGGTAACACGAGTGTTGATTCAATTGTGTTAGATGCTATGTCAATCAGCTTTAAACAGCGATTTGTATTGTCAGTTACCACTAGTTTATTGTTAGGCATTTTGACCATGCTTGTAATCCAGTTCTTTGTCTCGTTTGGAGATTTCACGTTCAGATCGGCCATAGACGTTGCTCTTACTCGAGTAGGATAATCAGTAACAACAAGCTTACCAAACAGTTTGGCTGCATTTGCCAATTCCCACAGTCTCTTGTCAGGCTCAAGATAGTATCTGGTCACTTTATTGGATTCACTCATAGTCGTGCAATCCGACTGCATTGTCATCAATTTTGACTTGGTCCTTTTCATGGTGACATAGAGTTGACAAGTTTCCAGATTTTTCTGCAACTTATCTATATTGGAATTGAGCACAACCAGATCTTCATCTATTTTCTGTAATTGTGCGGATAATTTGTTGATTTTGTCAGTGTTGCGCTGTTCAAGCTCTTGTACTTTGTCGCGCATTTCAGATTCTAACTTATCCAAAACTGTATTCAACTTCTCTCGAACTATCTTTATTTTATTTAGAGCCCTCGACTTCAAACGTCCGATTGTGTCTTGATTCCTGACCGTCTCATCTTTGCTTGACTGTACCTGTGTAACAATATTACGCAGACTGTTCATATATTCTATGAATTCATCTCCATCCAAAAGCTTTTCCGCTTCCTCGGGAATGTAAACAATGTTCTGACATGATCTGTGGTCTTTAATCACACAGACGCTACAACAGAATGCCCCGTCGTCTTCGCAAAAGTGCTCAAATATTTTGCCCCTGTGTTTTGGACATAATTCAGAGCACATATCCTGCCCCGAAGGCATTGACATATCCAACGGCATATCACTACCCTGTAGAATCGTATGGTTCCTTGTTAAGACAACTCCTCTGTGGTGACCAACACACACATCGCACATATATTCCATGCAGTTAACACAGTAACCTGTCGGCTGTAATTGCTTCTTTTGAAGAAAACACGAACGACATAAAAGTATTACACTATCACTCCCATGTTCAACTCTCTCCAGTGCTGAAGCCATTCTCTAGACCAAACAAAGAGCACACAACCCAACCCAGATCTTAGCTCAATATATTTACACGTATACGCGTATATATATATGTGTGTACATGTAGTTCTATTTACATTGTGCGATTATCAAATTACACTGTTTTAACAATTGATAATTGGAGTGTGTATGCACAATCATGGTGGGTCAACTAGGAAGATAGTACAGTATAGCATGTATTAAGCGATCATTAAAAAGGTCAAATTCTAGGTGTTCAGGGTCGATATGTAGAAGTTTAATTCAGTTCGAAAGTAATGCAGAAAGCTCCTATTGGAGTTTTCTGCTTTACTTTAGCGAAGCATTAAGCAAACATCTGCTTTTAAAGACGCATATATAATTATGTTCAATAAATTAATGGTCGCTTAAGACAGATTCTTCTGTATGTCCGACCCAGATAGCTTTTCGTTTTCATTTTGCAATGTCACCTTCTATTGTATTATAATTATAGCAGACACAATAATGCACTGCTTCAGCAAACTATTTCAACTACATATACAGTAAAACCTCTCTATAACGGCCACTAAATTACATCAAGTATTTTGTGTTAAAGGCAGGTGGTTGCTTGAAGCAAGATGAAAGTAAAACAGAACGCTCCTATAGGGGCGTTCTGTTTTACTTTCACTTTGCTTTAAGCAGCCACCTGCCCTAATATACCAACTAATTATCACAATTTATAGGCCGTTACAGAGAGGTTTTACTGCAGTTAAAATAAACAGGAAAACGTGAGAGAGTAAGATATGTACAGAACCTATCCACTGCGGCCATTTAATAAGGTGATTACGAGCTTGTACAATAGCAGCCTAATCTGGATCTTCTCTGATTGCAATGGCTTGAAAAGGCTTTTATCCCTTTCCCTGTTCTATATTTATTCCAAATTTCAATACCTACTGAATATCCATGGACAAATTTAAATAGCTATAATGAAATATGGATGGCGGAACATTGTAGCCATTTTAGAAAGTAAAGAAACATATTATTCAAATTCCACTAGCAAACAGAGCAGACCCTGATCAGACGGCTCCTTTGGGAGCCGTCTGATCTGGGTCTACTCTATTAGCAATCGCGTGAAAACACGTTTATATGAAGGAAAGGGTTAAGTAAACATCAGGTAAAGGGTTATTTTATAGTGGTAGTCTTTATTTGCAGCGCGTTTTTAAAAATGCCTAAAATTACATAAATCATTTGTTTATATGTTGAAAAGTATACCGAAAGAAACGCTAAAGAAAACAAAATGTGTTTTATATTATTATCGAAGACCCCGATGTTATTCGTCGATGTAATATTTCTTCAAGTTGCATTTTAAACAAATAGGCTGATTAAACATGATAAATACTGTACCGTGTTTGATGACGTTTACATTGAAAATATGCGTGTAATCATTACAAATAGGGGCTATAACAATATATGGAGACCGGTGTATCCTCTAGTCAAATGAAGGGGACATGCTGGCCCTGAATCGATTACCACCTGTTAATAATAAATCGACTTCAAATGCTGCAATGGTTCAATACAAGAAGGATAAAGGGCACATGACTAGTTCTAGACCTATTGGTTGCATAAAACGAACTTGGCAGTTCTCATCCCTGTATACATTACTTATTTGCATAAGATCAGGATCTATGAAAAACTAAGACAATGTTTGTCCATCGCGTCATGGTAAATATGGCATACATGCATTTGGATAAATCAAATGCACATAAATCTACACCTACTTATCCGACTTCGCAAAATTATCAAAAATCAAATACCTCTACAGAGATATCTTTATGACGCAAAATTATCGAAATACAAATACCTGTATAGAGATATCTTTATGACGCAAAATTATCGAAATACAAATACCTGTATAGAGATATCTTTATGACCATACATATTTTGTTGTAATTATTTTATTACACCGTATAGGATTGCGTTATAAAATACATGTATTCCATTTTCTAAATAAATCATGGCTACATACCTCTCGACCTTCAAGTCCAACTTTGCAAATGACCGAACTTGACATTGATTATATAAATTTCTCTGCCCAATAACACGGAAAAACGCAACAGTTCAGCAGACAAGAGACGCATAAACCCCTTTCAGTTTCCTCTTATACCCTGAACACGTAGTGGTACATTAAAAGTCGAAATTATTCTATTTTTCTTTATAAGCAATGCTTTTGGATAATACATAGTGGAAAACAAAGACTTGTTCAATCAGTTCTAATGAAACTGCCCAGCATCTTTTTCATGTTCTTCTCTTCCCAACCAGTTCCTCATTCAAAATCCTCATTTCAATCCCAAAATTTCAAATTTCCCCCCCCCCCCCCCCCCCCCGACTGTTTTATGCCCAATTTAGCGATACACCCGTGTGATTTGCCCT
Source organism: Azorinus chamasolen (assembly GCA_963576725.1). Lineage (NCBI taxonomy): Eukaryota > Metazoa > Mollusca > Bivalvia > Cardiida > Solecurtidae > Azorinus > Azorinus chamasolen. The sequence goes on along the minus strand of OY755243.1, from coordinate 63,685,119 downwards.
TGATAAAATCAGACAGGGCATGTATATTTAGTAGTGTGTTCCATACAATAAAACTTTTTTATGGCGATTTTTTCCAACCTTAAATGTCTTGCCAATTGTATACTAGTAAGTTCAAGGGCCATATCTATGGCAAAAATTATTCAACCGTACTGAGATTGGAAAATAAACGAACTCATCTAGATTTAGCTGTAGTACTAAATTTAGAGTTGATTTCCAGCCACTTCCATAAAAAGTCCAGACAACCGGAAAACGTTGGTAGGGAACTGAAAGGGGAAGACAACTCCTGAAGTAGTGCTCTGGTCATAATGGAAATGTGCGGTGCACATGTTTATATATGGTCATAAAGGCTATACATAAACTGTCAACAAAATTGAAGCAAAACTGTAGAAGGCCGGACTAAATTGTGTCCACGGACGAACAATCCGATTCCAGTATAACCCCCACCCCAACAAAAACAAAACAAACTTCGTTGTGAGGGGTGTAATAAATGTATCGTAACAAAATTCAAACTTGACCTGTAACTCATTATAATAAAGCTAAATACCAAATATCACTTCATTATCTGCTAGGGTTTAGAAAAAAAACAACTCCGGAAAACCTGAAATGTTCTATGTCCAACAGCTGTTATTCCATGAAAAACCAATGCAGCGTATCAAAATTCAAATTGATCTGTAACTCATAATAAAGCTACATACCAAATATCACTTCAATATCTGCAACTGTTTTGAAGAAAACACCTCCAGAAAACCCGAAATTTCGGGTAAATTTCTTAGTCAAACTGCAGTAATTCCGCGATAAATCAATGTAGCGTAACAAAATTCAAACTTGATCTGCAACTCATTATAATAAATCTACATACCAAAGATCACATCAATATCTGCAAGGGTTTAGCAAAAAACTAAATCTTGATCCGCAACTCATTATAACAAGAGAATCGGTAGAACCGACGGATGCTCCCAAAATAAATGCTAGTTCCAAAAGGGCTCCCTAAATTATGCAAAAGAGAGTGAGGATTCTTGTGCACTGCACTTCTCCTCATCGAGACCTATCCACCTATGAAGTTCCATGTTGATATAGTTCGATTTCGAGCCAAGACTGCACTTTTCTATTTACAGAAGTTGAAACCATTCGAACTTATGGGCAAGTGGACAAGAAGCTCGTAGTAGTAATCGAGCATTATTAGTATTTGTACGACAGACCCCCAGCAAAGCTATTGAAAAAGTGTCCTGATAACGGTTGTAAGTGGACACTTTTGTACGCACATGATTTTTGTGGTTAAAACCGATCTACCTAGGATCTACTATGTGGCCGGTGGCTATTTAGAGATCAACGACCGGCTTCTTTGTAATTTGAATTGGGTGAACCAAGGGGAAAACATTTTGTACTCATTTGTGAAATATTCATTTTTAATCAAAATTAAGTCTACACCGTACTGTCGTACAAGTAAGATACATGTACTCGTCTTACTACCAAAGTGTCTTCTTACAACCGTTATCAGGACAGTTTGTTCGCATGACCTCAGACAAGTGTCCTCGCCGAGGTCATGCGAACAAACTGTCCCGATAACGGTTGTAAGAAGACACTTGGTAGTAAGACCCGTACTGTATCTATTACACACTATGCTTATTACAGGTCTGTATAACCACAGGCAACTCCGGAACAAATACATGTACCTGGTTTGTGACGAGTTTTACCACTGCGGGTGCTCGTCCTATTAGTCAGCTCAAAATCGAACTATACCTATATAGCTTTGGTATTGTGCTACGGACAAAATCTAATTATGAACAAGAGGGCCTGAAAGGCCCTGACATCGCTCACCAGACAATCAGAGGAGAAGATTTTCAAAGTTTTCACTATGTGATAAACTACCCGGCCCTGGGGCGGGCAAATATTGACCCAAGGGGCATAATTTATGTAACTTTTGTAGAGGACCTCGCATGAATTTTTTTTAAGAAAATGAAAACATATTACAATGTCAATCTAAAGAAGGGCATGTACAAAAGTATGTAAACCCTCTCCCTGGGCAAATTGGTTGAATTTCAGAAAGAATAAATTAATCTATACATGTACTTATGATATTCAAAATTTCAGATATTTTCATTACACCTTCATGAGTTATTATTATTCATATCTTAATTTATTTTCAACCCTTCCCCTGTTCTATGTTTATTCAAAATTTAAATATCTACTGAATATTCATGGACAAAATAATTATAACGAAATATGGAAGGTGGGACGGTGAAGAAAGTAAAGAAACATCTTTAATATTCCATTAACAAACAGAGCGGACCCTGATCAGACAGCTGCTATAGGAGCCATCTGATCTGGATCTGCTCTGTTTGCAAATGTGTGAAAAGGTGTTAACATGAGGGAAAGGGTTAGTAAACATATTATAAGTATAAATAAAAGTACACAAAATGAAAATAATGTAATGCAATTTGCACTATATCATATCATAAGCAAACAGCAGATTGAACAGATGGCTACTACATAAGCCATCTTACCAGGGTCTACTAAGTTTGCAAAGGTGTAGAAAGGCCTATTAATGGAGTAAAGGGTTAATTGTCCTAATTAATGTGCAACAGGCGATATCTAACTATAACAATTTTCTTTGTTTGGGTCTGCAATATTACTGCAGATCTACTAACAACAAAGGAGGCAATCCAGTTGTTATCAAAAAGGGAGATAACCTACCTTTAAATGTATGCTAAAAATAGACACCAGTAAATGTTTAACTAGAGATATGCCCGTCTCCTATAATTGGCTTGCAACTGCAAGCTTGTTGCAAACTTAATCCTATCCAAAAATTTTTTAATGAGCTTGCGATTTAGGTTTGGATTAGCTAGCATTTAGCCCTGGTTATATACAAGTTTAGTGAACCAAAAAAACCCATCCATATGCATAAGTGATCTGCAATTATCCCTAGTCAATATGCTTATGGCTGATCACTCACTCTTCAAAGGTCCTATACCTTAAGCCTGCTAATATTACACAAGCTACTTGCTTTGGTTTTTTTAGCATTTATAATAACCTTTGCAAACAGTCTGGATCAAGATGAGATACAAAGTAACTTGGCATCTCATCAGGGTCCAAACTGTCTTTCACTATGATATTTGTTTTTTAAAAGATATGGAAGGAAACAACTTTTGCAGCTCTATTTACCACAATGGCTTCAAATCTACACAATTCTGAAAATTTCAAAGAAACAGGATCTAAAAATAGTCTATGAGGGAATGGGTTAAAAACGGTGTGAACAAACAGACACTAATTCTGAAGCAGACAACTTCATAGAGTTTTGACCAGGAACTTGCCCTCTCAAGTGATTGCATAACAGAATCTGATGGAGTGCTAGCTCAGAGGAACCTTTATAGTGTAAGTCAATTTTAAAGTATAACCAACAGGACAGGGCCAATTTTAATCTATACACCAAATATCTAAGCTCTGTGACATGTAGTTTTTGACAAGAATTTTTTTGAAGTTTTCCCCATGCATAACCTAAGTGAGCCCAGCATTCTGCTACTTGTACAGAAAACAACAGTCAGCTAGAGAAAACTGGCAACCTCTGGGACCGTAGCGGGGCCAATTTTGACTCCAGGGACATAATTTATATAACTTTTGTAGAGGACCTATAGGTGATGCTATGTGCCAAAGATGAAAGCTGAGAACCCTGTAGATTCAGAGGAGAAGACTTTTAAAGGTTCAAATTGTTGACGACTGACGACGCACATCAGGCAATCACAAAAGCTCACCCTGAGCACTTTGTGCTCTGGTGAGCTAAAAATAACAATGGGCATTAACTCCTAAATTATGCAAAAGAGAGTGATGATTCTTGTGCACACTTTCGTCGAGATCTATCCAACTATGAAGCTTCATGTTGATATAGGTATATTACATGTATAGTTTTGTGTTATGCTCCAGACAAAACTGAAGTATGAAAAATACTCCTGAATTATGTAAAAGTGATTGTTCTTGTGCACTGCACTTCTCATCGAGATCAATCTACCCATGAAGTTTCATACATTGATATCTAGTTTTTGTGGTATGCGCCAGACAAAGTTACAACGGACAAATCGGTAATTATGCTCTCCCTTTGGGGAGCATAATAAAGCCACATACCAACTATCATTCCATATCTGAAAAGGTTAGAAAAAAGCCGGAAAATCGAAGCGACACACTGCAAATTTATAGTCCCCTTCGGCGTTGCTAGTAGGAAACTAGCAGGCATTAAAATTTGGCATCAAAAGATAGCAATTGTCGACCGGGTGACCACAAAAGCTCACGAGCACTCTGGTGTGCTAAATGATCGAATTAATATTATATGACAAGATTCTTACATAAATATTCATGCAGTACTGAGTAGTGTCAAACCAATTAAAGCGACAATTTTGGTAATGTCCCCAAAGATGATTTTGGACAAATTACGCTCCCCCCTCCCCTTTTCAAGTTGTGCATGGAAAGAATTTATGTAACGTTTAACCCATTCCCACTTCTGTAAAAGTCACTGTGAAACCATCGCGATAGAGCATTTGCTCCACAGGAGCAAATGCTCTATCAAAATGGTTTCAAAACTACACATTTCTGAAAATTTCCTTTTCTCTAGTTAATGCTCCTTTTTGGTAGATTTAATCAGAGGTTGGATCCAAAAATAGCCTATGTGGGAATGGGTTAATAAACTTCCAGTCATGTCTTTTAAAGGAAATGTGGGCCAATGGACGGACGGACAACCACAATAGCTCACCCTAAACATAACCTCATCTGACCATCCTAAACAATTGTACAGCAAAATCTTGATTATTCAAAATTTTAGTACCTTTTAGGCAGGTGTCTGCTTAATGCATGGCGAGTCATGCAGCAATCATTGTTTCAATACAGTAAAACCTCTATAAACCAGAATTCTAGTTGAGAATAATTTAGATACTTATAGGCAGGCGACGGCTTAATGCAAGGTGAAAGTCATGCAGAAAGCTCATAGGAGCTTTCTGCACGACATCCACCCTTCATCAAGCTGCCACCTGTCTCCAAGACGATATGTATACTCATTTGAACGTCCGGTTTAGGGAGGTTTTACTGTACATGTAGTGCCATTAGTGGAGCGAAAATCGGCATCTGCATAAACAATTTGGGATTCTGACAGGACTGCTTTTCATCAGGATCCAGACTGATTACAAATGTCGTCACAAACTAGTCTGGTGTTGAAAGGTTTAAACCCCTCCCAGTGCGAAATGATCCATGTTCTCTTGCAGTTTGAAAATAAATTTAGACGCCCTACTGCAACTGGGATCCAAATTGTACATATTTGACAACATTATTGGAAATAAAAATTTACTCGTGTAAAGGTTCAGACGTAAATTCTAATAGTAAATTTCAACACATATTGGATAGAACAAATAACAAGATTTTGTACAGTTTAAGGAATTTTTATGTTATTTCTTAAATAACAATTATTTGCGCTGAATATCTCACACCATGGTTTGCAAATGAGTAAACAATGAGAACGTTGCTTAATGCCACCTTCATGATTCCCATGGAAGCCTCCGCACTAATCTTCACTCCACAGTCACTCTTCAGCAGTCAAGAGGTAAACAAATAAATACATGATTTATTAAGAAACAACAACCATACACAATAGCACTGGATTCTGAGCACATACTTTGTGCAATAATAGATTTTCACAGAAGCGACATTTGTCTATGAAAGTCATTTTTATCACATTTACAAAATCATTTAATTTCTTTTCCCGAAATTATCTTTCCAAAGTCTCTTGCATCAATCTCCAAACATTGGAAATGGGACGACGACTCCAAGCAGGGCAATTTACATCTCTATGTGATAACTGGAATTCCATGCATGCCAAAAGACTTCGGGCCTCCGATTCTTTTGGCATTGAACCAGGCAATACATGCACATGACTACAAAGTGCAGATATACTTTATCATGGTTAACTGTACGTAATGAGCGAAGTAGTCTATGAGATATCAACACATAACTTCCTAGTCAATCTGTATAAAAAAAAGGGTAAAGGACTAAGTGACCGTCACCCGAGTGACTCATGCTGCCGTTTTGATGAGAGATGGGAATTCATTCTCATCTTCAAACTTGGGCGCAGCATTGGTGCCCTTTCTGTCACCACCCCTTCCGCTTCCGCGCCCACCACGGGGTCCTCTGGGTCTCCTCCCGCCACGCCCACGTCTTGGTGAGTCATTGAATGTGATTCTTATCTCATTGACCAGACGCTTATTCTTAAACTCGTCTTCCTGTCGGACAAATGAAATTAAAAAAACTTATTTAGTAAAGAAGCAAATGTGTATAGTTGGAATATAGCTAGATATGATGTGCAAACAGCAACCATGGCTGAAATAATGTTGCTCATCATTAACAGAACTATTCATTGAATACTGTATTTAGCTTTTCTGCTTTAACAATTTTAGTTTGCCAGCATTTCTAGTAGATGCACTATTATTTCCTCATAAAACCTCATGAAAGAATTAATGGTGGGTATTCACCTTCACAATCTGCATGTGAAAACGATCAGATAAGGAGCCCATATCTTACCATTACAACTGTTCAGTTGCCGGTTTTAACTAAACTAATACTAAAGGTGATTAATACCCCCACTAGCACATTTGACGTAGAGATGGGGTTATAGAAATAAAGCTCCCGGCCGCTAAATGTTCATTTGTTAAATTACGAAAAGGGAGATCATTCATTCATGCACGAAGCGTCAAATTTCAAAAAACGTTATCGCAGGTGCAGAACTTCAGATGATGTTCAACAATACTGCAAAATTTAAAAAAGTGTTGTAGAGGTATGACGGAGAAAAGATCCAGAAAAAAAATCCTTTATTAAATAAAACAAGCCAGATTTTGACCAATAACTCAAAATTACTGAAGACAGATCTATACAAACCTTGTGCACTGCACTTGTGGTCAATGTGTTCTATCTGTATATGAAGTTTTGAAGTCAATAGCTTTAATACTTTTGAAAGTTATGATCCGTACAAGCCAGATTTTGAGAAAAATAACAAAGGGCAATAACTCCAAAAATACTGAAGACAGAGTTACCAACATTGTGCACTGCACTTGCAGTCAATGTGATCTATCTGTATATGAAGTTTGAAGTCAATAGCTTTTATACTTTGGAAGTTATGATCCGGGCAAGCCAGACGGACGAACAGACATGGTGACTCCAGTATACCCCCCAAAAACTTCGTTTGTGGGAGTATATCAAGTAATCCAACAATCCTCTCAAAAAGACATGTGCTAGAGCGACTGCACAGACTATTTTTGCACAAAAATATTTGGCAATATTCTAGTGTAGCATACAAATTACCAAAGGCCCAAACAGCTTTTTAAACACTTGGTGAAAATATTTTCGACTGAGAAAGATAATTACATTGTTAATGACTGAACATTTTGCAAAAAATGAATATTTAGACCACAGGGGTCTGGACCGCTTCATGGGGTCTACATGTACTATATAATAACAAGGGTTCCAACTAACAGAACGGACATCCGTGTACCAGAAGTACAAATATGAATGTAACTCTTGCAATTTCAATGATAATTTTTTTAACTCTTTCGGCTATTGAAAGCCAATATATTTTACTACCAAATAAAATATAATCTTCTCACAGTAACTTACGCGCAATTATCGATCCAACAATGATTTTCTCAAAATTTCACGTGTTTTCTGGGTCATTGACAAACGTTCGTTCACCCCGGTTTCACTATATCACAGCCATAACCTGGCGATTTTCAGTTCAAAAGATGGCGTGGTTGAATAAAACACCCCAATTATATCACCAATCTCCATTTGTTTTGTCCTCTTAATAAATAAGCAACTAGCAACAGCGGCCGTTCCGTCTGTCGTTATGTTTCTATTTCGGATGCTGCCATTTTGCAACAAATTTGAATGGAGCCATTTCATTGGATGAGCGAAGGAAAAGTTGGAAAATCCGTGACGTCACGTACAATGGCTCCTTCCTCGATGATATGAAGTAAACTGACAAAACTCGCTAGTTTTAGATCATTCTTTTGATGTTGGGGACTAAATAAGTGGAGGTGGGTGTTAGAATTGATTCGTTTTATTGACTTGCGCCATTTTTTGAACTGCAAATTGCCAGGTTATTGCCGTGATATAGTGAAACCGGAGTGAACGAACGTTTGTCAATGACCCTAAAAACACGTGAAATTTTGTGAAAATCGTTGTTGGATTGATACTTGTTCATAAGTTACCGTTATAAGATTATATTTATTTGATAGAAAAATATATTGGCTTTCAATAGCTGAAAGAATTACGAAATTGTCATTTAAATTGTAAGAGTTAGTCATATTTGTACTCGTGGTACACGGATATCCGTTCTGTTAGTTGGAACCCTTGTTATTATATAGTACATGTAGACCCCCATGAAGCGGTCCAGACCCCTGTGATTTAGACAAGTGCCAATTCGCAACAAAATATGAGCGGAGATTGCTAATGGCTCATAACTTTGAAGTGCCTGTGGCCATATTAAAGGTTATCAAATAGAAATTTCTTCCATGACTGAAGCCAAACTGGCTAATTTTGGATAATTATAGTACCACAATTCTGTCACAAATATTACTAGTCTTTATCAAATTTAGACAATTCTGCCATACATATGACTGGTCATCAAACTTGGACAAGATATTCTTACCACATACATTTTCAGTAAGTTTGTAAGATGTGATGCTTCTTTTTACTTGGATTAAAAATCTGTAGTATTTCTAAAGAACTAGAGCCTTGTTTGGAAATTATGATGCATAGTAGAAGGTGCAACATTTAAATCTGTTCTGCTCACCTCATCATCCTCTTCTTCCTCCTCCTCCTCTTCGCTTTCCTCATCTCCTGTGCTCTTCCTGTAAACACGACCAGTCTTCCACTGAGAGGAGTCTACACCCTCACCAGCTTTTCGCAACTTAAACTCGGATTTCAATCGTTTCTGATCCTCCATCTTCTTCCATTCCTCCAGGGTTAACTGTTTCGGTTGGTCATCTTCAGTTTCCTCAACATTGGCCGATTCTGTACTCTCACTACAATGTCAGTTATACATTTTCTTTGACATGTCAGTTATACATTTTCTTTGACAACTTTTGTGGGCCCGCGCCACAAAAAAAGGCCAAGTTTTTGCACAATCCCTATAAGACACCATGGCTATGGCAATATTTGGCCATCTCTCCTTAGAAAAACAAACGAGCCAGCAGGATTGTTCCAATGCGCGTCACCTGTCTGGACTGTGACAACAAGTGATCCCTCAGTATCGACCAGTTAAAGCAGGTGACACAAAAATGAGATCAGAATATCAAACAGTTTGTACCCTGATGAAATAGTTACTTAGCATCTCATTTGGATCCAAACTGCATTGGTCAATCACAAATTCCTCACTAGCATGCAATTACATTTTTTAATCACAAACCAGTGATCTAAGTAAACTCGTGAAACAATACTTGATATAGTTGAGAATTTGCAAACAGAGCAGACCCAGATCTGACAGCCCTGTAGAGCCAAGGCTCAAGCAAGGTGGCGATTAGGGAGAAAGTCTCCTTATGAATACAAGTTAAGATTCTCAAGTTTCTGCTGCTACAGCCAAATATTCCCATGTCATATGCCATTATAAATATTCAGCCAATCAAGTCATTTTACTTGAATATTTATTAGAAAATGATAAAATGTCATCAACATTGAACTACTGTATCATATCAAGAATATGTACTGTACCTGTGCAATTAACCCTTTCCCTCATATAAACGGGTTTTCACTTTGCAAACAGAGTAGATCCAGATCAGACGGCTCCTGATCATGGTCTGCTCTGTTTGCCAATGGTATTTGTTAGATCTGTTTCTTTACTTTTTAAAATGGCTACAATGTTCCACCTTCCATTATAACTATTTTGTCCATGAATAATTGGTTGGTATTGAAATTTGGATTAAATACAGAACAGGGAAAGGGTTAACCCCCCCCCCCCCCCAAAAAAAAAATAAAATAAACAAGAGAGTCGTCACGGGTGACAAATGCCCCCAAAGTGTTTGACACCGAAATGCATTTTGGCGGAAAAACAATGCAGGTGTAACATGAAATTTTGATGCTGTTAAAAATGACACAGGAGTCAGTTCTTAACATTAGAAACAGAACCTTTGGATTATGATAGCTAAGAAAAGAGCCAAGCGTCAAAACTTAGTTAAAAAGGACCCTAAGTCATTCTCAACGTTAAAAAGGACCCTGGGTTGATTGTCAACGTTTAAGGTATAGGAGATATGCTCTGGACAAGCTTTTTGTATCTGGTAAGATATAGAAGATATGCTCCGGACTGTAAAATTGAGGTCAAAGGTCAAGGTCAAGGTCAGTGATCTGAAAATGGTACACGACTCTCCGCCATCCCAAGATGAACTCACAAATCAAATTTGGAATCCGTAGCTGGTAAGGTATAGGAAAAATGCTCCGGACAAGCTTTGTGTAAAATCTAGGTCAAAGGTCAAGGTCACAGTGACCTGAAAATGGTACGCGACACACCGTCATCCCAAGATAAACTCACACATTAAATTTGGAATCCGTAGCTGGTAAGGTATAGGAGATATTCTCTGGACAACCTTTTTTGTAACATTGAGGTCGAAGGTCAAGGTCAAGGTCACAGTGACCTGAAAATGGTACGCGACACTCCGCCATCTGAAGGTGATCTCACACACCAAATTTGGAATCCGTATCTGGTAAGGTATAAGAGATATGCTCTGGACAAGCTTTTTGTAAAATCGGTCAAGGTCAAGGTCAAGGTTAAGGTCATAGTGACCTGGAAATGGTACATGACACTCCGCCATCCCAAGATGAACTCACACACCAAATTTGGAATCTGTAGCTGGTAAGGTAAAGGAGATGTGCTCCGGACAAGCTTTTTGTAAAATCGGTCAAAGGTCATGGTCAAGGTCACAGTGATCTGAAAATGGTACGAGACACTCCTCCATCCCAAGATGAACTCACACACCAAATTTGGAATCCTTAGCTGGTAAGGAATAGGAGATATACTCCGGACAAGCTTTTTGTAGCTGGTAAGATATAAGCGGTTTTTAAAATCGAGGTCAAAGGTCAAGGTCAAGGTGACCTGGAAATGGTACGCGACACTCCGCCATCCCAAGATGAACTCACACAGCAAATTTGGAATCTGTAGCTGGTAAGGTAAAGGAGATATGCTCCGGACAAGCTTTTTGTAAAATCGGTCAAAGGTCATGGTCAAGGTCACAGTGATCTGAAAATGGTACGCAACACTCCTCCATCCCAAGATGAACTCACACACCAAATTTGGAATCCTTAGCTGGTAAGGTATAGGAGATATACTCCGGACAAGCTTTTTGTAGCTGGTAAGGCATAAGCTTTTTTTAAAATCAAGGTCAAAGGTCATGGTCAAGGTCACAGTGACCTGAAAATGGTACGCGACACTCCGCCATCCCAAGATGAACTCACACAGCAAATTTGGAATCTGTAGCTGGTAAGGTAAAGGAGATATGCTCCGGACAAGCTTTTTGTAAAATCAAGGTCAAAGGTCAAGGTCAAGGTCACAGTGACATGAAAATGGTACGCGACACTCCCCCATCCCAAGATGAACTCACACACCAAATTTGGTATCCGTAGCTGATGTGACAAAGGAAATATACTCCGGACAAAATGTACACACACCCACCCACCCACACACACACACACGCACGGTGCGATCACTATATGCCGCCAAAGCCTAGCTTTGGGGGCCTTAAAAATAAAATAATATTAAGGGTTTATTACTGTATGAATAATGAATATTCAATCATTTTTATAAATCATACATTTACTGGGAACTTGTTTGGCCTGGACGCAAATTCAGGATCAGATCTATATTATTCCATTAGCAAACAGCTCATGCAGAATCTGTCCAATTTGAATCGACTATTGTTTGCAGTGGTGCCAAATATTGTCTGTACAAGTTATAGGATCAAGTATAGCCACTTACTTAGGGTCTTTGTTTTCCACATCTTCATTTTGTTGGTTCCATTCCTGGGGTTCTTCATGGGTGTCTTTCAACTGCTCCCTATAAAATACAAAGGCACAATACAAGTCATGAATTTAAGACAAGCAAAGTCAAGCAAAATTCCACAATATTCAACTATTTTGTCTCCTTGCACGATTATCGATTATTGCTAAATTGAAGTGCTAGAAATTGCACAGAACAGCCATGCTATTCTTTTAATCATGCAACTTCAACAGTATCTGAAAATAGTGCTTAATCCTTGAGTTAGATATTTTTTATTCATCCGCTAAAACAGAGCAAAAACTGATACAAGCAGTTTCATATATACTTTCTTTCCTTTTGCATTCCTTGTATAGATATTGGAAAGCATTCTGTTCTCTTAATACTGGACACTAGATACCTGACTGTAATCAACACAAAAAACAACAAAAACCCAAGATGCGTTTGTGAAACGCTATGCCCCCAATATGACCTTTGACCTTGACAAGTTGCCCCTAAAAATGTGCGCCTCCATAAATTGCACATGTATATCTAGTTTGATTCATGTGGAATGGCTACAAAATTATTGCCAACATTGAAGCTAGGAATAACCAAACAAACCAACAGCAAAAACAATGAAAACATCAATCTGCATACAAATAATTTGAAAGATGACAATTTATAAGCAACTTTAGATAAAATACCTAGTACACAGAAAGGTACATAAAATAAGATTTTACCTTTCAATACATGTATTCAAAAATGAATTTCTCAACTTGTCCATTATTTGCACAGTTCTCAATTTCCAAAATATGATCAATTGGAAATTCCTTTTAACCCTTTTCCTGTTTAATATTTGTGTAAAGTTCTGCAATTATGAATATTTATTGGCTGAAATTTTATAATGAGATATAAACACAGGATTTTTTGGTATTGGAAGAAACTGTAGAATCAGATCTATAAATTATTTCATAAGCAAACAGAGCAGACCCTGATCAGACGGCTCCTATTTATAGGAACCATCTGATATGGTCTCGTCTATTTGAGAAAAAGTGCTAACATGCAGGAAAGGGTTACAAATAAAAATTTAAATGCAGCTTCTGGTCATTGAACCAACTGTGCTACTTGCATATTGCACTAGTTGTAACTTAAAATGTGAATTCTTGATATACATGAACTTAAAAGCTGAATTTTCAACCCTTTACCTAATGAATATTCATGCAAGAAATAATGACTGAACATTAATCATACCATTTTGTAACAAGCCTATTAAAACTGAAAAATTTCGCCATGGCAGAAACTATACAACCAGATCTATCATTTCAAAAGCAAACAGAGCTGACCCCAATTACTCTATCTGGGTCAACATTGTATGGGCATAACATTGTTTTTGTATGAGCTAAAAGTAAGAAAGCGCTGAAAGCAATGGCATGGGTCACCTACCAGTTGATATCTGTCTATTCAACACATTCCCTCATAGGCTATCTACTGAAAAGGAGCATTAACTAGATACAGGATTATTATTTTTTTTATAATTTTGTAGTTTGAAACGATTGTGATAAATATCTAGCATTTGCTCCTTTAGGAGCAAATGCTCTATCACAATGGTTTCAACAGGTGATTTTTACAGATGCGTATTTATGGAGGAAAGGGTTAATGTGTGTTTTGCCTGCTGCACCTTCATATAGGAATCTGTATAGCATACTGAATTAAGTACATCATTTCGGACACAATATTCAACCAAAAATCACAAATACGAATAAGAAGTTTCATGACAAAATCCCTAGAAAAGCTATAGTCTTTCGCCTGTAGGGGACCAATAATCTCAAAAGTTCACCTAGTCTCGAGCCAAATATAAACCAATGTCAATTCATCATGTTCATGTCCTATTTGTAGACCATGCTTTGACATGCTTTTGTCAACTTAGACCATGAACTTGGTGCTTTGCAACTTATATACACCTAGAATACATCTATACATGCTCTCACAAATTGCCCTCCAGCTTGAGCCATATGACATTAAATTCTTGCGCGAATATTCACTACATACAGGATTAAACTTGTTATTACACCAAAACTATGGCATCTGTAAAGGCATAAACTGTTAACCCTTTACCTGATAAATAAACATGCAAGAAATTATGACCTTATGAATATTAATTTAATAGCTTAAGTTTTGCAATGGTTTGTTTGCATTGTTTGTGACGGTATCATGACTAACAGAAATTTTGACCATTGTCTAAACTCTAAAATCACAATGACATCTATATTATGTCATAAGAAAACAGTGCAGACCCTAATCAAACAGGAACTCTGATCTGGGTCTACTGTTATGCAAAGGCATCTCAATGAGGTAAAGGGTTAAGGCAACAGAGTGAATAGCACTACAACATACAAGATGATACAAAGAAGCTGCAAGTTGATCAAATATGACATGCATACAAAAGATTGTACAGTTCTGTGATTATAAGGCAGTAAATTTCATGTTAAATTGAGCATGTTTCTCATGTCCACAATTGATATTTTCAACAACCCCCCCACCCCGATAATCAAATGCATGTATGCTTTCACAAGTGATTGAAATGAACAGAGTGGTTTAATACACAGCTATTATTTTCTTGCATATATGAAGGTCATACCCAGGAAGTTGTTTTATTAGTGAAGACATGTCTACCCCTTGGTATATTGCCCAGACACCGAACTCAAGTTCGAACAGTTTATGAAATACAACGCAAAGATGAAATTTTGGAAATGATTGTGAAATAATCAGTTGTGGGTGCAATATGGTCCTAGTTTCACATCACTTCAAACTAATTGGCAGATATGGAGCAGACATGAAATTTTTAGGACTTTGAACCTGTGTGAAGCAAAGGTTCAACATTTTCAGAAATCGTTTAAACATTTTATAGCATGACAAAGATCCTTCCATCCCAATACCCAAGGGCAGATATCCTAATTGTTTTAAGCAGATCTTCTTTGTAATGATATGATATATGAAAGAATATTAATGTGCAAGACACACAGACTACAGTATACATCCAGTACCATGATGACATCCAAGGAGCAGGATTTGTCAGAAAACAAGGACAATTTTAACATTAAGTTTGATATTTTGGTATTATAGCAAATTCTAAACAGTTTTCAAAAAGTCGCAATATCAAACCAGCCTGTGCAATCCAAGTAACAATGTTGATTTCTTTCTAAACTACACAGATGGTAAAACTGATTAAAATGCCTTTGACCCTTTCCTCCATAGGCTTAGGTATTTTAGACCCAACCTCTTTGAATGAATGTACCCAAAAGGAGCACTTACAAGAGAAAAGTGAAATTTTAGAATTTTGTAGTTTTGCTCCTATATGAGCAAATGCTCTATTTATCACAATGGTTTCAAGAATTGGTTATTAGTCATATTTATGGAGGAAAGGGTTAAAATATCCATCAAATGTAAATTTGTTACATATAGAAAATACATTCATAACAATGTAAATCCAAAGAATGTTTTTGCAAAGTTTAAAATGCCTTTCTTCTTTGATTGACAAACAGGAATAAAATAAGCACAACAGAGACTGCCTATCATTAAATGTGACAATAATCTAAGATGTGTATCAAACTTGACCAAGACGACATGCCTCTTTAAAAAGCCAAAAAACAACAACAAACAAGATGTGTTTGTGAAACACTATGCACCCGCCCTATTTGACCTTAAAGGATGACATTGACCTTGACATGTCACCCCTCAAAAATGTGCAGCTTCATGAGAAGTCTCTATCTTCAAAATCATTCAAAAGATATGGCCAATGTTTATGTCGGTGATTTGGACTAAATATTTGATCTCTGACCTCGACATGTCATCCCTCAAAATGTGTAGCTTTATGAGATACACATGCATGCCAAATATCAAGTATCTATCTATACTGGCTCAAAAGTTACCACCAATGTTAAAGTTGTTGACAAACAAACAGACAGACGGCAAAAACAATATAACCCCCAGATCTGATCTGAGGGGCATAAAAAGATAATAAGCTGTAAATATGGTATTCTCATGTCCCTTCAACCTTTTTCAGAGACTATTTGTGTCCACCTTGGAAACCAGTTTGGATCCAGACAGGACGAGCCTCATCTGGATCCAAACTGTTCAATACCGATTGTATTTTCGAATAAAAGATGAAATTCAATTTTGAAGCTGACAGTAACTTAAGCCCCATTACAAGACATATATATATACAATTGAAACCAAACTGCATTCAAAGGAGGAACTTTCTCTTTTCACCCTAAGTATTTGCTAAAGTTTTTAATGCAGACAACTGAATAATGTTCTATTGTAGGACTTTCATCCGAATTTCTCTATATGTTAATGATTTTACCTTGTCAAAAAAAAAAGCCATGATCTATAGACTTAGAGCTAAGCACCATAGTAACAAGCTAATACTTTAAATTTAAAACTTTACAATCATTAATTCAGCAACTTTATTCTAACCAAATACTAAAAATTCTACTACAAAGATATGAAAGGGATTACTTGAGCATGCCTATTCTTTAATTTCCAAAGGTTCATAAGCAATAATACCAGACCCCACAGACTGGTTGTCAAATGCTTTCAAACTGTGCTGAAATATTACTAGCAACCAAAAGATAAAAGGACAACAATATCTTTGCCCAGTTTTCTACTAGAAAATCGGGCTCCCCTGATTGAGGTCACCTACTTTGGATCCCTCCAGTAGTCCACCTTGGGTGGCAGGCTGGAAAAGAGACAATCAGCTCCTAATATGCCAGTCACAGCAATGGAACATATATGACAAGATCAAAGCATACAGTCAAACCTGGAAGATGTCATAAAATTTCGGTCAACATGTGAACATGCTCAACATTGATCCTGGGATATAGTCCTAAAATTTCTGCTGCTCTACATAATTACCCGACAATCTTTGTGCAGGTTTGACTGTGTTTTGTTTTTTGGGTAAGAACTAGTATAAACTAGAATTCTAACTGAATGCAACTGATACTAGGGGTGTCACGATATCTGTAAATCATATCGCGATATATTGCAATATATTTTATTTTATCGCGATATACAGTCCAACCTGCTGTAAGCGGTCAGTCAAGGGAAGTGGCCACTTTGGCTGCTTACAGCAGGTGACCGCCTAAACCAGGTGCATCTTACCAAGCATACTTTCGAGTAATTATGACAGACATGTATTTTGTGTACAGCAGTACCTATACTAATCGATATTTATAAAGACCGTTCTGACCTAAAGTGCCCGTAATAATTGCAAGTCATATCGAATTAATTGCCTTGTTTGTCGTTCTTCAACCTTTTGTCCCTTATTTCTTTTGAGTAATACACGTGCCAGTGTTATTCGAATTTGGCTTCAGGGTGTAACTTCTAACGGTGTAGCCATGTTTGACACGACTGGTTTCCCGAATATTCTGTCCGCGAACATCTAACTCATAAAGCGGAAGTCGGGAACCAGCTAGTTCACGCGCGATTACATTCCTGGGGAATTCCGAGTAGAAGGTAAATCCCCAATTAATATGCCGTGAACAACCGACACGCTTTGTAAACAAACAAAAGAAACTCTGATAAGGGGTCCAAATGGGTCATGACAGTTAGTTGTATGCATTCAAATGTGACAAAATGTCTGAAGTTGCCGATCGATAGCCATGAAAATTGTTTACACGCTTTACATTTGTAGAACACCTGGCCGCTTACACCAGTGTGTATTGGCCATTTGGGATGAAATAGAGTGGCTGCTGGCTGCGTTAAGCAGGTGACCGCTTATACCAGGTGTAATATATAGTGTTTTTCGTTGGGAGGGTTCTAGAGTGGCTGCTTACAGCAGTGTGGCTGCTGATACCAGGTGACCGCTGAAGCAGGTTGGACTGTATATTGCCTTTTCAAGTTCCTATGCTTATATAACAATTTGTATAAGAAAAGGTTCTTAAATCATCTCTAAAACATTTTCCCTTTAGGTGGGAATGGAGTACACTAACAAAAATCAACTTTACCATGTAGATTTGTAATCTAGTAATGAAAGAATGTCAAGTGTTAAATTCTTAATTTCTCCTTCAAAAGAATCAAAATAATATATTTTCATTATTTGTTAGGTTCAATGAGAAACATCTAATAAAGGATGAGAGCTTTTGTACAGAAATATTCACTCATCTTGAATATTGCCGATTATAATGATACATTTATTATCATTAAATACACTATAACTGTATCCCTATAATCTGTATCTGAATAAAGGTTCCCGTTTCATCTTCAAAGGATGATGATTTGTCATGTGCGAACGGAGATTCGAAGTCCCACCCTTAGTTTTTACCATTTCGTCACAGTGCTTGCAAATGGCCACATTTGCTAATGGCTATTGGGAATTATTCTCAACTTTAATTGAAAAGTGATCCTAAATACATATTTGCCTTTTTGTTCTGAATAAATTTGAACTTCGCGGCGTCTGTCGTTACTAAGGCACCCGGTGTCAACATACACTATTTATGTCAACACCGGTTGGGATCGGTATAATAATCTGACTAGATTGAATTTGGATAACGTTATCACTGAAAATGGATTCGAAGAAACAGGCTAAGCTATAGTTTATCAAATACATTTTGACCGTGTTACATATTTCCATTTAAATTATTGTATGTTTGTATGCACTAACATGTATATTTTAATCTCAATGCAACACTCGTCATTCCGGATTGATTTTCATAGAAGGGGAGGAGGTTTATACTAGACCACTGAAAATATCCAAGACCCATAACGTTGTTGACTCGGCCATTGATGTGTAATATGTAAAATTATGTTTAATCAACATTCCAAGGTGTTTTTCACGTTAGAGTTAAGAGTTAGACAGTAAATCAACTAAGAAACACGACCAGTGCTTGAATACTGTCAAATACCGGTATGTAATTTCAACATCGCGATATTTTATTGCATTGTTAAATATTGCAATATATCGGTATACCGCTTTATCGCAACACCCCTAACCACAAGCACTTAGACTGTGCCGAGTTTATAGGGCTTGTGACTCTGAGCAGATCTCTTGAGCAGATACATCTTCCCTAGAGTCCAGAAACAACCTTGAGGTCAATTTTGTTTAAAATTTTAATTGTGTATCGACCATTTATTTTAAAAAGCATTTATCCTCATAAACAAGATGTGTTTGTGAAACACTATGCCCCCTCATATATTTGACCTCTGACCTTGACCTTGACATGTCACCCCTCAAAATGTGCAGCCTCATGAGATACACAAGCATGCCAAATATCAAGTCTCTATCTCTACTGGTCCAAAAGTTATGGCCAATGTTAAAGTCGGCGATTTGACCCATATATTTGACCTCTGACCTTGAAGGATGACCTTGACACGTCACCCCTCAAAATGTGCGGCTTCATGAGATACATATGTATGCCAAATATCAAGTCTCTATCTATACTGGCTCAAAAGTTATGACCAATGTTAAAGTTGCTGACAGACAAACAGACAGACAGGGCAAAAACAATATGCCCCCCCCGACTATCGTCTATGGGGGCATAAAAAATTAAACAAGAGATGTTCGTAAAACATCAATATCCAAAGACCCCCTGACCCGTGAGCAGTTATAGATCAAAAACCATTTCACTAATGTCATGGTGACCGACTGTTGACCCAGTGACCTCAAAAACAATAGGGATCATCTAGTGGTCATGACTTATCACCACAGCAAGTCAAACAAGATCCCAAGCCAAACCCTTGAGCAATTCTTGGATCGGAAACCATTTCACCAGTTAAGATCATGGTGACCTTCACCTCAAAAACAACAGGGTCATCTAGTGGTCATGACCAACAACCACAGCAAGTTTGAAGATCCTATGCAAAGCCGTTATAATGTAAATTGTTATTGTATGCCATGTTGGAACCATATCGATTCCTGGCTAAAGCAAGAATAGTCAAGTTTGAAAGGTCAAATGCTGCCACAGCTCTGTCCATTCTGCAGGAGCTATGTTATCCAACTGATATTCTTCATTTATTATGAACTTTATGAACTCCGCAAATGTCATATTTTGAATATTCAACACAACTTGCATCGCTTGTGCATAGAAGAACATCCAGGTAGAACCAGACCTACCGCAAGCCAGCTGGAGATGCAGATTGAAGACCGAACACACATTTCCTATAGTGAAATGCAAAACTGACAATAAAGGCAGGCAAATGCTCCAAACGAGTGTCTGACAATTTAGCTAATCATCTAGCTTGGAAGAATGATAATAAAGTTTAAGAGTAAGAAGAAGGCTATGATAGCTGCTATACAGTTGAACCAAAACTAAGACCATCTTGTAAAAAGATGGTGGTAAAAATTTGCAAATACATGCTTTGCAGCTTGCTGCATACGTGTTATTGAACACCATTACTGGGGTAGTCAAACATGTAATTCAGTTGAATGATTTGTTAGTATAAACAACTTGTGTAACACCAAACCAACATAATATTGTTAAATAGTTTGTAACTACACCAACACAATTGTTTAACTGTAATTCACAACCTGATGAAGCATAAACTTTGAGATTTTATCTGTACTGCTTTCTTTATAAAGCTAGTTTTCCTGTGACTGAAATGTATCATTGGTATCTCCATGCGACTTTCTAAAAAATTATGCATACCTCCACTTTCTGAAAATTGTCATTCTTAACAGGATATCATTCAGTTACAGACTACAACACTATTGTAAATTCCAAATTCCATTCTTTGAAAATTTCAATTATCAATAATGTTCTTGAGATTTATTTTCAGTATTATCTTTTTTACAGAAACGCTTGTATTATCTATGTCCTACACCAAAGTTGAGCTGAACAACATTCAATGAATATAAACAGTTTTTTGTGTACCCAACTCCTGTTTTGCAGTACATAACTACTTACTCAATATCATCTTTGACTGTTCCCCAGTTGTGAGAACCAGAGCCTTCCCGTTTTTCTGTTGCTTTGACACCACTGCTGTAGCAAACAAAAAATCACACCAGTAAAGCTTCGGTATGAGCAATAGGCATAAAGTTTGACAGACATGGATGAAATCAAATCAGGTATTTCACAATTCATATAACAATACAAAATTATTTATTTCATCCCCAGCCCCATTTTTTTCATCAATAAAAGCATTTTTGGTCCCATTTTGCACTTTTTTTTCAGTATCTAAATCAAAACTTTGTCTCTATTGGGATTTTTTTCTCTCTAAAATTGGAGAAAATGTTACCTATTTGGCATAGGGAATGGGTCCTTTCAATGGACCTGTGTAGATGCCAGAAAAAGGCCTGATCCTACAGTTTCTACCAATACCAACTAGAAATATCACTTAAGGTGATGGAATACCCCTGCTCAGCTGCCTCGAGTGCAAATTGTACCACGGACAGACAGACCAACCAACCAACACAGACTCCTATATACCCACTTTCAAACTTGGTTTGTGGGGGTATAAAAAGGCGTGTACATTCCCCTTTATAAAAATTCATCTAATAAATATTCATGGTGTCATTATTTCTTACATGGATATTCAACAGGGAAAGGCCAAGCGGAATAAACATAACTTCAGGTACTTCAAGTCACACTTTTAAGTGATATTTTCTCTTTAACTTCAACTACAGAGAAGCTATACATATAATTATTGCACCTGAGAACACAAGACTAACATTTTCTTACAGTTTATTCATAAAATGTTCAATAGATTTTTTCTAGAAAACAAAGTTCTACTCACGTCCTATCACTGCCACTATGTCTGTCAAAGTCCCGTTTGCCACCAAAACCACCTCGTTCCCCTGGACCTCCTCCACGCCCTCTGCCCCCACGCCCTCCTCTTATTCCTCTGCCCCGACCTCGGCCAAAGCCACCTTCTCTTGGCCCACCTTCGCGGGAAAATCCACCACCTTCAGACCGTTCTACTCGACCAAACCCTCCATCAAAGCGTTCTGGTCGCTCCCTAAATGAGAACATTAAAAATTGAACGTAATAGAGCAGACTGTTCGCTTCTTGCAAACTGTTCACTTGTATCATACAAATAAGAAGGCACTTGTATCATACAAATAAGATGGCTCTTTCAGCTAATATACTCAGTTCCAAAAGAAAGTGTGCACTTCGTTTTCTGTAATTTTTCATAGACTATTTGATTGAAAGCATATCAAATTTGAGATAATTTCATGTGCAACATGGTGTAAGCTTTTTTATTTTGAATATCTGGCGTTTAAGTGGAGAGTTTTTAGATGAGAAAGGACAGGTTGTTAAAATCAAAGTTGCAAAGTTACTCTGAGAATCCTAGTGTCCATGAAATAATTTTGCCCAGTTTGATTTTAATTCTGGTGTTAATTTTTATCAGTATCTTGTGTGCCCACCTCTTCTATAGATGCAAGCGGCTAGGCGACCTTACGTAATGTCTAACGACGTCAGGAATGTTATGCCATACTTGAGTCTGTGTGTTTGCAAGGTCCCTTAGATTATTGATATTGCCTCTCGATCGCATTCGACCGATCTAATCCCAGATGTGCTCTATCGGATTCATATCCTGCGAGACCGCAGGCCATGGCAGCATGTTAACATCGTTTCTTTGGAGAAACTGCCAACTTATTTGTGCAGCATGCGGAGGGGTATTGTCATGCATGAAAATAGCAGGCCCGTGTCTGTATGAAAGGAACTGCTTCAGGCTGCAGAATCTGGTTAATGTAACCTTGAGCATTGAGGTTGCCACGTACCATAACAAGATTTGTTTTCTTCTTCCCATAATCCCACCCCAGACCATTACACTCACACCACCAAACCCATCTCTTTCCCCGAGACAACAGTTAGCAAAACGTTCACCCCTTCTCCTAAAAACCTGCATTCGACCATAGTGGGAGCTGAGATTTAATCTGGACTCATCAGAGAATAGAACTCGAGCACACTGTTGTTGCCCCCAACAGAAATGATGTCTTGCCACTGTCATGATGTCACTGCAAACAAGCAGCCTGATAACATGGTGTCATGATTTGTCCCACACAGGGTCACCTAGCCCAGACGGGTGCCCGAGCTGACGCAATACAGTCTGTCTGCTGATGCATTGCATACTAGCTGCTGTTTGGAAACAACGTTGAAGGTCTGTCAACGTCATAAACCTATCCGTTTGTTGCATTGTTACCCTACGTCTACCAGACCTGGGGCGATCTGCCACCCCGCCTGTTTGTTGAAAATGTAGGTGCAATCGAATGGTGGCGTTTCGGTGGCATCCTAACATTGTACTCATGTATGTTGCGTTGTCGCCACGAGCAAGCATCTTTAATGCTCAAATTCACTGATTTTAATTCAGTCTAGGCATGTTGCTTGTGTATCGATATGATACTAAATGTGGTTTTACCTTTGAATAAGGTATAGAGATTCTACCCAGGCATGTTTACGGTGTCATGTACATTTGCCTCTGGCTGCATGTGCAGATCATGCAAAATCGCATATCATGGACTACACTGAAATCTATACACACCATGGAAAAGATTTTGCACACAATTGACATATTGACACATGAGATATAGTGTGCGAAATATTGAACTAATACGTATGCTCATTATTGAAATATTTAAAACTAAAAATTGCACCCTTTCTTTTGGAACTGAGTGTATATGAAGTTGTAACTGAATCATTCTTGCAACTTAGATCCTTGAAAAAATTATGGCAGACATCAAAATTTTATTTTGCAAAATGAACAAGATGTGTTTGTAAAATACATCACCATGCCCCCCCACATCACCCTAATAGACTAGCTGGCCAAATATGTGCGGCTCCATAAGATACAGATATATGCCAAATATCAAGTCTCTACAGTGTTTTCTCTAGAGCATTTTTTGGACCCAGTTATATTATGTTTGACGCATTAATCAAGTGGAACTTGAGTGAGTGATGTTACAGAAAGACGGACAGAGCCATTCCATAATATGTCCCTTTTTTCAAACGCTTTTTTTACGGGCGTATAAATATGGACAAATAAATCCGAACATTCCGAATGTTAAAAAGTATGAAAGATTCGTCCGAAGAATTATTATACTGAATGAATCTCAAGTTTGTTAGCTTTTTTTCCCTCAAAGTTTTTTTTCTGGCAATATCAAATGAACCTATGATTAATACAACTCACTTGAGTGACCCGGTCACTTTTATATATCATAGATATTTTCAATGAATAATATTTCAAATATTTTCTTGCACCAATATATCAATAATTATATCAAAAGTGAAGGGAATTTGGAAAAAAAAAAGATTCTACACAGGTTAAAGTATATGAAACCATGTGAAATTCTAGATTTTAACAATTATCGCAATAAAATTCCCAATTTCGTGGACATGGGCCATTGTCCAAAAATAGTGGGATTTTATTGAACCCTTTCCCTGTTCTACGTTTATTCCAAATTTCAATACTTACTGAATCGTCATTAACAAAATAGTTACAAAGAAATGTGGAAGGTGGAACATTGTAGACATTTTAGAAAGCAAAGAAACAGATCTACCAAATTCTATTAGCAAACAGAGCAGACCCTGATCAGACAGCTCCTCTAAGAGCCGTCTGATCTGGTACTCTGTTTGCAAATGCGTGAAAACACGTTTATATGAGGGAAAGGCAGTGATTTTTTTACCTGCGAGTCCCGAGTCCTGTACTCACAAAACTCTCTGGGGATGCAAAGTTTCAAATTATGTGAGTCCCAATAATGCATTGAAAGTTTTAACAAAATTTAATTTTGAAGTTTTATTATTATCTGAAGTATCATCAATACCCAGTTTTTCATCAGCTTTTAGTATAAAAAAGCCAGTTTTACAAACACATTTGACTGGGTGCTTTAATGTATTTTCATAGAATATTTGGACTCGTTCTTTCAATTTGGGGACTCGCAGATTTGCAGTTTATCGAGTCCCAAGACTTGTGCAAGAAAATTTGTAAAATAATCACTGGAAAGGGTTAAGTAATGTTTTAGCATGCTTCTACAATTTATAAAAATAATTCAGTATAATAATTTTTGTAACATCCTTGTCATGTCTGCCTTCATACAATTACAGTGTCAAGTCTGAATAGATCACTCACCGGTTCTCTTGATTTTGGTTTTCTTCCCTCCGTCGGGGTGGCCTGTTGTCTTCTCTAGGCTCCTTGTTCTCTCTGGGTTGCCGTCCAGTTCTTGGTCTGTCACTTTGTTGTCTTGGAGCATTCTGTTTCTCTGCAATATCAAGCCAACAATTTATCCATTTGCTGAATGTTTATCAATTCAATTCATATTCAACATGCAAGCAAATTAAAATTCTTAAATATTCCACTATCCCCTAAAATCTATCTTCATACATTTGCTCCATGATGAAGAAACAATGTGGGATGTGTGAAAAACTGAAAGTGACAAGCCAATGCCAATGTTTATTAAGATTTTCTAAAAGAAATTTAACTTTGTCAAGATGTACACCACAAACACTGGGACTATGGTCCTTATAATGGTGAACAAGTCCAACCAGTGAAGAGGACATATTTAAAAGATGTCTTTATACGACCTCAACACACCAAATGTAAAGATAGGCACAATATCTTTGGTATATCTGTAGAAAATTTCGACTCTTCCTCGTGGCTATGTATCCACTAAACATGTATTAAATCAGTGTGCTCCCTGGTTGTTTTTCATATATATAAAGTCAATAATGCTCGCAATTATAATATACTTTCTAAAGAAAGGCCAGTCTTTTTATGGTTTGCAAAGTATTCGGTCCTATATAAAATAGTATATTCGCAATTTACACATGAATGAATTTTACACTCAACTCAACTGTCGATGCAAATTAATTTCGTTGCTTGCAGATAGGCTAAATCAGCCCTTCTTCCATTACTGTACTGATTCTAAGGTTGTACAGCCTTTCAGATATTCTCATTCACGCTGGGGGCCAACTACGTATTATTATCAAAATGTTTTGCTAAAATTTATACCAGTATTATAATACATTTGTTTTTCGTTAGAAAACATTTCCCAATTGATACACTGGCTTCGTAGGAAAACAAATTTATTATAATACCCATATAAATTGTCGTAGCAAAACATTTTGATAATAATACGTAGTTGGCCCCCAGTGATTCATTTATCAGTAAATATAGCAGATGGTCACATTCTGCTATATCATCTTTCTTCATCAATGCCAGTCACTTATTGTTGTCCATTGACCCTTTCCTATGCTTTTTCGTGCATTTGCAAGAGTAGATCCAGACCACATGGCTGATTAGGGTCTGCTCCGACATATATAGTAATCATAATAGATACTAGTTTCTGTCAATATATCAAACAATTATGCTGTGTACATATGCCATTATAAAACTTAAAACAATACATGTAAATATTCATGACATTTCTTACATTCATATGCAAAATAAAGGTTAAAGCATGTCATGTGTAAATTGCAGTTGATGTAGAGACAACTGGTGATGGTTCGACTCTTGGGAATCCAGAATCAATCTATTGATACTGACAAATCTGCTTGCGCGTATTACTGGCAGGTGTGCGTCAGTGCTAGGATCAAAGTAATAAGAATAGTGAATAGAAAGACTTCAAAGTGAGGGAGTCTACAAGTAGATTTCTCTTTAGGGTGACCCTTCTAGCTTTCAAACGCAGGACAAAAGTTGCAATCTAGACAACTTTCACTGCAGTTCTGGTGGTCCGTTTGGCATGCCTGAGGAACTGCATTACTTACCGTCTTTATATTGAATGAGCGCAACTGTATAGTCGAAGTAAACAAATTGTGTCAATACCCGTGAACTCCATAAGAACATTCCAGAACTCGCGTGCAAATTGTATTGGAAAGCATTGCTGAATTACTAAACATTTGAAGAATGGGGAGGTATGCAATCGATGAAATGTTGTCGAACTAATAAACATATAATTGCTGTATAATTACCATGGTTTACGAATTTCTACAAGACAATTTGCGACGATGGTTTTGTTTACTGTCAACACGTGCTGCACACAGGTTACAATATCAATCACATGTATACACAATTTCAACGCCTACCCAACATTAACACCGCAAACGAATAAGTAAAAGTACCTTCTCTCTCTGGCTTAATTTCTTCTTGCACTTTGTTCTTGTTTTCAGTCTTCAGAACAGGTTTTTTGGCAGGTTTAGTCTTCTTTCCTTTCTCCTCCTTTTTCTTCTTTTCAGCCTCTGCTTTCTTCGCAGTTTCCTGCTGAGCCAAGATCTCGAGTGGATCTAGATCTTCATCATAGAAGAGTTCAAATTTGTTTTTAACGTTTATGCCGTATAAGTTATCCATTGTTCCTCTTTCACTAGAGGATGGCAACGGATTTCACGGCTAATTCTATGTTTAACCTCACCAATATGGAGTCTCCTCAATTTTAGGTTCTGGAACCGTCACGTGACATCTAATCGGTTTATTTCGGTTCTATTCCGCAAAATACTTTACATCCAAAACAGTCCGAATGAAATACTATACCCAAATACGGGTATCTGGCGGGAAACAGGCCGTGACCTTCAATTTAATATTCTTATTTAGACATTAAACCATAGGAGTTGCTTATTTCTATGCTTGTTATTTTTGCATATTTTTATTGATATGAACACTACACTTTCTGTTGCTATAATATAAGAACCAGACACTTCATGGTATGACCTACAAAAACACGACCATTGATCTCAATAAATATGCAAGCGCGCACCTGCCAAGGGATTTTCTCAATATATTTATAGTAACATGTACATGTATAGGCTTGATGGATTCACTGGTTAGATCACATCAGAAATTTCGCTCGGACTAACAGGATTGTTAATATTGGAGTATATATACATGTATTATACAATGTATCCATGGAACTGGGCCGATGGGCTGTCTCGTGTAACTTTTAGTCCCCGATCGTCTTCAGCAAGTTCACAGGAAGCTGATTCTTTAGAAGGGGAACCCCATATAACACATTCAGGCGATCAAAATAAACGAGGAAGACCTCGGGCAGAGAAAATTTCATCACTTATTCTGGAAGGAGCCCTGTCTCGGAACAGTATACGGTGTAGGATATGTTCACGGGTGTTTCCTCGAGAGAAATCGTTACAAGCTCACCTCCGAACTCACACAGGTAAATCAAGCGTTAAAAATTAATATATGTATAGATCTACATGTTAATGGCACGTGTAACGGACTATCATATAGGTATATAGTATACATGTATGCATTATTCATATACCAGGAAGAATGACTGGACGACTGGTGAGTCTGACAAAGCCATAGAACGAAGGGTGCAAGTTGGTGTCACACATATATAAATTCAAGTAGAATATGTTTAATAATTAAGTTTATTAATTTAAAAACAGAAATCAACATACAGCAAAGCATACTATAATGAAGCGTCTTTATCGTTAACTTTAACTGTCTTTTTATCGTTTTATCTTTGGAAGTTCTGTATGCTAGCCTTGGCCTGCACAGGTGATTAGCATGAATAATTAAGTAAGTACACGTACGTACGTACGTATTATCTGATTGGAGCACCTGTTCCTGGAGGTGACCATGCACTGTATGTGTATTTTATAGTCTTTACTCCATTAATTACGTCTTTGCAAACAGAGTACGTAGTCCCAGATCAGACGGCTTCTGTCTGGCAGGAGCTGTCTAATCAGGGTCTACTCTGGAATTTTGTAGATCTGATTATACAGTTTCTGGTCAAAAGTTTTCTGTTTCATATGCCTTTATAGCCTATTTATAAGCGAATTAATATTGATATAAACTATTTGTCGCGTGGAAAATCACGCAAAGAGAAGACACACACTTGTTTAGGACATGTACAGAAGAAACAATAACTAAAAATGTAGCTTAAAAAATTGACAGACGACCATTCCTAATTGAATTTATATGTATATTTAAATGTCCCAATGCTGTTCGTTTGGAAGCCCATCTTGAACTGTAAGTATTCAAATGTTGAATCGTGACCTGACACAAGTACTCACGTACATTTTGTTAATTTCCGATTATTGAATGGTTATCTTTTAATAAACAGCGACTATTTATCATGTGATTTGTACTTGGCCTGTACTCTTGTAAAGTATAGAAAACTTGAAGTACAGACATACAAACGGACACTTAAAATACGACCTCTTCTTGGAGTGATTTTGCAAAGTAGATAAGCTAGGAATTTCAGACTGAAAGAATCCTGAGAGACCAAAAAGTTTCCTGCCAACTCTAGACAAAACCGTGAACAGAATTTTTAAAACACGTTTCTCTCGGTATGGTAGGCATGTATGATTGACATATTAATCAGTGCTGAACGCAATAATTAGAAAAAAATGCAACAAAAACATATATATATATAAATACGGATTTATATGTGGTTAGCAATTTAACCTACGGACAAAGAGGTCGTTTGTCAATACATGTTATGATGTAGTTGTAAACAAAGTAACCCAATCTTGATATATTGTATTTAACCCTTTCGCTGCCAATGCCGGATCTGTGATTACCTATGCGAGTAACTCGGCGTCTCATCAGGATCCAAACTGTTTGTTACTGTTACTATGTTTTTGAAACAAAAATGAAGAAACTTTTAAAAAATGAAAATTTATAGCAGACGACAAAGTTAGCAGACGACAGAGTTTGCCAGCGAAAGGGTTAAAATGGGGATCTGATCAGGATTTAGGTTTGCCTCTTGCCATCAACAATAAAAAATTTTTTTCGAGTAACGTATCTAACAAAAATAGCAACAATATATACCCAGATCACAAATAACGCTCCAGCGCGGTGAGTGATCTGAATTTACAAGGTTTTCTCGTCAAATTAGCTACGTGGTTAACCCTTTACATCGTGAATATTCATGTCATGACATCATGAATATTAAGTAGATGAATATTTAGACTGTCATATGAAAACAGGATGTTTTTACCTTGGCAGAAATTGTAGAATGAGTTATTTATTATTTTGTAGGCAAACAGAGCAGACCCTGGTTATATAGCTCCTGTATGAGTCGTCTGATCTGGGTCTACTCTGTGTCCAAAGGCATTGGCAGGCGTATCTATGAAGTAAATGGTTACTATATTTAAAAGTTAAAGAGGTATCCTCTTCAGTTTAAATTAATCGGTTTAATTTAAGGATCAATGGCGCGATTCGCTCTTGGATTTAACTCGACGTTAAAGTGTTTGTTTTATTATGTTGTCCATAGTAACGGGACATATTTAAATAATAACGGCGATTTTAACGAGAATCGTTTGTCTGTTTTATCAATAGCGGGTAGATCGAATTCGTTTTAAAAAGCAACGCCCATTGTTCGGAGTCCAGTCACTATTCTCGTCAGCTCTAATCGATTTACGATCTTTTCGCTTGCCCGTCCAGTCATGTTTGGATTTCACCGATGAGTGGATTTAAATTGCGCTATTGAATATTGACTCATTTGTGTAGATAATATTGCATTGTTGTGGCGGAGGGGTAAACCCCTTTAATCTTTATCCCGCTTTAGCCTAAGCAAATTGTCGTCTGCTCAAACAGCTGTCTGTCTATTTTTTTTTACAAAGAAGATGTTGACTATTCCCTCTTTCCACTAAAAAGACAGTCTTAAATTTGGATCCAGATCATAGGCTACTTACTAGCCCATAGTTGGCAGAAACGGACGTTAATCAACACAACCAACCAAACTACATATGTACAGCTACAAACTCGATTCTTCGAAATTTTAGTTATGCAGACTTGATGCATTTTTAGGCAGGTAGCTGCTTAATGCCGGGTGACAGTCATGCATAAAGCTCCTAGAGGAGCTTTTTGCATGACTTCCATCCTGCATCAAGCTGCCACCTGTCTTTAAGACCGATACTTATACTTGTTTTGGTGTTCGAACTATTGGGGTTTTGCATTTACCTGTAGCCGACTAAAGATCAATGTTTATCATGCCGACTGATCGTGTTTGACCATTGTACTTAATTAAGTACAAAGCACTTGCCGACATACAGTTACTTCCAACTTGATATCTACGTGTATAGGTAAAACGTGCTTTTATGAGCATTGTTTTTGCAAAAGATGGAACGTCTGGAAAAGACTATCAGTTTTTATAGCAGACGACAGTCTGCATGCTTAACACCTTAACCCATTTGAATGCTGGAAACTAGTTTATTGTCAATACCAAACAGTGTAGACCCAGACCAGAGGAAACCGAGGTGAGCTCTGTGATCATGATGGTCTGCATCGTTTGTCATTCAAAATCCTCTAGCTATAACCCTTTCATACTGAATACACTGTATCAGTAAACAATGATTGGAACATTCAACTGTGAAAATATTTAGCCATCATGGATTTACTCCTTACAGTGCGGGACATGAGTCACTAATGTCCTTTGCAGAAAGTGTAGACCCGAATGAGAGGGCTCCTAAAGGAGCCCTATCATCATGGTATGCACTGTTTGTCATTTTAACACATTTCTTTAAAATAAATCCCTAAATATTCACAATAAGCTTGACCTGTTTGAATTTTGGAATATTCCATTTGAAAATTCAGCGTTGTAAGGGTTAAGTGGGTCATGTTAAGCGTACCTGGCAACAGTTAACCCGGAGTGTATCGAGAAAATTTACATACGGGCTGGTTAAATGGCCAACCGCAGTGAGCCGACGTGGTACGTGTGTAAACAGGTGCGGTCGGAATCAATTGATTTAAATTTATCGATATTATTAGTATGTTTCTGGGCAGAGAATTAAAGTCCATAACTACACCAAAACGACACCAAGCGTCTGTGACTAATTGTTGCTGTCCTCATCTTTGTTACCAACAAGATTCAAACAAATAATAAATAGTTTGTCATGTTTAGTGCCAACACGTGGTTAAAAATATTTGGTAGGGTTTATATATAATTAATGGTCCCCCAAACGAATGTTGGCACTTTTGAATTTGTTTCCTTGACGGTATGGATGTCTGAACTATTGTCGTAAGTGTTAAGTCATATAAATCAATATGCTTGTTTTAATTCATATATAGTCAGATGTTATTAATTATTAAAATGTAATTTAATCAACCAGACATTCGCGATGAAAGATTTTTCATTGATCCTCGGGTAATATTTGTATGGATAATGTAAAAGTGGTTTACCTGTTAAAGCTTGCATGGGTCTCGCTTCAACGTAAGTAGCTTTATTTACAATGTAGATACAGCACATGTGACATTATCCCCCAAGCATGTTGATTCCAGTTTCATGTTTTACATAAAGGGAAGTACGCTTACAATCAATGTGATATAGTTTTAAATAGTTTCCTCAACTCTTTCGCTGCCATATATTGTCGTCTGCAGATTTTGGCGTCTGCTCATATTTTTTTTATTTTTTTAAATTTCTTATTTTTTTGGTTTGAGTCAAAAATATTATCATAGCGCCAAATAGTCTGGACCCTGATGATACTCCGAGATAGTCTGCATCTGATCTGTATCCAAACTGTTTGCATAGATACATGTATAGATTCGCTACTGACAGGGAAATAATTCGTTTGACTGTGGCACGAAATTTACTGTAAACACAGGCCAGTCCACACATCAGAAAGACACCGTCTAATCAGTATCTACATAGTTTGCAAGACGGGTTTTTACTTTGATCAGACGATCTGAATCTACACTGATTGTAATGTCGGGTAGAGACAGCTTTAAATAGCTTTTTAACGTTTTTACAGCGAAGTGTGTCCTTAAAGGCCCTTTACCCTCTCCTATGTGAATATTTATACCAAAATTCATGACTTCATGAATATTCCTAAACCGATTTTTTATTTTGGCCGATGGAAAGGGGAATTGTTGGCCATGACAGAAACTGTAGAATCAGATCTTTATTATTTCATAAGCAAACAGGACAGACCCTGATCAGACAGCTCCTTCAAGAGTCTGCTCTGT
Source organism: Azorinus chamasolen (assembly GCA_963576725.1). Taxonomy (NCBI): domain Eukaryota; kingdom Metazoa; phylum Mollusca; class Bivalvia; order Cardiida; family Solecurtidae; genus Azorinus; species Azorinus chamasolen. The sequence goes on along the minus strand of OY755243.1, from coordinate 63,652,283 downwards.
TTGCAAAGGTGTCGCCGACGGAAGGAATCCTTATCCAGGTTTTAGTGTCACGAGTTTCGACCCTTTGTTTGTCATTGTGATCGATGTCTACCACCTTTTGTAATCAATACTGAAGTCAACTCCGTGCCAATGTCAAGGTAGAAACTTGATCACCTGTAAACAATCGCCGTATGTGTTCGTTTTTTACGTTAGCTGGTTTGGTAACAACCCATCCTCTCTATAAGCGAATCTGTGATTACCTTTCAAGTTACAGTAAAAATATACAGTAAAACCTCTCTATAACGACCACTAAATTACATTTAGTATTTTGTGTTAAAGGCAGGTGGATGCTTAAAGCAAGGTGAAAGTAAAACAGAACGCTCCAATAGGAGCGTTCTGTTTTACTTTCACCTTGCTTTAAGCAACCACCTGCCCAAAATACCAATTAATTAACACAATTTAATGGTCGTTATAGAGAGGTTTTACTGTAGTTTGAATTCAGACGAGATGTCGAATAACACAGCGTCTCACCAGGATCCAGATTATCGCTGAGCAGACTATATACAGTTGAACTGCAATATCTCGATCAGTATCTCGAATTTCAAAGGACCATACACATTTCTTCCAGATAACAGAGGTTCGGGTCATCCGATTTATAACCTGGGCACTTTCTCAAGGTCACAGTTTAATTCAGGTCTGAAAGCTCCAACATTGCTTTTTACGTGCATTAAAATGTGTTTCTAAATATGCGTAGTGATACATTTTAGAACAATTCTGCATTGTAAATTTTGAAAAGCCGAACTTTTTCTTCGAGTTGTCCCGAAATTAAAGTTATCCTAGTTCGAGATATCGAAATTCAACTGTATATATGCAATAGCGTACAGGATGTACGTTAGGTAATTAACCCTTTTCCTGTTGAATATTCAAGTAAGAAATGATGATATCATGAACCACAGGGGGCCATTTCGTGGTTCTACATGGTCTAAAAGGTAAAAAAAAAAGATTGGGTCGATTTAGTGATATATTATATACGTATATAATATAACGCTAAATCGACCCAATCATTTTTTTTTGGACTTTTTAGATCATGTAGACCCACGAAATGGCTCCTGTGTCATGAACACTGGCACTACATCGAAAAAGACTATGGTTTATTTACATCGAAAAAGACTATGGTTTATTTATAGCACCTAGTACATTCATGTGCTAGGTGTTATGAATAAAGTTTCAATAAACTATAATATAGTCTTTTTCGATCTCGTGCCAGTGATCATGGATATCTATTAGCTGAATATTTATAATGTAAACATGAATTTTCAGTATTGGTAGAAACTGTAGTGTCAGATATATTGTGATTTTTAAGCAAGCAGCAGACCCTAATCAACCAGCTCATTCAGGAACCGTCTGATCTGAGTCTACTCTGTTTGCACAGGTTTGAAATGGCGGATTTCTCAGTTAACACATTACGGTTACCTCATAGGCTATTTTTAGATACAACCTCTTTGAATAAATCTACCGAAAAGGAGCATTAACTAGAGAAAAGGAACATTTTAGAATTTTGTTTGAAACCATTGTGATAAATAGAGCATTTGCTCCTATAGGAGCAAATGCTCTATTTATCACAATGGTTTCACAAAGGGACTTTTATAGAGTCGTCAATATGAGGGAATGGGTTAAACGAGTCATATACATCGAATATATACGTTCTAACAGAGAATCCTGTACACCACAATGGTCTACTGGCAGATAAGGGGCTTACCTCAGTAAGTTTCAATAGGGGATTCGGTACAGAGAAGCCCACACAATGAATATCGTCAGACAATGGCTGTAACCCGATCAGGCCTACACGAGCAAATAGGGGCTTTACAGTCTTTGTTGTAGACATTATTTAACCCTTTACTCCATAGATATACACCTTTAAACGCCTGTGCAAACAGTGTAGACCCATATCAGAGGCATCTGTAGGAGTTGTTTGATCATGGTCTGCGCTTTTTGTTTATGAAATACTATAGATATGATTCTACAGTTTTTGCCAATAGCAAACATTCCTTTGTATGATTATAGAAATTCAGCTAATAAGTAGTCATGATGTCACTATTTCTGACATGGATATTCGTCAGGGAAAGGGTTAAACACATGTATATCGAAGAAAACATGGCATTTTTGCTACTCTCATCAGGATCCAAACTGTTTGACACTTTAGATGTGCTCTTATTGACCTGAGGTTGAATTGTTACGTAGTTGCTATAGACAGATTGTACTGTGTTACATTTAACTCTTCCCTTCATATAAACACTTTTTCACGCATTTGCAAACAGAGTAGATCCAGATCAGACAGTTCCTGTCTTGGAATCAATATGGAACGGGGAAAAGGGTTAATACAATACATGTACATAGAATACAATGCTATTGTAATGTAGTACAACACATACATAAATATAAGCTGTGTATAACTTTTGACCATCAGAAACTAAAGGTCAAGAGTTATGCACCTTTGAAACTAACAACATGTATTGTTTCACAGCCCTTGTTCTGTAGCATACTTCATTTAAGTCACGTTTTTATCAAATTTACACACGATGGGTGTAAAAAAAAACTGTTACCAAAAATCTTGCTCAAGCTGAATATGTGTGTAATGAACTGCTATGCATACACATTTATCAAGATCTGCAGATGGTTTCATTTTTGTTTGCAGGTGAGCGTCCCTATTTATGCGACTACCCAGGATGCGCCAAGTCGTTTTGCCAGAGTGGTCAGCTGAAGACCCACCAGCGATTACACACTGGCGAGAAGCCATTTGCCTGCTCTGTTGAAGGTGTGTATAAGTATTCTGAATAATAGACAGTAATGACAAATGATTTTAATGAAAAAATTAGAATAATTTAACTCTTTACTTGGTCCATATATACGCCTTTTCTGTAGAAGTTCTGGTATATGTTTATTTTTCACTGCTGTATGCTTTCAGGATGTGCCAGTCGGTTCACCCATGCCAACCGTCATTGTCCAGATCACCCATTTGCCAGTCTGCGGCGTGTGCCAACCCCAAGCCGCGAGCGCCTTTTGACCCTGCACCCCTCAGCAAATGAGGCTGTTACAGATTGGATTGTCAGGTAAATACCTATAACTCCCCCAGCACCATGAATGAATTCATGGTAGATTTTTCAAACAGTTTGGATCCAGATCAGATTCCATGTGACTTTAGGTGTCTGATCAGATCTGAATTGAAGCAAATAACTGTTTTTTTAAAAATGAAAGTTACTTAGTGTCAGAGCATTTGCAAACAGCATGGATCCAGATGAGACACCAATTTACTTGATCCCAAACTTTAGGCACCTAAAACACCAAGTGCATACAGCCTTTCCTCCTCCCACTTTCCCAACAGAAAATGTTCAACACCATATCTTAAAAGAGTCACGTAAGATGAGGCAGTTTTAATTTTCTTTTCCATATGCCATACCTCCTTAAACTTGATATATTTGAGGCTTTAACCAATTCCTGCATAGACTATTTTTTAGATCCAACCTCTTTGATTAAATCTACCAATAAGGAGCATTTACTAAAATTTTAGAACTGTGTAGTTTTTAAATCATTGTGATAAATATAGCATTTGCATATATCACAATGGTTTCAAAAAATGACTTTTACAGAGGCGTCAATATGCGGAAATGGGTTAAAAAATAAAATTGTTTTGCTTTTTCTGTACATAGGATTAAGATGTAATTTGCTTTTCAGACATTCTCTGATGAAAGAAGACAATTCTGTTGCTCCAACTCAGCCAGAGAAGAAAATCAAACGCGATTTGACTGTTCCCAGTCTTCCACCTGTGTCCTCGTCATCCGTCCATGTTCACCAGATCGAAGTTACCCCACGCTCATCAGTCACGACCACAGTTCGATCATCATGCACTTCCTTAACCCCCATCACCAACAACACAACCACCACGACCAGCATCTCCTCTTCATTAAGCACCTTACCCATCAAGACTACCAGCAAGTCCACCCTGAGCCATAGACCATTCAAGAAGGAGGCTACAGACAAGTGGGTGTCAGCCCTGGCCTTACTGGAACTCGCCCAGGGTGTGTCGTGAATAGACGGCAGCTAAATGCTCTGTCAAACCTTCATATGCAACAAAGACAAAAGAAGCCAAACGGCGCTGTCTTTCAATCATGTCAGTTGGATTAGTTCTTTTAGTTTATTGAAAAGAGAAATGGCTAGCTTTAAATGTTTACAGTTGTAAGCTTGCATGTTCAGCACTGGAGACAACCAGCTAATACTCAGTAAGGATTGCTCTTATAAAGTATGCTAGGATAGCTCAGGTAAACTAACATACTTTTAACTCATTCCCTCATATTGACATGTTTTGATACATCTGTAAAAGTCACTGTTTTAAACCATTGTGATATATAGAGCATTTGCTCCATAGGAACAAATGCCGTATTTATCAGAGTGGTTTCAAAACTACACAATTATATTTTTTTCTTTTTTCCCACCAAAAAGTAAATACTCCTTTTCAGTGGATCAAACAGATTGGGCCTAAAAATAGCCAATGAGGGAATGGGTTAACCCATTACTCCATAAATATGCCTTTCTGCTCCTTTGCAAACATAGTAGACCCAGATCAGACGGTACCTGTAAGATCTATCTGATCAGCATCTGCTCTGTTTGCTTATGGAACTAATTCTAAACTTTCTGCCATTGCCACTGAACTATGTAGAGATGATTCTTAAGTTTCTGCCACGGCCAAAAGTTCCGTTGTTTTAGGTACCATTATATAGCTTCAGTTAACCCTTACGGCGCCAAATTTCTAATTGTCGACTGCAGTCCAAGTTTGTTAAATCATTCAGTAAAATAAGGAAATGAGATAAATAAATACCAATTTCAAAGGAATATAGCACATATATAGAAATAGAGATTGAGACAAATAGTGAAGTCCCTGATCAGATGCCGCCTTGAAAAGGCGGTGTCTGATCTGGGACTGCACTATTTGTTGTGGTGCATTTATGCGACTGCTATGGTGAAAGGGTTAATGAATACATGTATTCATGAAGTGATAGATTCTTGCATAACCCTTTACTCCATAAATACGCATTTCTACGCCTTTGCAAACAGAGTAGACCCAGATCAGTCAGCTCTTATAGGAGCCTTCTGTTCAGGGTCTGCTCTGCTTGCTTATGTTATAATATAGACATGATTCTACAGTTTCTACCATGGCCAAAAACTCCTGTGTCCATGTGCTATAATATCAGTTAATATAATTAATATTAATGATGTCATTATCTCTTACATGAATATTCATGGGGGCAAGGGTTAATGAATACATGTATTCATGAAGTGATAGATAATTGCATACTCCTAGATGAGTTAAAGGATAAAATGCATCTCCTATTTGAACTTTCGTTCGGATGCAACATAATACCACCAGTGCTTGTGTTGACAACAGTTTAGTCCTACTGTTTCAATATGGCTTGCTGGACTCTCAGCATTTAACACTTTACTCCATGAATATGCCTTTCTACACCTTTGCAAGTAGAGTAGACTCAGATCAGATGGCTCATGTCGGAGCCATCTAATCAGGGTCTGCTCTGTTTGCTTCTGACATAATATAGATATGATTCTACAGTTTCTGTCATGGCCAACAATTCATGAGTCCATGTGCTATTATAACAATTAATCTAAGTAATGATGTCATTATTTCCTACATGAATATTCATGGAGTGAAGGGTTAAATCTCTACCAAAGTTGCAATTGACCTTCAACCCCAGCAATATTAGTTATGGTTTAAGACCATAAGTACTTGTGTTCAGCATAAACTCCCATTTTTGTTCAGATTCTGCATATCGTTTTCTTTGATTCTGCATTTACTATTTGTTAGATTTTTTAAAAAAATAATTATACAATAATCACTATTTCATTTTATATCTAAATATACACGGATCACACATATCAAGTTCATCTGTAACACAGGTAATGAGATACTGCATCAAAGCAACAGAATGATTTGGCTCTCACAGGTCTCATATCATTTATTATATTGCAACATGTGTTTCAAATTTCTTTAGCATTTTGATATTGTAATCTATTTTTGTATTGTGCAATCTGGGAGCCATGTTTTCAAATGAAAGTATCTGTTTTGTTCATAACCCTTTACTTCATACTAGATATGCCTTTCAAGGCCTTTGTTAACAAAGTAGACCCAAAATAGAAGGCTTCTGTGGGATCCGTCTGATCAGGGTCTGCTTTGTTTGCTTATGGAATAATACAGATGATCGATCTGATTCTACAATTTCTGAGAATGCCAAAATTTCCTATGTGTAGATACCATTATAAAAAAATAATAATTTAATACATATTTATGACATCATTATTTTTTACACAAATATTCACGGAGTAAAGGGTTAAAAAGGCATGGAAGTTTGACCTTTCATGCCAGTATAGTCACATTTCCATTGAAATATTTAGGCCGTAGGTACTCGAAATATTTGGCCAAACTTCAGCAAATATTGTAGACCAAGATCAAATGGCCCCTGAGGGAGCAGTTTCATCACGGTCTGCACTATTTCCGATCCCCTGAGTTTGTTGAAGTAACTATTCAGCTTTACAAACCAGTGGAGAGGCAATGCAGTAACGAATACTACATGTAAAGCATTGAATCACAGACTGTCCATACCAATATAAGACATACAGACAATTAAAACATGCAACTCGAAACACTTTACATGAACCTTAAACATGCCATGATACATAAACGGGTCATTTCAACAGTTTTTGAGAATTAGCAACACTGTCTCATCCTCAAATGAGTTTGCCGTCAATAGTTACATCTGCATCAAAATGTAATGTCATTCTTGTTTATAATTTCACTAGATTGTAGGTAAACATTGCATTGTTTGAATTTAAATTAAGTATTAGTTAATTCTGAATTAACCCTGTACTCCATGCATGCCCCTTTCTACACCTTTGCAATCAGAGTAGACCCAGATCAGACCATGCTCATGTAGGAGCCGTCTGATTAGGGTCTGCTCTCTTTGCTTATGATATAATACAAATATGATTCTACAATTTCTGCCATGGATAAGACAATTCCAGTGTCCATGTGGTATTATGACAATCAATGTACATTGTAAATAATTTTCATGATGTCATTATTTCTTTATACATGTACATGAACATTCATGGAGTAAAGGGTTAATTCAGAAAGATCATGATACATAAGTTTTTAGCTGTTGTCAGTCTAGTAATTCCGTCCTTTTGCATGTAGTCATGACACTGGACCATTGGTTAATCCTTCTCCTGCTTAGCGCAAACTAGCTGCGATTTGCAAACAGCTAAGACACTGAGTAACTCTGCATCTTATCAGAACTCAAGCTGTTTGAATCTCAGCCAGTAGTTTCACAAAAGCTTGAACGAATCAGAGTGAAAAGTTCAGCAGATCATAGTTTGTTTTTTTAATATGAGAAGGGTTATCATTACAGATGGTTATGTAAATGTACAGTAGTTAGTATTTATGAGAAAGAGTTCATGAATTAATATATTTGAAAAGTTTCTTAATATTGTAATATTATGGTCCAAGATATGAGATATTCCTGCAAGACAGTATGAGTGGATAATTTTTTTTTTTTTAAAGATGCTATAACATAATGATCACATTGCAAGCTAAGTAACTGTTGTCTGCTACAATATTTTGAGTAAATTGTCTTTTGCTGAAAATTAAAATTGCTGTCATCATGGGAAGATAGGTGCTTAAGACATATGCCAATGGTTTAGACACAGACCAGCCTTTTCGTTTCAAGGGATATGTCTCAAGGAATTCTGTTGCGATATGACCTTTTGAAAATTGTTGTGATGTAAACAGTGCAGAAGGAGATAAGCGGGTTCCTGAGGGAACCCTCTGAGCTGGGTCTATACTGTTTGTCTATGCCCCTTTTTAGGGACACTAGGCATTAATAGGTTATCCCCCATCATGCCAGGCAAATGTTACATTTTTGGATGAAACTACCAGGTTATTAGAATTTCCATGCTCATTTTCAGTCAGTCGTTTTTGCTGGATTTATGTAGAGAGTGAGTGTTGTACATGTATATCGAGTGTTGAACTTTATGAAGATGATGGGGTTAGTATCTATTGTTTTGTTATGTTAGATATGCAAGGTTATTAGTAAGAGAATTTAGTAAATATGTTTGTAACAACTATGCTCAGATGTCCTTGGGACCTGTATGTCACTGCCAATAGTTTTAGTGTTAAGTACAAATGTTCACGGTCCTACAAGTAGCACAGCAGCTTAACAATGTTTTAACTGAAACCATTCAGAAAATCTATACTGAAAACATTTCTTATCCCGAGCTTCAAGCCATGCATTATTAAAGATTTTTCTTCCATTTATTTAAAGAAGAGAGGTTAAAAAGGTGTCAATTACTTTGGATTATTAGTTGTATTTTTATAATGGCATATGTACACAGGATGTTTTGGTATTGGTAGAAAGTTTAGAATCAGTTCTATTATAATTTCATAAGCAAACAAAGCAGACCCTAGTCAGAGGGCTCCTATAGGAGCCATCTGATCTGGGTCTTCTCTGCTTGCAAAAGCGATTATTTGAGGGAAAGGGATAACAGGGCTGCTGATTACTTTCTACAACATTGTTAACTAATACAACTAATACCTTACTGATGCACATTCTGATGCCTGGCAAACAGAGTAGACCTAGATCACACAGCTTCTACAGGAGGGGCATCTGCTCTGTTTGCTTTGGATTATATATATCTGATTCTAGAGTTTCTGCCATTGCCAAAACAACCTCTATTCATACTCCATTATAAATGTAATTAAATTAATATTCATGATTTATCACATGAACATTCATCAGTTTACGGTTTAATGTTAAAGCTGCTGAAGCTCTACTGAATGGAGACCTGAATGTAAGCAACCAGTGATAACTGCCATAAGTGTGTAATTCTTTATCTGTGTTAGTGTGTGGATCTATCCAGCTGTCTATTTTCCACCCTTTTTTATGTGTCTTACGTCTCTCTTTCCGAACTTTTCACAATGACACAGGCTGATTTGTTGTACATGTAGTAGATTTTTTTTTCACAACTGTTCACGCTAGAGCCGAAATTGTTGGTTGCCTGTGCAAACAGTTTGGTTCCAGATGAGATGTCTAGTAACTAAGCATTTCACTGGGATCCAAAGTGTTTGACACTATGATTGCCAAAAGAGTAAATGATGGATGAACATGAAAGCTCCCATAGGAAACCAACATAGTTTAATGACCACTTTGAAGGGATTATACTGTATTTGATTTCAAAGATGAAACACAAGAATTTTTTGGCAAAATTATGTCTGACATGGTTGAAGCAGATGACAAGTGTGTAACTTGTCAATGATCAAAGTATTGGTCAATACACCAATATATTATAAATATTTATAAATACTATAAAGTAGTACCAAATAAATATTGTTATTGAAACTATATATAATTATGAATGTAACAATTGTATATATGGTATTCTCAACCCTTTACTCCATAAATACATCTTTTTACACCTTTCTTAAGAGAGTAGACTTAGATCAAATAGGTCTTATAGGAGCCATCTGAACTGGATTGCTGTGTTTGCTTATGAAATAATACAAATCTGATTCTTCAGTTTCTGCCATGGCCAAAATCCCTGTTTTCATACGACATAAAAATTCAGCTAATAAATATTCATGATGTCATTAATTCTTACATGAATATTCATGATGTAAAGAGTTAACCGTTTACCTTATGGATAGTCATGCAAAGCTTGTGTCCAATTCTTGTATTAACCCTTTGCTTGCTGTTCACGTCAATATACCTACCTGTAAATAGTGCAGACCCAGATCAGACAGCTCCTGCAGGAGCTGTCTCATCAGGGTCTGCACTATTTACAAATTGATTGTGCAGCAAGTGCACTCCACAGCAGTGATTGCACAGAGAAATACTTGTGGACAGTGAAGATATATGTAATTATACAACAGGGCATGGGTAAAGAAGAAGAAATGTATTTTAAAATTCAGCAAGAGAAGGGTTAAAATATTCAATAAGAAAATTCATTGACAATTAGCAGAATTAAGAGAACCAGACCTGTAACATATGCAAACAGATAAGACTCCTGTAGGAGCTGACCGATCTGGGTCTACTCTGTTTGCAAAGGGGGAAAAGGTGGGCTTATCAGGTAAAGGTGTAATCCATTTAATTTATATATAGAATCTATTAGAAATATAAATTATTGTTATTTATTTTTTACCTATTTATTGCTCTTAAGATTTTGAGTATATATTTGTTGGGTTTTCTGTCTTTTTGAAATAGTTATGACTATGACATAGAACATGTTTCAGTTTACAAAGAAGAAAATTTAGGTTTATGTATATGAGTAAAATCTAATTTGAAAGAAAAAGCATTGTTAATATAAAACTATGCTTTCTTTCGCTTGATCCATAGAGGAGAATTAAGATTTATAAAAAAATACACTGCAAATTCAGACTACCACTGTTGTGACTGCAGCTATGTATATACCACTGCTGTTTTTTCTCACACATTTTTGTCTAGTAACATAGTACATGTAGACTTTCAAAGGTATTTCACAGTGTTTGAGTGTTTGTGAAGTTTGAAATGTTTCTTAAAAGATGTTGCATCTAATGCTATTTGAAGTGATTAGTCGGAGTAATCATATTAGAAGAGATAAGACATATCGGAATATCCTACAAGTGACTAATTTACGATGTTTGCAGTTTAGGCCAGAACGAGTTGCTAAGTTGGGCATCTGTTTACAATTCAAACTGTTGTAAAGGTCCATCATATTAATTATCACTGCTGTCATAGAACCTGTGTCTATCAATTTGGTTTCCAATCAGTTGATGAGTTACTTGTTTACTGGTCTGGATCCAAATTCATTGTAAGTACCAGGTTAGTTAAAGGATATTCCGACCCATGCCTACCTCACACATTTAGGCTTAGTCCTTAGAAAGGATTTACTATGCATTTTAAAGTACAAACAATGTGTTCAAAAAGCCAATTTATTGCAAATTCATGGTTGAATCAATTATTTCTCATTGCCATATAAACTCATCCTTTGTGACCAAGACATTTTGACATGCATCTCATGTATTTTATTTTCACTCTGCTTGACTTGTTTGTAAACTGTTATCCATTCAACAGTGACTTAACCCTTACAATGCTGAATTTTCAAATGGACTGTTCCAAAATTCAGATAGGCCAAGCTTATGGTGAATATTTAGGGATTTATCTAAAGAAAAGTGTAACATGACAAACAGTGCAGACCCTGATCATAAGAGGGTTCCTTTAAGAATTCTCTCATCTGGGTCTACACTGTTTGCAAAGGACATTAGTAACTCGTTTCACGCATTGTATGGGTTAACCCTCTACTCCATGAATACTTTAATATGTTAGAAATGAAAAATGTATGAATATTAATATATAAAGCTCAATTTTAATTATGGCATCATGTTCAAATGAATTTTTATTTTACCATGGCAGAAATTGTAGAAATATATACATGTTATTTCCTATTAAGCAAACAGAGTAGACCCTGACCAGACAGCTTCTACAGGAGCTGTCTGATCTGGGCCTACTCTCTTTGCAAAGGTGCCAACAGGCATGTCTATGGTGTAAAGGGTTAAATTCTGAACCTGTAATCCAGAGATATGTATGAATACAAATGTATATACATGAAGCCACTACATTCATAACTAGGCATTCATCAGTGTGGAAGTTTAAAAAAAAAGATGAATTTCTGAATTGCAAATAAATTGATTTTAAATCTTCCTCGATATATTACATCAAGAACATCTCGGGGAATTTTTCACATGTAGTGATTTCACAAATTTGGTACCTTTGCAAAAAGTGTAGACCCAGATTAGATGCCATCTGGTCAAGGTCTGTTCTATTTGCTTAATATGGAATAATAAAAATCTATTTCTACTGTAACTGTCATGGTAAAAATTCACTTGCTCACAATGCCATTAAAAAATCAGCTAATCAACACTTACAGAGCTACAGATAACGATGCATACCCAAATACTGAAATTGTCATTTCTCCATGAAACCCTATACTGTGACCACTCTTTAGAATTGTCTCGAAGAGACGATTCTAAAGAGTGGTCACAGTATAGGGTTTCGTGGAGAAATAGAGGAGCTATGCTTGAAAATGTTTTTATATTATGCATCTTATCTGGAGCTCTGAAGTCAATATTTCTGATGCAAATATTCATGGAGTAAAGTGTATGGTACAAGTCTAGCAGCACCAATTCTTTTCCATCTCCATATCATATGACTCTAGAACTTTAATGAAATCTGTCTTCAGTAGTGTGTGTAGACTTAGTGCTAACCATTGATTTTCTGTGTTTATACTTTTGAGTGTGGATTTCATTAAACCATTACTATATTTACATTCCCCTACTTTAATGTAATTTTATATATGATATTTTTAAAACAATTTTTAGAGCTTTTTTATGAAAAAATAAAACGAATGAAATCCAGTGCCATCTGTGTTTGAATTATATTTAATCCTCCAGCTGAAAGTGAAACACTTCCCTGTAAACACAACAGCAACATCAGGTACAAGACTATCCATGGGATACAAATGCACCATCACTACTCAGCTAGCTTTATTGTCATACAAGTTTACCAAAATCAAAAGCTCCTATGTGCCACATCACACTGTAAACTGAGCAACAGATAAAGGTACATACTCAAATACTAAAATCGCCATTATACCCCCCATAAACTTGTTTGAGGTGGTATACTGGAATCACCCTGTCCGGTGGTCGGCTGGTCTGTCCTTATTTAAACATGGTTAGCTGGAGTCGCAAACTCCTTCAGTTTTAAAGTTACTGAATTTATATTTGGTAAATTTAAATAACCACGAACAAGATGCAATTTCAGGTGTTTACCACTGAGTATTGCAGAATTATCTCCCCATGAACTTTGAGTCATTTTGGCTTGAAACATGGGTACAAATGTACTTGGATTTACGATCAAGGCTGCTGTGCAGGGGTATTCCATCACACTTAGTGATACAGATAGTTCTAGTTTCTCTTCCAAACTCTTTGTTGTGACCACTCTTTAGAATTGTCTCAAAAATACGATTCTAAAGAGTGGTCACAACATAGGGTTTGGTAGAGAAATAAAGAAGTAATTCTTGAAAATGTTTTAATCTACGCATCTATCTGGACCGTCGGTAAAGATCAAACGATATATTAAAATATAACTCAGCAGGCAGGGATTTAAACATTTTGTGTTACACTATTAACTATTTACAATATTCATGTAAGAAATAATGATATGAATATTAACAACTTGGACATTTATAATGGCATATGAATACAGAAATGTTCGGTCATGGCAGAAACAATACAATCAGATATTATTCAGTAAGCAAACACAGGAGACCCTGACAGGGTTGGCAAAATGCCGGCAGTTATGAGTATTAACCGTTCCTGCGGTAAATACCGGGATTTTCTGGCGTTTACTAGTCTTTTGAATTGTCCAGGGGCTTAGCATATATTTAAACCATCCTAATGTGCTTTATTAGTTCTCTAATCAGTCCTAAAGGAGCTGTCTGATCTGGGTCTACTCTGGTTGCAAAGGTGTTAAAAGCATGATTACGGAGAAAAGGGTTAAACATACTTTATTTCTTATCCATAAAAAAGTAATGATAGGAGATAGAAAGACAGTCACAAGTAAAATGCAAATCTACATTCAAAGAGGCTTTCACAATCTCCTGGAGTGATGGAATGTGAAATAACAGCCAACCTCTGATTTTCTTGTATCTATATTTCTAAAGACCTCAATAATGAAATATGGAAGTTGGAAATTTGTAGTCATTTTAGAAAGTAAAGAAACATCGTTCAAATTCCACTAGCAAACAGAGCAGACCCTGATCAGACGGCTCCTATAGGAGCCGTCTGGTCTGGGTCTACTCTGTTTGCAAATGCAACAAACACATTTATATGAAGGAAAGGGTTAACTGATCATTGAAGTGTTCTTTGAATACGGCTGTAAACCTTACAACATCCAAGTCACTGATGTTTCAAACAGTTACTCAACATTCTCAAGTAGGAAATAGTCTATTAAAATGCCTTACAAAATTTAAGTCTGTTCTAGAACACAAAACGCATAGATTCATTACATGATGCCCTTTTATTTAACTCTTTTAGGAATCCTTCCTTTTCTCCTTAACCACCACTATCACTGCTTTACTTAATGAATATTCATGTACGAAATAATGATTTTATGAATATCAATAAGCTGAATTTTTATAAAACGGCATATGAACAAGAGAATTCTGCCATGGCAGAAACTTTAGAATCAGATCTATTATTCTATAAGCATACAAATTAGACTTTGATCAGACAGCTTCTACAGGAGATGTCTGATCTGGGTCTACTCTGTATGCAAATCCACGAATATATGACTTTTATCAAGTGAAAGGATAACTGCATTCTGTTCCATTATGGCATTGGTTACAAATCATGGTCATCAGGATGGTAGAATTCACTAAGAAGTCTGTATACATAGGACGGCGCTGTACCTCCACTGAAAATAAAAGCCAATCACACAATCACTCGCTAGGAATAATGGATGTAGCCAATAACTGGTCCATTTAACCCCTTCCCTGTTCTATGATTATTCCAAATAGCAATACCTGGAACATTGTAGCCATTTTAGAAGCAAAAAGAGCAGACCCTAATCTGACAGTTCCAATATGAGCCATCTGATCGGGGTCTACTGTTTGCAAATGCATGAAAAAGCGTTTATATGAAGGAAAGGGTTAAATAATGCATAGGAATATGATGAAAAAACAAATCTTTGTAACCTTTAGCATGCTAGATGACCTTTGCAACAGTTTGGATCCAGATGAGACTCTGAGTAATTCAGCTTCTCACAAACTGTTTGAAACTGACTGTATTTTTGCATGTATACCATGTATTTTTTAACATGAGCATACATACAAACAACATTTACTTAACCCTTTCCCTGTTCTATATTTAGTCCAAATTTCAATACCTACTGAATATTCATGGTCAATATAGTTAATGAAATATGGAATGTGGAACATTGCAGCTATTTCAGAATCTAAAGAAACAGATCTTTCAAATTACATTAGCAAACAGAGCAGACCCTGATCAGATGGCTCCTACAGGAGTCATCTGATCTGGGTCTTCTCTGTTTGCAAATGCATGAAACGGCGTTTATATGAAAGAAAGGGTTAATTAATACTTATATATTCAAGGAATTATGACTTTATGAGTATTAATTTATACTCAAATTGTTATAATAGCATATGAAATAGGAAATGTTTGGCCATGACAGTAACAAAAGAATCTATATGAGTCATAAACTTCAATTTTAGCAAACAGATTAGACCCTGATCAGACAGCTCCTATAGAAGCTGTCTTATCTGGGTCTATTCTGTTTGCGAATGCATAAATATTGAGTCTCTATCAAGTAAAGAGTTATACAGGAGAGGAGGTAGAATTCATACACTTACATGTTAAAGATGTACAAAGTCACTAATTCTGGTGGCACATAATCAAACACTGGGTTGACAACCTGGACTTTTGACAATATTTGTCCTTCAGAATATTTCATAACATCTTCGGGGCTGACAAATTTGTTGAAAGCATCCTGAAAACATAGACACTACTGTATTCAACAGGAGAGCGACTGTCATAGGATCGTTACAATTGGAGCCTGTTGGCAACAAGTTAAAATCTAGCAAAACAAAGCCTATATATTTGTACAATGAAACCTACCTAAAACGATCTCTCAACAGATATTTAACCCTTTCCTCCATAGGCTATTTTTAGACCCAACCTCTTTGAATGAATCTCCTGAAAAGGAGCATTTACTACAGAAAAGAAAAATGTTATAATTGTGTAATATAGAAACCATTCTGATAAATAGAGCATTTGCTCCTATAGAGCAAATGCTCTATATATCACAATGGTTTCAAAAAGTGACTATTACAGAGGCGTAGAAAGGTTTATTTATGGAGGAAAGGGTTAAGTGTTTTGGCCTTGACCAACAATTCCTGAGATTCTATGCCATTATTAAAATTCAGCAGAATAATATTCATGCTATCATTATTTCTTACTTGAATATTCATGGAGGGAAGGATTATGCAACTACCGCCTTCCTTTCCTTGTTCAATATTTATGTAATAAGAAAGGACAACATGTTCAATGTTCATGGAAGAAGAAATGACAACATGAATATCTGTTACCTCCATTTTTACAATGTAAACTTTTTAAGGGAATTTTTTGCTCTGACAAGAAATGTAGAATTAGATCTGTATCATGTCAAAAGCAAACAAAGCAGCCCTGATCAGACAGTTTCTATAGGAGCTGTCTGATCTGGGTCTACTCTGTTTGCAAATGCTTGAAAAGGCATTTACATGTATGTACTGTGAACCCGCATTATACCAGCATTCGTTACAATGGCACCCTTGTTATACCGGCAGTATGCATTGACACAAAATTACCGTTAATTCTTTGAAACAATCACTGAATAAATAGGTGCAATGCCAATAACACAGGTGGTCGCTTAATGCAGAACACAAGAAGTGTAAAAAGCTCCCTAAGGGGAGCTTTTTGCACTTCTTGTGTTCTGCAGTAAGCGATCAGCTGTTGGTACTATTTTAAAACTGGCCATATGGTTCCTTTCATATCTAAACTCGTTATAACGGCAATCTCGTTATACCAGCACAATGTCTGGAAACAAAAACTGCCGTTGTAATGAGGGTTCACTGTATATGAAAAAAGGTTAAAGCAATGTTTAGTCACTAAGTGGTTACACTGTCATACATGTGATAACCTGCTGAGGCATGTCAGGTAAATTTAGGAAATTTGACAGGTAGATTTGACTCTTGTCAGGTAGATTTTACCGACGTGACAAAATATATGGAGGAGAAAAAGAAATTTGCTTGATACTTATGTTTTTTTTTATACTTTTTCACATTATCATTCATACTTTACCATAAATGCATACCATACCATTATAAACCTTACATTACACACATAACATTTACACGCATACATTTGTAAAGAGTATATATAGACCCAGACCTATAGGAGATGTCTAGTCAGGGTCTGCTCTGTTTGCTAATGATATAGGAATGATTCTACACTTTCCGGTTTGGCAAAAAAATCCAATGTGGTGTTATAACCCCCATTAACCCTTTCCTTCATATAAACAAGTTTTCATGCATTTGCAAACAGAGTAGACTCAGATCAGACAGCTCCTATAGGATCCATCTGAATTCAGGGTCTGCTCTCTTTATTGAAGTTTCTATACTTTCTAAAATGGCTATAAAGTTCCACTCTCCATATTTCTTTATAACTACTTTGTTTAAATGAATATTCAGTAGGAATTGAAATTTTGAATAAACATGGAACAGGGAAAGGGTTAAAACAAATACTAAAAATTGACATTCAGTAATAATTCTAGATTTGTTCATGGGTCAAAAGGACTATTTGAATTCAATAGGTCTCAAGCCCAAATCACTGGGTTCCTTATTAAATAATGTCATAAAAAAATCAAGATTTATTACTGTTTTATCATATTAATGAAAAATTTATTCCATTTTATCTTATTTTATAATAACATTTTCTTTTTTTTTTGCTTATTTTATAGCCCTTATTCAGCTATACTCCCAATGACAAAAAGAGTTTACTCAGTTCAATTTAGTTCTTTAAACACTGAGCAGTCACAGAAATGTTGAAACCCCAACAGGTCCAGAGTCCGTGTTTTAGCCCGTATCTACAATTGTCGCGAAAACTGGTGACATTTCAAATTTATATAGTTATTATTTTTTAAGAGAATGAAATGGTAGAGAATATTTCATAGTGTTTTGAATTACTTCTTTAGTGTCCTTACCACTAATTATATTAATGAAAAAGTAATTTTGTGTACAAATCAAATTCATGATTATCAGTCAAAGCAGTCTTTTTTCGAAAAGTTTCGGCCCATTGCAACAACGAGACCAAGCACAGCTGTCTTTGACAAGTAAGCAGATAAGCATTTTTATGTCTTAATTATGAGAATATAAATCCTATTACAGGGTCATGACACTCCCTTCGTTTTAATTTTGCGACAATGTCGCCTCGCTTCAGTAATAAACGTGCCAAATGTGATATTTGTTGACAACGTTTGCATTTTGGCACGACTGGTTCCCGAACAATTAGTATAGCGAAAACCGGAACCAACTCGTGATTATGTAACTGCGGTGTTCTCCACTGTCTCCACAGGGGATTCCCTTGATTGGTCCCTACCAAAACAGACCAAGCGTAGATCACAGCATGACAGCAAGCTAAAGGTGGTCTGTGTGTGTAGAGAACTAACAGATAAACTCCATCAGGGAGGAAAATATGTCACTAAAAAAAATTGTCTAGGTAAACTTTCAAAAGACGGTAGTTTTGTCTACCGGACAGAACCACCTCTGAAAACGGTAGAATTCACCTACCGTCGGTAGTTATCACATGTATGCACTGTAGAGATGGATTACTGTAATGGTTTTTGTATGCAGCACACAATCATCTCATGATCAAGATGTGTGCCATGTTATATTCTGTTACAGCCTGATAAAACAGAATAAGTGCACATAGATTACACACACAAAACTGTTTTTAATTTATTGTAAGTTATATTCTAATAGTAAAGAATAGAAACTGTTGAAACATATTGCACATACCATATCAAAATCACTAAGAAATGCATATTAAATTGGTTTATCAGAACAAGAGGGCCAGAATGGCCCTGAAGCGCTCACCAGACAACCAGAGGAGATGATTTTTCAAAGTTTTCACTATATGTTTCTATAGAAAACTAGCTGGCCCTGGGGCGGGCCAATTTTGACCCCAGGGGAATAATTTAGAAAAACTTTTAGGGGACCTGAACATGATGCTATGGGCCAAATATGAAAGCTGAGATTAACCTTCCAGTTTCAGAGAAGAAGATTTTCAAAGTTTTCTCAATATGTTTCTATTGAAAACTGCCCACCCCTGTGGCAGGGCCAATTTTGACCCTAGGGCCATAATTTATATAACTTTTAAAGAGGACCTGAACAAGATGCTCTGTGTCAAATATGAAAGCTGAGAGCCTTCCAGTTTCAGAGAAGAAGATTTTCAAAGATTTCACTATTTGTTTCTATTGAAAACTGTCCACCCCTGGGGCGGGGCCAATTTTGACCCCGAGACCACAATTTATATAACTTTAGTAGACGACCTGAACATGATGCTATGTGCCAAATATGAAAGCTGAGAGCCTTCCAGTTTCAGAGAAGAAGATTTTCAAAGATTTCACTATTTGTTTCTATTGAAAACTGCCCACCCCTGGGGCGGGGCCAATTTTAACCCCGGGGCCATACTTTATATATCTTTTGTAGAGGACCTCAACATGATGCTATGTGCCAAATATGAAAGCTAAGAACCTTCCAGTTTCAGAGGAAAAGATTTTCAAAGATTTCACTATTTGTTTCTATTGAAAACTGCCCACCACTGGAGCGGGGCCAATTTTGACCTAGGGGCCATAATTTATATAACTTTTGTAGGGGACCTGAACATGATGCTATGTGCCAAATATGAAAGCTGAAAGCCTTCCAGTTTCAGAAGAAGATTTTCAAAGATTTCATTATTTGTTTCTATTGAAAACTGCCCACCCCTGGGGAGGGGCCAATTTTGACCCCAGGGCCATAATTTATATAGCTTTTGTAGAGGACCTGAACATGATGCTATGTGCCAAATATGAAAGCTGAGAACTTTCCAGTTTCAGACGAGAAGATTTTCAAAGATTTCACTATTTGTTTCTATTGAAAACTGCCCACCCCTGGGGCGGGGCCAATTTTGACCCCCGGGCCATAATTTATATAACTTTTGTAGAGGACCTGAACATGATGCTATGTGCCAAATATGAAAGCTGAAAGCCTTCCAGTTTCAGAAGAAGATTTTCAAAGATTTCATTATTTGTTTCTATTGAAAACTGCCCACCCCTGGGGAGGGGCCAATTTTGACCCCTTGGCCATAATTTATATAACTTTTGTAGAGGACCTGAACATGATGCTATGTGCCAAATATAAAAGCTGAGAACCTTCCAGTTTCAGACGAGAAGATTTTCAAAGATTTCACTATTTGTTTCTATTGAAAACTGCCCACCCCTGGGGCGGGGCCAATTTTGACCCCCGGGCCATAATTTATATAACTTTTGTAGAGGACCTGAACATGATGCTATGTGCCAAATATGAAAGCTGAGAGCCTTCCAGTTTCAGAGAAGAAGATTTTCAAAGATTTCACTATTTGTTTCAATTGAAAACTGCCCACCCCTGGGGCGGGGCCAATTTTGACCCCGGGGCCATAATTTAAATAACTTTTGTAGAGGACCTGAACATGATGCTATGTGCTAAATATGAAAGCTGAGAACCTTCCAGTTTCAGAGGAGAATATTTCCAAAGTTTGCACTATATGATTCTATTGAAAACTGCCCACCCCTGGGGCGGGCCAATTTTGACCCCGGGGCCATAATTTATACAACTTTTGTAGAGCACCTGAACATGATGCTATGTGCCAATTATGAAAGCTGAGAACCTTCTGGTTTCAGAGGAGAAGATTTTCAAAGTTTTACTATATGTTTCTATTGAAAACAAGGCACCCCTGGGGCGGGGTCAATTTTGACCCCAGGGGCATAATTTATATAACTTTTGTAGAGGACCTGAATATGATGCTATGTGCCAAAGATGAAAGTTGAGATCCCTGTAGATTCAGAGGAGAAGATTTTTAAAGGTTCAAATTGTTGACGACGGACGACGAACGACGACGGACGACGGACAACGGACGATCACAAAAGCTCACCCTGAGCACTTTGTGCTCTGGTGAGCTAAAAAATCAAGATTTCTTTGAAAGTTCTTCGTATGTTGAAGAAATTGGTCAATATTTACTTACTTGATCATGTGAACACAGGAACTCTGGAGAAAGTTTAAACATTGCTGCACAGACTATCATCTGTAAATATATAAGGTCAGTACTTGAGCAATAGGTCAGTGTGTGTAATCATCATTTTCTTTAACCCATTCCCTCATAGGCTATATTTAGATCCAACCACTTTGAATAAATCAACCGAAAAGGAGCATTAACTAGAGAAAAGGAACATTTTAGAATTTTGTAGTTTGAAACCATTGTGATAAATAGAGCATTTGCTCGTATAAGTCTGTCATTCACCTCAAGAAAATTAAGCTAAATCAGTAGAAACGAAAAGGTGGCTAGACAAATCTCGATAAAAGCAAGAATCTGGTAGGAATCGTTGACTAGTTTCGTCTACTATTAAGACTCTTCAGAACATACTCAATCTGTAGAATCTGACAAAGTCAATCCACAAGGAAATTAAATAATCCCGAATGCTAATCCAATTGCAATACAGTTAACACCTGATAGTGGCTACTTACTGGGACAGAGTAGTGCTTGGCTGCCAGGGCCATTGCATGGCTGCCACTGATAGCCTTCAACCTGAAAAACAAAGTACAATTTTGTTGTCTCTCATACATTCACTCTTTCCAAACTATGGTCAAAGTCATGTTCCAGCTGGCCCGACCCTTTTTCATGAACTGTTATATGAAATAAAATATGTTTACACCACATTCCAGCAGTATAGCCCCTCAAACAATTTTGGCAAAAAACAGACATGTACAACATGAGTGAAACTAGAACTATCACTTACTGGGATGAATATTCCCCCCCCCCCCTCCTCCCACCAAGCAAAAAATATAATACTCAAAGCTCAATGGGAGATAATGCTGAAATGCCAGGAGCTAAACACATGAAAATTAAGCCTTGCACATCTACTAATCGTGGTTATTATGTATGATATGTATCAATTCAATAACTTTCAAATTCAAGGAGGAGTTTGCTACACCAAATATGCATGTTTCATGTCAAAATGACAAAAATTAGAACTATCACTGTAGGTGATGAACACCTCCAAATGGCAACCTTGATCACAAATCCAAGGGCTGATAACTCCTGTATGTAAGATACTGAAAAACTTTAGGTGATGCACATCTACATTTCACAGAGATCTTGTGTATCAACTTTCATTGAATTATGTTGAAAACTAGAATTTCACTCCACAAACTTTATTGGCCA
Source organism: Azorinus chamasolen (assembly GCA_963576725.1). Lineage (NCBI taxonomy): Eukaryota > Metazoa > Mollusca > Bivalvia > Cardiida > Solecurtidae > Azorinus > Azorinus chamasolen. The sequence continues at coordinate 63,630,142 of OY755243.1, read as the reverse complement.
GACACATATGGTACAAGGTCAGAGGCAGATAACCCCTGCATGAATTGTAAGATACTGAAAAGAATTATATTATGCATATCTATGCATATCTACACTTCAAAGAGACCATAAGTACAAACTTTCATAGAAATCTAATGAAAACTTTAGAAGTTGAAAATAGCATCTGCACATCTAGTGGTTATTATGTATGGTAAGTATCAATTCAATAACTTTCAATTTGAAGCAGAAGTTCACAACACCGACTACCCATGATGTTTCATGCCAAAATGATAACAAGAGCCGTGTGTGGCGCCAACGCTCTTCTGATTTGGTGCTTGTCCAGCAAAATTAAACATTTTGAAAAATATAAAGGGCCATAACTCCAAAATTTTGAAATCAAGAGTTATGGTTCTTATGTAGGGGCCTTCCCCTCAATGAGATCTACTAACCTATGAAGTTTCATGTTGATACCTCTTACACTTTTCGAGTTATGGTCAATGTTAAGATTTCGGACGACAACGAAGACAACGACGCGGACGCCAGAGTTACGACAATAGCTCGTACAGACGAGCTAAAAATTACTCAAATTCAAAGATAGATCATTCTGCAAATGCCACACTCTAAACACATGAAAATTGCGTCTTGCATATCTACTATTCGTGGTTATTATGCATGCCAAAGATAAATTCAATAACTTTCAAACTGAAGGAGGAATTTGTAACACCAACTACCCATGTTTAAATGCAGACGGAACAACCGACTGACCGCCCAGCCACCTAGGTGATTTCAGTATACCCAATCAAACATTGTTTGCAGGGGTATAATTATATAAAGGCATTTCAACAGCTCTGTTGAACACAGTGTGAACTCACCCTCCATTTGCCATGACTGTATGGGTTCCAATGATGACTTTATTGACCCTTGACATCATGGCAAATACAGCCGAGTCATTGATGACTGTTGTCTCAACACCTGATTTGGCAAGACTGACTGCTAGTTCCTGTCCCTACAATAGACACCCAAACAGATATAAATACACGCAAAAGTGTAAGAAGGAACATAATTATGTTTCAACTGCTGGCAGAAATATGATGAAAAAAAAACATAGGGCAAAAAGCCTGACTGTGACAGACAGATACAATGGTGAAGAAGTGAACTGAAACTGTCACATTGCAAAGGCAGATGACACAAAAACATAATGTGACTCAACTGATCAACATATAAACAAACAAGACAGGATTTGGGAAAGACATTCCTTGCTAATCTAGTTCCCATAAGAATAGATGTAGTTGCATTTGTCATAATAGCCATCTTCATCATCTCTCTTTCTTATCAAAACATGTTTGTGAAACACTACCAAAATAAAAGGCAATTTGACCCATGACCTACAAGTTTGTATACATGCAAAGTATGAAGTCTTTAACTGCAATAGTTCAAAAGTCATGACAAAGGTTAAAGTTTCAGACCACTGGTCTTCAGCACTTACATATATAGAGTGCATACTGCATAGTAAAGAAGCAAGTACCAAAGACCTGTGTTTCTGACAGAGAAACTGACAAGCTAAAAACATCATGCCCCCAGATCTTGATCTTGGGCACATACAAAGGAACAGGAGTGTAAAACTGACAAAAAAATTCAGACAGAAGATCCCATTTAACCCTTTCCTTGATAAAAATGCCTTTTTATGCATTTGCAAACAGAGTAATCCAAGATCATGTGTCAGCTTAATGCAGGATGGAAGTCATGCACAAAGATCCCACAGGAGCTTTCTGCATGACTTTCACCCTGCATTAAGCATTAAGCAGTCACCAGTTAAAAGTATCTAAATTCTTCTCTACTAGAATTCCGGTTTAGAGGGCTATACACTTACATGATAAAACAGCCATACACTTACATGATAAAATGGGGCACACTCCACCACAATTACTTGGAATTTCCTTCTTTTTGCTGCAGCTTTCAGAAATGCTTCAACTGTTCTTGACTTTCCAGCAGTCATGATCACCTCATTGGAGTGGATGTGCTCCAGTGACTGGGTAGCTATGTTATCACCACTGAAAAGACACAATCCAGTGTGGCTGAATAAATCAAAAACATGTAACTGCACATGACGCAACCTCCTGACCAAACGAACTCCGCAGAACTCTATTATAACCTTTTCAATGGCGAGTACTTTCGTCTGCAAAACTTCTGATCTGCTTCAATTCTATATGTAAACTAGTTTGAAGGAAACAGTGTCTGAGTGTCAGACAGTTTGGATCCTGATGAGAAGTCGAGTTACTTGACATCTCTTCTTGCAATTTTGTCATCAAATACTGGTCAATAATGTTGAAAGAGTTAAGAAGTACATTTTAAACTCTTATGTAACTCTTTCGCTGCCAAATCTTTTCATCTGCAAACTTTGTTGTCTGGTTCAATTTTCTTTTTTTGTTTCAAGAAACAGTCACAGTAACAAACAGTTTGGATCCTGATGAGACGCCAAGTTACTCAGTATCTCATCAGGATCCAAATTGTTTGCATAGGTATTCAGATGCGACATTGGCAGCGAAAGAGTTAAGCTGAATATCTCTGAACAGTTTGTAAGAAACTATGCATTTTCACAAAAACAGTAAATGCATTGGTACATCTAGTTAAAACTGATTGTTGTGTTAAATCATAAATATTAGCTCTTAAGTACCTTGTGTCAAGCTCTGTCTTTAATTCTGTGATGGCCTCTATAACTGTGGCTTTCAGGTCTCGTACAGGCAAATTGTAGTCAACGATATCTCCTTCAGCAGTCAAAAGTTTCTAAAAACATTGCATCAAATTCTAGAATACAATATATACATATAGTCCAAACCAATGAGTCACAGCCTGTGAAATAATGACCTCATGAAAATTAATTAGATTCATTTGCTATAGTAGCACATGGACACTGGGATTTTGGCCATGGCAGAAATTACAGAATCATATCTGTATTATATCATAAGCAAACAGAGCAGACCCTGACCAGAATGTTCCTATAGGAACCGTCTGATCTGGATCTACTCTGTTTGCAAAGGCATGGAGAGGTAATAGTGATGTAAAGGGTTGATCTCATGAAGCTTGGATCATTTATCAAGTAAATTAAGGTCATTTCTATGAGCAGTTTAATAATCGTGTTGTCCTTTCTGTTTCAGCAATTATACTAAATTTAAGCATTGCGAAAATGAAAACGTTTAACCCTTTCACTGTTGATTATTCATGTACGAAATAATGACATAATGAATCTGAATTTTTATAATGATGGCATATGTAACATGAATTTATGGTATTAGTAGAAACTGTAGTCAGATCTATCAAAATTTCATAAGCAAACAGAGCATACCCTGATCACACGGTTCCTACAAGAGCTGTCTGATCTGGGTTTATATTGTTTGCAAAGGAGTAACACCAAATATCCTTATACATACATGCAGAGATTCTTGTGGGTCACCTTCCTCTGATTTCCCCTTCAGTCCACTGGAAACAAACATCAAACAATTAGCATCTCATGCAAGTAAAACCTTATCATTATTTACCCATTACCAGATGAATATACATTAAGAAATTATGACATCATGATTATTAATTAGTCAAATTCCCATAATGGAACAAGAGCCCCGTGTGTCGGAGCATTATAAGCCCGAAGTCTGTGCTGTCCTAACATGCACTATATTAATTTGAGTTGAAACTTCAAAGTCACTGTGACCTTGACCTTTGACCCCACTAACCTTAAAATCAATAGGGGTCATCTACTAGCCATGACCAACCTTCCTACTAAGTATGAAGAAAACACACCTAATACTTATCAAGTTACTGAGTGGACAAGATTTTTGAGTTGAAGGTCAAAGTGACCTTGACCTTTGACCAACTGGCCTCAAAATCAATAGGGGTCATCTACTAGCCATGACCAAATTTTCTACTATGGTAAGTATGAAGACGGCGCAACCAATAATTGTCAAGTTATTGAGCGGACAAATATGTGGCTAACGGCTAACTTATCAAGTTATTGAGCGTACAATATTTTTTAGTTGAATGTCATGGTGACCTTGACCTTTGACCGACTGACCTCAAAATCAATAGGGGTCATCTACTAGCCATGACCAACCTTGCTACTAAGTATAAAGACAGCACACCCAACAGTTGTCAAGTTATTGAGCGGACAAAGATGTGGCTGACGGACGGACGTACAAGCGCCATACCATAATACGACCGAAGTTACCATCGGGCGTATAATAATTATAAAAACAAGGTAACATTTACCAAGGCACTGTTTGCCATATTACACTTTACTTTAAACATCCCTGAATAATGACTGTAAGCTTGACCTTTTCGGATTTTGGTACATGTATATATGTAGTCCATTTGAAAATTTAGCATCGAAATCATTTAACATGATATTCATGTCTCTCCTAGGAGATCAACATGAGAGTTCTTCTAGGGATAGCTGACCTTGCAGTAGGATAAAGTGACTGGCTGCAGATTGTGTATCACTTTACCCTTTAACCCACTCCCCCATAGGCTATGTTTAGGTCCAACCTCTTTAAACAAATCTACCAAAAAGGAGCATTAACTAGAGAAAAGGAAACTTATAGAATTTTGTAGTTTTGAAACCAATGAGATAAATAGAGCATTTGCTCCTAAGGAGCAAATGCTCAATTAATCACAATGGTTTCAAAAAGTGACTTTTACAGAGGCATAGAAAGGTGTATTTATGGAGGGAAGGATTACCCCATATAAATGCTTTTTCATGCCTTTGCAAACAGAGTAGACCTAGATCAGATGGCACCTGTAGGAGCTGTATGACCAGAGTCTGCTCAGTTTGCCTTTAAAATGTATAGATTTGTCTAAGCCAAAAGTTCCTTGAAAAAAGTTCCATTATAACAATTTAGGTTAATATACATGTACATGTATGTTCGTGAAGTAATCAATTCTAACAAAAATGTTCTTATGGACAGGATTAATGAGTGTGAAGTATTTTCAGAATCAAATCCAAACCAGCATCAATGAATATTGGGCAAGGAAGAGTTGATTACTTGCTAAGATTCTGTACATTTTTTGTTGTTGCATAGATATTTCAAAATGGATATAAATCTAAATATATCAGTTTGTTTAGAGATATGAATATTTATATAGCTTGTCTGGTGGTATTTTTGTCCTCACCTGGCATACTCTTCCCTGATAATCTTGAGGACTCGTCTCACCATGTTACCTATGGCTGTCTCTGACTGCTGGGCTGCCATCAGCCGCTTCCCCTCTACTCTCACAATGTCCATTAACTCTCTGAAACATTAAATACATACAGTAACTATGGGTTGGATCAGGATCCAGCAAAGAAATAAATAGGTTTATGACAACTTAACCATTACCTCTATGAATATTCATAAAAGAGATCTACTATATTTGCTTATGATATAATATAGATTCTACAGTTTCTACTATGGCCAAAAATTCCAGTATCCATGTGCCATTATAACAATTAATCCATTCATGGAATAAAGGATTACTTAGAGTTATCAAAATGGTATAAAACTGACTAACTCAGCTGTACAAACATGTGGAGAGGATACCAAATGTTTAGGGTAAATAGGGTAACAAGTGAGCCACAACAAATTAGTATTAGGTTGACTGATGGTGTAAGTTACAAACTCTTGCTCACTTTGCATTGGACCATTTTGTCTGCGAAATAATCCTCACTAGTAACGACACAGTCTTGTAAGCAACATTGAAAGACCCTTGGATGGTTCTGAAATAGATCAAGAATGAAATAACAATTATTTTTTCTTTGCATAAACAAATACACACTGTCACATTAACCTTTTACTCCGCTTTTGGCACCTTAGAATACAGAGTACACTACAGATAGTAGAACCAGTCTTAAGAGGCCATTCATTTATTGATCATAAAAAGCAAAAGTAAATTTTAAACCTCTTGTAGGAGCTTTCTGCATTACATTTGACCTGCATTAAGCTACCACCTTCATTACAGACCCATAATTAGACCTATTTTTGATGACCGCTTAACCCCCCTTTCCTTCACATAAACACCTTTTCACACATTTGCAAACAGAGTAGACCCAGATCAGATCACTCTCGTGGATGTTTTTCTCATTTCATGTTGATTTTGTTTTTGTCTAGTTGCATAAATCAACGTGTTTCTGTCTAATGCATAAATCATCGTGTTTTTGTCTAATGCATAAATGATATCGTTAAAACCGAAAGTAGCTCGATATCACCATTTAGAGTACACACACATGAATTACTTCTTGGAATACAATCTGCATTTATATGGATATGTTTTACTGTCAAACTTGACAACTCTACAACAGTGCACACGAAGAACAAGATAAACAGAATTTATAGAAAATGCTGAATAGGTATGACAAAACAACATTTAAATAAAACATAACCTTGATATGATATCTGCTTCCATTTTCGGTTACCATAACATATTTACAGGAGTCAAAATACATTTGCTGCTACATTGTACATTTGGAAATTCGATAAACATGAAAAAAATATTTATATCACCAATTACAACAGTAATGTTGTAGTTGTCATCGAGATTACTCTTACTGGGGCATGAAGTACTTTGGAAGAAGAAGATTGAAATTTGCATTGATTCTAGACCTACAGTACAGTGAGCAAATGGAACCGTCTTATTTATCAAAGATAAGGAAGCTATAGTTATAAGATAAGGAATTCACCCTTGTTTAAGGTCATCTATAAACGTTTCAATTCTTTCACTGAGATCTTGGTCCCTCTTATCTGTGTCAGGTGGCATCCTCGCTGATTTTTTCTCATGCAATTTTGTGAAAACCAAATTCACTAGAGTAGCTTCCCTTGTACATCACCGTAAATTTTACACGATCGTAAAAAATGATCGTCGATAATACAATTCCAGGTTTAGATTAAAATGGTATATTACTGTACGCGATTTAGACGGCGTTAGATTTCGTACATTTTGCAAAAAAATGTGACTTTAGCCACAGGACTAGATCTACCACTATAAGAAATTATTTTCTTCTATTGTTTATTTAGGAAAAAGGCCGAGAATAACCGAGTGCGCTCACGAGTACTTCCGGTGTAAACAACATGGAAGAGGGTGGAAACGATAGCTCTTCAAGACTTGCAGAAAATCAGGATAACACACATATTGCAGACGTTGACAACCTAAAAGTCACGAATAAATCACAAGAAGAAATATCCATTGAGTGCCAGGATGAATCAAAGCAAGATAAAGCTGAAAAGGATGTTAAAGCTGAGGTCGAAATGCAGGAACAGAAAGTGGAGAAGAACCCGGAAGAAAAGCTTGCAGGCTGGCTGCAACTGAAATCACGAGGCATTGGCAATTTCAAAGTTAATCGAATGCGATGGTTTTTGTTCGGAGATGATAATTGCAGGCTTTACATATATCGGTGGGTAGCATGCTTACAGTTTGATTTTAACTTTGAGGAATATCCTTCTTCATTTTTGAGAAGAGGTACTTGTAAATGAAACATAAGTGCTGCTTAAATAATTGCAAACTGGTATATCTTCTTAACCATATACTCTATGACTATTCGTGTAAGAATTAATGACATAATAAATATTAATTGGCTAAATAAATATTTATAATGGCACCTGAACACAGGAATGTTTTGCTGTTGCAGTCTCTGAATTTAAAAAAAGTACAAATATAAATGTTTGTGATGTCACTATTTCTTACATTAACTAAACATGGTGTAAATTGTTTAAAAAAAAGCTTGGCTAATTGTAACCTACCTGGCTTTTATGCCGGGCAAATTTAGTTAAAGTTCTGACCAGCAGATAATGACTAGATATAATATTTATTAATCTTCTTTTATTATTGTAATTACAGTTGCAGACATCTATGTTTCATATACACGAATATGTACATGAATAAATATATATGTTCATCAATAAGTATATGTTCATGGATTATTGAATTATTATTTTCCTGATATGTATTTGAAATATACTTGAAAGATGCTTGAAAGATGCTTGAAAGATGCTTGAAAGATGCTTGAAAGATACTTGAAAGATGCTTGAAAGATACTTGAAAGAATCACTCTGAAATAAACAATGAAAAACATTTACCAAATGAACATCATACACAAACACATATTATTATTATTATTATTATATATTATTATATGTATAGTAGAAAGCAATTCAGAAATGACAACATAAAGATTAAACTGTAACATAATACATCTTTACTAGTTGGAATGTCATCTAGTGTCCCGTTTGATAAAATGAATTTAATGTCGTTAATATCTATAAAATTATCAAAATAGAACCAATTGGTCTGACTGTCAATATACTGCAGACGTATGTTATGAAATGTTAGACTTTAAACTATTCTGACTTTAAATAACTTACCTGCAAAGGGCAGAGCGATTCAAATCTTTTATCTTCTTCTCATCTGTCTAGATACGTTACTGATTAAGTGATTTTAATAATTGTTTGATAAACAATACAACTCGCCTCTGAGCGATCTCATGAAAAAGGTCTTTTTGCTAATTTGTCGTACACACAGTCGCGGCTAATAGAATGAAAACACGGGCTATAAAACTACTGTTACTAGATAACATGAATTGGCAGAAAATTACAAGGAACACTAATATTTCAATGAATTGATGTGTAAAACACGATAAATATCAAAAGAATCAAGTGATAGACTTACCGTTGAAAAACAAATACAAGTAAACAAAAGGGAGATCACTCCCGGAAGTTAATATAACTTCCGGTCAGAGTCTACCAAATGTTTACTCGAGAAATGCACCCTATTACATTTGCATATGCTAATACACAACTATTTCATGCTATGGGACTGTCAGTGTTCGCGTTTACTTCGTAATCTTATCTAAATATGCACTGAAAATTGTTGGAACGCAAAATAGTCAAGTGTGTTGCGTACATGGGATGCAATATCAATGACCGAAATTTTAAGTGATTTAAGTGAATAAAGTTTAATAAACAAACTGAAACTTGGTCTTACATCAATCCAGATAAATAAACGAACTGAATCTCAGTCCACTTTTCATGGCAATTGTTTTTCCGAAATTACAATTAAGCGTCCATAAATATGGAGTCCTGGACATAGGAGCACCTGCTTTGACTTGTTGCAGTTTTTTCCCTTAGCGTCTGCATTTAAATTTAAGTAATTCTATGAGAACTGTTCTGTTGCATAGTAACAACATTTGACTGCTGAAAATGGTGTCTGCTAGCAAACAAAATAAATATGCCAGGAACTTTGAAGAATCATGGCTTCAAGCTGTGGGTTTAAAGATTGGTTAGTTAAAGAAGTTAACCCTTAAACCAATAAGCATTACTATGTGATGTTTTGTATGCACTGGAAATAAAGCGAAAATCTAATTTACCAGCGGTTAACGTGATTTTCAGCGCAGCTCACTCAAGCGATACTCATAATTGTGCACTTCAAATTAAAGCATCAAGCAATACCTTTTAACCCATATAAACGTGTTTTCACGCATTTGCAAACAGAGTAGACCCAGATCAGACAGCTCCTAGAGGAGCCGTCTGATCAGGGTCTGCTCTGTTTCCTAAAAAACAAAAGAAGATAGATCTGTTTCTTTACTTTCTAAAATATCTACAATGTTCCATATTCCACATTTCTTTATAACTATTCTATTAATGAATATTCAGTAGGTATTGAAATTTTGTCTAGATACAGAACAGGGAAAGGGTGTACAGTGCTTGTAACACTTATTTTTTCTCAGTGAACAGTGGTTAGACAATAAGCGGAAACCTAAATAAAATGCATTATATAATGCAAGATGAAAAGCAAATCCATTTAGTAACTTCCTGTTTGGATTTACTTAAGGATAATACAAGGTACCGTACATGACAAAGACTCACCATGTAGTACATTATCAGACTTCTATGTATTATAAGCTCTCTGATCTTGCCTTGTAGGGTTTTCCTTGATTTATATTTTTGATGCCAACCAAAAATGAAACATCAGTTTAAAGTTTTAAACATATTTACCCCATAACATTTAATGGTCCAAAAACTCTCCACAACTTTGGCAGGAGTGAAATTATCTGGGACTCAGTTGCATTTGCTTGGGACCCAACTTTTGCTGATGCCCTGGGTCCCAGGAACTCGGTAAAATTCAATGCTAACAAGATCACTGAGTGTGTGAAACATTTATATTGTCAACCACATAAATAGAACTTCATGAGAGGCTAAGTTTATTCATTATCAAAAACTGATCTCATGACTGATTTACATGTCACATTTCATAACAGGTAATATGTTTTGGGACATGCAAAATTATTGCCTCGGTGGCCATTACAAACAAAAGAAGTATATTAATGTCATAAGGATTTCTCTGTGACAAAACTATTGGTATAATTCAGCTCTGATTGTAGAACACACAAGGTACCTTTTCAGAAGGTGATTTGTATTGAAAATAATGTTTATATGTATTTGCAGAGATCCCAGTGATCTTATTCCTCTGGGTGAGATATGCATTGCAACAGCTTCCTTTTACTTCGAAAATGGAAATATGGAGAAGCACGGACTGTTCCAGATAAAGTATGTTAGCCTATAAAGTAGTCATTTCCATATACATGTACCTAATTTAGTAAAGAGCATATAGCATCTATAGCAAACTCTTTTTCTTGTGCTTCATAACTCGCCAGATTTGTAATTAAATTTATACATATTGTCAATGACGTCCTGAAGATGTGTAACACAAATGACTGCAGCCAATACCTGCAATGTCCAGTTCACAGAAGAGCTAGGTTGATATCAACTTTAATGCAAGTTTGTTGTTTTTTTGGTCTTTTTCTTTACCATGCCTTGTTAAAGTTACAAATAATCATTCACAGTTGCTAATCATACCATAAGGTGTGCTGCACATGTGATGATATCTTAAATATCAAAATTGCAGAGATTGCAACACTATTTTGTATCACATAATTTACATTTAGTTGTTGATCATAATACTTCAGGGTGTGTTACCATGCCAATAACTTTAATATCAGACATTGATATCAAGTTTAATATGATTTAAAATCTTTGTTTCCACTCTATATGTATACTTTGTCCTACTGTCAAATGAATTTTCATAATTAATTACATGTATAAACTAGGAGTTGTATTGGACACATGCTCCAGACAGATAATATCCCAAGCAGAATGTCACAACATTGGCCATCATCTGTCAGATGGTCTGTTAAGAATATTTTCCACTGATCTTCAGATGTGCACTGCCCCAGTTCTTACTTTGAATAACCTTTTTATCCATTTAATCCTTCACTTCTTTAAACACTTTGCAAACAGTGTCGACCCAGATCAGACAGCTCCTGTCAGAGCCATCTGATCAGGGGCTTCTCTGTTTGCTTATGAATCTGACTCTACAGTTTTTACCAATTCAAAACTTCATGTGTATGTATGTTTCATGTGTATGTATGTTTCATGTGTATGTTTCATGTGTATGTATGTATGCTGTTATAAAGATTCAGCTAATACATATTCATGATGTCATTATTTCTTAACCCTTTCCCTGTTCTATATTTATTCTAACTTTCAATACCTACTAAATATACATGGACAAAAAAGTTAAAATGAAATATGGAAGGTTGAACATTGTAGCCATTTTAGAAATTAACATATCTATCAAATTCCATTAGCAAACAGAGCAGACCCTGATTAGAATGCTCCTGTTGGAGCCATCTGATCTGGGTCTACTCTGTTTGTAGATACGTGAAATGGTGTTTATATGAAGGAAAGGGTTAATGAATATTTGAAAGGGAAAAGATTAAAGATGGCAGTACACAAATTAGGAACTACTGTCACACTTATTCATGAATGAGTTCTTTGACAAAAGGATGTTTGCATTGTTTAGATATTTCCTTAAAAAGTTAAAATTTAAATGTCTTTCAAACCCATTTAAATTGTAATTAAATTTTATCTCTCATTTAAGAATATGATGAACATTAATTTGTCTATACACATATATGTATGTTCTATGCAATAACCTGTCTATAGTGACCACCAATTTCAATTTAAGTCTAATTCTGGGGTTCTGGTAGCTTAATGCAGGACACAAGATATGTAGAAAGCTTCCTGCATTATATTCATCTTATAGGCAGGTTATGCTGTATCTTGTTTATAGTGTAAATACCTTTTCTTGTAAAACACAAAATAGAAGCATTTTCATGGAATGGTGATGTCTGTACATTGTTTTTAGATCAGGGAACAAGGAATTTCACTTGGATGCTGGAAACAGGCACAATATGATATTCTGGTTACAAAGTCTACAGCACAAAAGACGTGAATATAATGTAGCACGACTTTCAGCTGAAAATGCTGGACACTGGTCAAACAAGGTAAGCAGATAACAGAGAGAATTAAGAATGACCCGAGTTCATTTAAACCTTTGAATGTTGAATTTTCAAACTGGAATGATCCATCAGTATTTAACCCTTTCCTTCATATCATTATGAGCGCCATTGCAAACAGAGTTCACCCAGATTAGATGTTTCCTATATGAGCCATCTTATCAGGGCCTGCTTTGTTTGTATATAGATCTGATACTAAAGTTTCTTCCTGAGACAAGATGTCCTTTGTACGAGGGTCTGCTCTGTTTGCTTATGAAATTATAATAGATCTCAATCTACAGTTTTGTGCCACTACCAGAACATCCTGTGTACATATGCCATTGTAAGAATTCAGCTAATAGATATTCATGATTTCATTGTTTCTTACATTAATATTCAACAGGGAAAGGGTTAATATATTGTTTGTCCTATCTACAGTTCAAAAGGCAATACTGGTCTTATATTTCTTATTACATGTACAGTAAAATCCCTCCAAACCAGAATTCTAGTAGAGAAGAATTGAGATACTAGTACTTTTAGGCAGATAGCTGCTTAATGCAGGGTTAAAGTCATACAGAGCTTTCTGCATTACTTTAACCCCGCATTAAGCAGTCACCTGTCTCCAAGACAGATATTTATACTAAATGTAACATCCAGTTTAGAGGGAGTCTACTGTACTTATTATGCTGTCATAGGGTGAAAATTACCTTTAATATATATCGTGTCTTACTATATTCAGAACCATAATCCTTTCCCTTCTTAGAACCTTTTCTCATGCCTTTGCAAACTGAGTAGACCCAGATCAGATGGATCTATAGGAGCCGTCTGATCAGGGTCTGCTATGTTTGCTTATGACAAGATATAGATCTGATTCTGAAGTGTTTGTCAAAGCAAAACATGCCTTTGATAATGTTACATTATAAAAAATCAGCTTCATGATGTCATTATTTCATCCATGAATATTGAATATGTAAAAGGTTAACCATTGAGCATTATTTCAATGTTTATGAAAAATTGTAAAGGTGTTCAGATTCCCTCTGCTATAAAGGATACAAGTTTCATAAGTTTGTCCAATTGTTATATTACAGCGTGCAACTCATCTCAGTGGTCTCATATCAAAAGAGTTGTTAGACTCACCACAAGTGAATCGTCGGGCTCTGGACACGGGGCAGGGCATTCTAGATCTACCAGAACTTCAAATTACTGTGCCAGAGGGCTTCAGCAATAACAACACTACGTTGCCAGTGTCAACAAAAAATACCTCCGTTCGAACGCTGAATAACCTGAAATCAGAAATACAGCAGGCGATATCAAGCATAAGAAAGCCAGGTAAAGCACTTTTGACTCTTATAACATCAGTGTTATAAAAATGCATATCAACATAACCTTAATTTGTGGGAACCGAGTATATAAGATATTTGCAAACAATGTAGACCCAGATCAAAGGGCTCCTGAGGAAGCCCTTTTATCAGGATCTAAACTATTTGTCATAATAATCAATGTCTTCATTGATAAATTTTGTTTGATACGACTTTTTGTTTATTCAATATTCAGAAGATATGGAGCCTGTTTTAATCAGCAGAGTAAGGACTTCATGAATATACATGTAAGAAAGAATGACTTTAAAAATAAGAATTTTCTTATTTTCATATTGGAATATGTACATAGGATGTTTTGGCCATGACAAAAACTATAGAATCAGATTTATATAATTCCATATTCCTTAGAAACTGAGCAAACCCTGGCAATACTGCTTCTATAGGAGCCTTCTGATGTGGGTCTGCTCTGGTGTATCTATGAAGTGAAGGGTTTAATGGAGGAAACAAAATATTAAATGGCATTTTCTGTGTGAGCCCAGATCAGAGAGCTCTAGCAAGAGTCCTCTGATCAGGATGTGCACTGTTTGTCATTCCCATTTAAATCCTTTACTCCATGAATATTCATGTAAAGAAATAATGACATCATGAATATTAATTAGATGACACAATCATGAACATAGGAATTTTTGGCCATGATAGAAGCTGTACAATTAGATAATTATTATTCCATAATCAAACAGAGCAGACCCTGATCTGTTTGCAAACACATAGAAAGGCGTATTTATGGAGTAAAGGGTTTAAGCAAGTTTTCCCTACCTTACTACATGCTAACCCTTTCCCTAATTAATAACATTTATACATGAATTGATCACCTCATGAACTATCCATTAATTATTATTTATACATAATTTTTTTTAAATGGAATTGTTGGCCTAGATAAAAACTGTAGGATCATATCAGTATAATTTTATTATCAAATAGAGCAGACCCTGACCAGCCAACTCCTGCAGGAGCCATCTGATCTGGGTCTACTCTGTTTGCAAAGGGGTGAAAAGGTGTTTATATGAAGTCAGCTAAGATGCCCCTACAACTGACTAAATTACGAGAAAAGTGAAGTAATCTTGATATGGTTACACATGCAGTAATACTGTAATGTACCAGATTTTGTCGGAACAGATCTCAGTTTTAAAATGGTTGTGTACTAGATTTATCTAAACATGTCTCAGTGTACAAATAAATGTGCAAATTTTCAAATTTGTTAAATGGACAGGACCTATCAGTAGATTAAAAACACTGGCACTAGATCGAAGAAGACTATAGTTCTATTTATAACACCTGTTACATTGTCAATGATTAAAAAGATGTATCATTCACAAATATTTTAGGTTTGTTTTGTCAGTTTGATTAAGAGCAAACCCAATGCAGACTTACTTAGCAAATGTGCTTTCAAAGCATTACTCCTTAGCATAAACCTATATGCCAGTTTATGAATTACCTTGTAAATTTTGATGATTGGCACAAGAGTGTTAAAAAACAGGTGGTTGCTTAATGCAGGTCAAAAGTAATGCACCATACAGGAGCTTTTTGCATTATTATTGACCTGCATTAAGCTAACACTTGCCTTACAGATCCATAATTGTTTTGATGGCTGCTTAAGACAGGTTCTGTGATAGGGTCATATATAAAAGGGTATTTTTTAAATACTAAAATCATCATTTCTCCACTAAATCTGTGTTGTGTCCACCTTTTTGAAATTAAAGGAGCTCTTTCTAAACCCTTTACTCCATGAATATTCATGTTAGAAATAATGACATCATGAGTATTAATTGTATTAATTGTTAGAATAGCACAATTTTTGGCCATGGTAGAGACTGTAAAATCATATCTATATTATATATTAATATATATGTATCATTAAGCAAACAAAGCAGACCCTGATCAGACACTTCCTACAGGAACCGTCTGATCTGGGTCTACTCTGTTTGCAAAGAGTAGAAAGGTGTATTTATGGAGAAAAGGGTTAATATTATATTTCATTTACACATCTTCAGGGCTGTTGATAAGATGCTTATACTGATCTATCAAAATCTTATTTCTCAGCCAGACCCAAAGCCAACTCATTAACCCTTTCCTCTATAGGCTATTTTTAGACCTAACCTGTTTGAATGAATCTACCAAAAAGGAGCATTTACTAGAGAAAAGTAAAATTTTAGAATTTTGTGATTTGAAACAATGGTTTCATAAAGTGACTTTTACAGAGGAGTAGAAAGGTGTATTTATGGAGGAAAGGGTTAAAGTGGAAATCCATACTTTCGGTGTGTTTCAAAAATACCTAAAATATACAAAACTCATTTGTTTATATGCTGAAAAGTAGTATATCGCAAGAAAACCTTTTCAGTGAATGTTGAAATGACAAATCAACGATCCTGATTTGATTCCCCTTTGTTTCAGTTTTATTCGGGTTGGGTTTTAGTTTCGTATCTGTTTGCACCTGTCCGACCACTTCCAAGAAAAGCTGTTTTGTAAACAATGGAGGGATCGGGTGATCATCGGCAAAACACGGAAAATTTTAATGGAAAATGCTGATAATACTTTGTTGTAGAACAAAAATTATAAATATTGATGAAATCGGTTTATTTAGTATCACAGGGGCATTTTTCAATATAAGTTCAAATTGACAATCTTCATAATAATGATTGAGAATAACAATTACCAAGTTTTATGATATTATTGAAAATATGAATTCATTGTAGGACTTCCTCTTTCATGAGTTGCAGCAAGATAGGGTTTGGTTGAGAAATAACAAAAATGTATTATTTAGATTTTCTGAATACGGTTCTTATCTACCACCCTGATCTTATTTGTGTTTGTTTTGACTCCCCCACCAGTGGCTCAGGCAGCAAGAAAATGGCGAGCAAAAAGTGTATTTGGCACTGGTAACTTACACACTCTGTGCAGCTGTGCTTACGTCTGTTACTGACAATGTATGTCTTTCGCCAGAATTTCAGACATTGGCAAACAGTGTAGACCCAGATCAGATGCTTCATTTTAATGTGATGTCTGATCTGAGTCTAAGTCTACACTATTTGCAGCAGAAAGTGCACAAAATCATGTGAATTCTGATCAGTGGTAACTAGTCTAGATCCTGAGAAGATGCAGATATTCTATGATGCAGCTTATCTGGGCCTATGCTATTTAAAGTTATCGGTGTATGTCTGTTTCTTTTACCTCATTTTCTCCTAGACTATTTTTAGACCCAACCTCTATGAATAAATCTACCGAAAAGGAGCATTAACTATAGAAAAGGAGAATTTTAGAATTGTGTAGTTCTGAAACCATTGTGATATATAGAGCATTTGCTCCATAGGAGCAAATGCTCTATTTATCACAATTGTTTTAAAAAATGTTTTAAAATTGTTTTAAAAAATGACATTTACATAAGCGCAATAAAGCGTCAATAGGAGAGAATGAGTTAATTTGCATTCACTATATTGTAACACTCTGTACAATTACTTGTTTCAGCTGATGTTTACTTCTCTACATTCTCAACAAAACTTTTGTACATCAGAGCTTGATGAATAAACTAACTCAGACTCTCTAAAATATTCTCATAAAAGTTTCTTTGGTTTCCAGCTTCTGACAGAATTGTACAAGATAGGAACCGCGGCAAACATACCTTTATTTATGGGATTGTTCTTGAATCTTTAAATTGAGGAAGGGGTCATTTAGATTTACCCCTACCCATAGGTACATCCATCCACATGTCTGTCACACTTTATATGCTATGAGTAACTCCAAAAGTAATCGATGGAAAGTCATAAAACTTTATAGAATTGTTTATCATTTTGTGACTTTGTGTACCTTGGGTGTATGGCTATGATTTAACTTAGTAATAATAAAGTTATAGTGTTTGTTGTAGATTATAACCAAAATTACATTTTTAGTGTGTGGATCCATATCCTATTTACATCTCTAAAATAATGGGTTTATTTTTAAGATTAAATTAAATATCCGGTACATGAATCTCAAAATTTATATTTACTAAAGTAGCAAAAGTTTGAGTCTCCGTCTCCTCTACTATTTTAGGACTTTCATATTTGAAAGATTGTGGGCTACTTAAATATATTTTTGTTAGAGACAAAAATATTGTATTATGTGTGTAATACACCCCAAAGGACTTGAAAGATTGTGGGCTACTTAGATATATTTTTGTTAGAGACAAAAATATTGTATTATGTGTGTAATACACCCCAAAGGACATGAAATGTTGAAATTAACATTGTATCACCTGTGCAAAAGCATGCCAGTATGATAATGTCAGCATGATAATATTTTAAAAAGTTCTTGGCATCAGAATTGAAGCATGTAGCTATAAGTATTGCATGCTTTGTACTGATTGCACAAGAAATGTTATGTTACTGTAAAATAAGCATGAAACAAACATAAGCATGTGACTACAAATCCATGTCATCATGGTTCTCAATGCAGACAGTGAATTGTTATATATACATGTACATGTACATGAAATATCGAACTTGCCATAGTGATAAATGTAGATTCTCCCAAGTATATTTACAGAAGTATATTCTAGCCTGCTTTAACCCATTCATGAACAGACACAATAAAACCGAGTCTGCATTTTTCACTTTTTGCATTACTACTTTTGCTTTCGAATGATCACCTACTTTCAGATTAATGCACCTTGCAGCAATTCTTTGATGAAACTAACTATTATGTACATTACCTCTGTGCTAAATTTACATCTGTCTTATATTGTCATATCATTAACAATATTTATGTTTTTATGCCCCCAGATCAGATCCGGGGGGGGGGGGGGATATTGTTTTTGCCTTGTCTGTTTGTTTGTATGTTTGTTTGTTTGTCACCAACTTTAATATTGGTCATAACTTTTGAGTCAGTACAGATAGAGACTTGATATTTGGCATGCATATGTATCTCATAAAGCCTCGCATTTTGAAGGGTGACATGTCAAGGTCATAATTCAAGGTCAGAGGTAAAAGTTATGTAAAATCACCAACTTTAACATTGGCCAAAAGTTTTGAACCAGTAGAGATAGAGACTTGATATTTGGCATGCATGTGTATCTCATGAAGCTGCACATTTTGAGGGGTGACATGTCAAGGTCAGATGTTTGTTTGTATGTCAGCAACTTGAACATTGGGCATAACTTTTGGATCAGTAGAGATAGAGACTTGATATTTAGCATTCATGTATATCTCTTAAAGCTGCACATTTTCATGGGTGACATGTCAAGGTCAAGGTCATCATTCAAGGTCAAAGGCCAGATATGTATATAAGTCAAATCTCTTACTTTGCCATGCATGTGTATCTCATGAAGCCTCACATTTTGAGTGGTGACATGTCAATGTCAAGGTCATCCTTCAAGGTCAGAGGACAAATGTATAGGTCAAAGTTTACATTCGCTATGCTGTAGGGGGCATAGTATAGTGTTTTACAACCAAATCTTGTTTGTTATTCAAATTCAACAAACAATCTGCATTGGTAGCTAATGAAGTTAACAGATGACAAAACCTGTAAATCAGAGTTTTTAAATTATTAAAATAAGGTGTGTTTTAACTCTGATGAATATTCATCAAGAAATAATGAATATAATTATGCATGCTAATCAGCTGGATTTTATAACTGCATCAGTGACAAGGGAATAAAACTTGTAGAATCAGATCTACACAATATATATAATTGCATAAGCAAACAGAGCAGACCTTAATCAGGAGTTGTCTGAACTTGATCTTCTCTGTTTGCAGAAGTATAACTAAACAGAGAAGACCCTTAATAGGGACTGTCTGATCTGGGTCTTCTCTGTTTGCAGATATGAGGCATATTTTTGAGGTAATGGGTTAATGAGGAGGCTGCTTAATGCAAAATAAAAGTAATACAGAAAGCTCCCTCATAATTTTCATCCTGAATTAAGCTACCACATGCTTTAAAACTAGGAAATAAACTGTTTTAATGGCCGCTGTAGAGAGTTTGTACAGTAACTATATGTATGGTGCATGTGTATTTGTGCAATACATCTTTACCCTATACCTGATGAATATTCATGTAAGCCCCCTCCCATTTTTAATTACAACTTAATTCTTGTATTGAAAATTAGGAAATTTATTGCCATAGCAAACAGGAAAGAATCTGTCCCTTAACATAAACAAACAGAGCAAACATGATCTGTCTGATCTTGGTCTACTCTGTTTGCAAAGGTGTAAGATGAAGGGACTCTCAAGCAAAGGGTAAATTATCTTGATATTTTGACTAAGGATGCTTGTAATATGATTAACCCATTCTCTCATATTGACGGCTTTTGACGCCTCTGTAAAAGCCACTTTTTGAAACCAGTGTGATAAAATAGATAAAATTTATCACAATGGTTTCAGAACTACACAATTCTAAAAGTTTCCTTTTCTCTAGTAAATGCTCCTTTTCAGTAGATTTATTCAAAGAGGTTGGATCTAAAAATAGCCTATGAGGTAAATGGTTAAACTCAGCTATACTAATCAGATATTATAGTTTTGTTAACCATTTATCTTATAGACACCTTTTCACAGCATTGCAAACAGAGTAGATCGGATCAGACGCCTCCTATAAGAGCCATCTGATTCGAGTCTGTTCTGTTTGCTTGTAGAATTATATAGATCTGATTCTACTGTTTCCAAAAAGAAGTAAACCAATTCCTGTGTTCATATATAAAAATCTAGCTAATACATATTCATGATGCAATTATTTTTAACATGAAGGTAAAGGGTTAATGTGAATAAAAATACATGCACTAACAAAAACACATGTACTAACAAAAGTACATGTACTAAC
This sequence comes from Azorinus chamasolen, assembly GCA_963576725.1. Classification (NCBI taxonomy): domain Eukaryota; kingdom Metazoa; phylum Mollusca; class Bivalvia; order Cardiida; family Solecurtidae; genus Azorinus; species Azorinus chamasolen. The sequence goes on along the minus strand of OY755243.1, from coordinate 63,609,649 downwards.
AAAAATATGGTATGAAATTGTTCCGTGTCGGCTGTATGATTCTTTTATGAAAAAGAAAAAAACTTTCAATATTTCATTGCACTTATTTTCTGTGATGAGGTGTGTAAATGCATTATATCCTGTGTCTTTGAATACTGATTGTTTCATTATCTTTAAAAGTTTTGAGGGAGCATAATTATACTTGCTGGTTCTACAGTCCAATAGCGCCTTTATCCATCATCTTTCAGAAAAAAAAATCAGGTCAAATTTCATTTTTTTCATCACCTTTGTCAAATTATTTTAGTGATATGTGTATGACTAATTTTCAAGGTACATGTATTGCATCCAGGAAAATGGCCAGTATGAAATACACGGAAATTAAAAATGTTTTCTATAAATTGAACATATACCAAAAACCACATTTCATAGCACCCTTCTTTTTCTTATTGCAGGTTTTACGATTTTGACATAGCATTTTTGTGTTGTTGTTTTTCAGGCAAGGTACAAAAAGGTGATAATCAACAGCAAGGTGTTTCTCTCAGTTATGATGGGCATTTAAAAGACCCAGATCAGATGAGTACATCTTCTGCCAGTGTAAATTCAGAAGACAGCCAGGGCAATCCAACTGTGGGTCCTGTTAAATTTCAGCTTCAGACTGAATTGCCAGGGAATTCCAACAAATACAGAGCCTCATCCTTTGAGACAGTCACAGGACGTTTTAATCCATTTGACAAAGAGTTTGCACGACATCGTGCGAACACTTCGGAAAGTAACAATTTAAAAAGTTTTCAGTTGAACAATAACAATGGTGATGGAAGAGGAACAGGAAGCTGGACTTTGATAAATCAAAAAGATGTTCCACCACCAGAGGCAACAGAAGTTTTAGACCAGAAAGGACTGAAAAGGGCAGAAAGTAACTCCCAGTTTTATACTGATATTCCGGAGGATGATACTAGTGCAAAGACAACAGAGACCTCAGTTCCTGTAGAGGATGGGAAAGCCAAAAATCTAATGAACACACTTAAAAGGATCAGGATAGGAAAGAAACAAGTGTCTGAGCAAGGAGTGCCTGGGAAAAGTACTCCTAAAGCTAATCAAGCATGCCCAAACTGTAAAGCAGTAAGTTACTTTTTTCTATGTTCTTAACCCATTCCGTCATACAGACGCCTTTTGATGCCTCTGTAAAAGTCACTTTTTGAAACCTTTGTGATAAATAGAGAATTTGCTCCATAGGAGCAAATGCTCTATTTATCACAATGGTTTCTAAACTACACATTTCTAAAATTTCTAAAATTTCCCTTTTCTGTAGTAAATGCTCCTTTTCGGTAGATCTGTTCAAAGTGGTTGGGTCTAAATATAGCCTATGAGGTAATGGTTTAATAGGATTCAATGTTAAGACCTTTGCAAACAGAGTAAACATAGATCCTGCAGCTCCTGTAGATGCCATCTGATCAAGGCCTGCAGCTTGTATTACTCTGATTCTACAGTTTCTGCCATGGGGCAAAAATTCCTGTGTTTGTACACTGTTATTAAATTTCACTTTTTATTTCAGCATACTGTTGTTAAATATCAGCTTATAAATATCCATCTATGATGTCATTATTTCCAACATGAATATTCATAATGTAAATGGTTAAAACACGTTACAGTAACTTACAAAAACTGCTGGCAGTAATTAATTGCAGACCATAGACCACTTGTCTTGATCAACACAGTTCACAAGGTGTACCTCAAAAATAACTATTTGAAAGTGGAAAATGAGTGTACTGCCATTTGCAAACAGTGTAGACCCAGTCTAGATAAGCTGGCACCTAAAAGAAGTCTGTACTGTTTGTCATTTTAGCTAATCTAAGTCGTTTATACTAAATTGACTAAAGAGTTAACCCTTTCCAAGCTGAATTTTTAGAGTGGACTAGCCCATCAGTGTTTAACTATGGAGGTCACTCAGTGTGAAAGACTTAAACTTGCTATTGGATTTTCAATGAAAAACAGTGCAGACCTTGAATGCAGACCCTGGGTCTACACTGTTTGCAATGACAGTAGTACATGCATGTCCCACATTCAAAGGGTTAAAGGATTTAGAACAAATTGTACAAGAAATAAATGTTATTCCATGTACTGTACCCAATAATCAGGCACATCTTCACTGTTTCATTGAATGACTGCTTGATGTATTTAACCCTGTCCCTGTTCTATATTTATTACAAATTTCAATACCTACTGAATATTCATGGACAAAATAGTTATAATGAAATATGAAAGGTGGAACATTGTAGCCATTTTAGAAACTAAAGAAACACACCTATCAAATTCCATTAGCAAACAGAGCAGACCCTGATCAGATGGTCCTACAGGAGCTGTCTGATCTGGGTCTACTCTGTTTGAAAGTTGCATGAAATTGAGTATAAATGAAGGAAAGGGTTAAGCATCTGAATGCTGAATTTTCAAAGTGCAATGGTCTGTCATTGTAAAAAGATTAAGTCTTTCAATGTGAAAGGGTATACTTTGCAAGAGGATTTTGAATGACAAAAGTCAAAGTTTTAATAATAGAAAATTTGTTTTAAAAAAATTCGTTAGAAACATAATCTATGTATCACAGTGCTATAGATAAAGGTGCATACCAAAATACTAAAATTGTCATTTCTTCACCAAATCCTATACTGTGACAACTCTTTAGAATCGTCTCTTCAAGACGCTTTTAAAGAGTGGTCAAAGTATAGGGTTTGATGCAGAAAAAAATTGAAATTAAACTAATGGAGTAGCAAATAGTGCAGAACCTGGTCAAACTACCCCTTCAGGAGCAGTTTGTTCATGGTATGCACTTAACCCTTTCCCTGTTCTACGTTTATTCCCAATTTCAGATATCTACTGAATATTCATTAACAATATAGTTGTTATAAAGAAATATGGAAGGCGGAACATTGTAGACATTTTAGAAAGCAAAGAAACAGCTCTATCAAATTCAATTAGCAAACAGAGCAGACCCTGATCAGACGGCTCCTCTAGGAGCTGTCTGATCTGGGTCTACTCTGTTTGCAAATGCATGAAAACATGCTTATATGAGGGAAAGGGTTAATTCCTAGTCATGTCTGCCCAAAGATTTAGGGTAATGACAGTGCAGTCGCTAGTACTCAAATCTAAGTGGCAACAAGTATATCATGCAGTGAGCTGAATTGTATTTAGAATGAATTAATGTCAAGAAATTTGATGGATATATAGCCTAGTTCAAGAGGAAAGCTTTAAAAACAGTGTGGTCAATCCATCAAAATTGAACAGTTGAACACTGCAATAACCTATAGCTATGATATCAAATCCTTTATCTGATAGGGACACCTTTTCATACTTTTGCAAACAGCAGACTCAGGTCAGAAGACTCCTGTAAGAGGAACCTTCTGATCAGAGTCTACACTGTTTGTCATTCAAAATTCCCATGCAGATTTTAATCCATTCCGTCTGCATGTATTCCACTATGAAACAATAATGAATCTTTCCTCTTCGAAAATTCAGCTTTCAAAGTGTTAAAATTTCCCACTCCAGTAAAAGTAAGACCATAATATTATGTATTTTTCTTCAATGAAAATGACCTACAAAACACCAACATTTATACTATATTATTTGTATGTCTGATACAGAATGGATGGTTTAGGTTAATAACCTTTCACCTCATGAATTCATGACTTCATACATATTCATTAACCCGTACAGTGTGGGACACGAGTCACTAATGTCCTTGGCAAAAAGTATAGACCCAGATGAGAGGGCTCCTAGAGGAACCCTCTCATCAGGATCTGCACTGTTTGTGATGTTACACTTTTCTACAGAAAAATCCTTGACTTGTTTGAATTTTGGAATAGTCGATTTGAATAGTTCATTGTTGTAAGGATTTTTTTACATTAGCCAATTTTGTGGCTGTAAAACTGTAGAATCAAATCTACATGTATATTATTCCATTAGCAAAAAGAGCACACCCTGATGAGACAGCTCCTGCAAGAGCTGTCTGATCTGGGTCTACTCTGTTAAAATGTTTAGATTATCTATGATGTAAATGGTTAAAGAAAGTATTGATTATTTATCAATGGTATGAGGAAGAAGGAAAGGAAAATGTAATATCTGTCTTATGCCTAGATTCACAACAATCTCTGACCTGATGATGAAGTGTGAAAAATCGTGTTTTGATAACAAAATTAGAAACAACAAGTTTTAGTACAAATCACACTTCTGTCCATACTGATAAGTTGAAAAGCATGTTTGAATCAATATTGAATGACAACATTTGCTAAAACAGTTGCTAAAAAGATAGGACACATTCAATGATTTTAGTAATTATTATTTTTATCAAATATTTCAGGACTTCGTTTAACTCCATTTAATATTGTTGTATGCATAAACTGTCAATTGCTTCTACTTCTACTACAATTTAGCCTCTCCTACATTACTTGAGTTGCTAGATTTGATGTGTGAGTGTCGCATACCATTATCATGTTGCTGTGACCTTGACCTCTGACCTTGACTATAGAAAAACCTTGTCCGGAGCATATCTCCTACATTACTTGAGTTAAGAGTGCCAAAAGTGGTGTGTGAGTACGTCTTGGGATGGTGGAATGTCTCGTACCATTTTCAGGTCGCTACAGAAAAAACCTTGTCTGGAGCATCTCTCCTGTGTCACTTTGAGGTCACTGTGACCTTGACCTCTGTCCTCAGCTATAGAAAAACCTAGTCCAGAGCATATCTCATTTATTACATGAGATAGGAGTACATCTTGGGATGGTGGAGTGTTGCATACCATTTTCAGGTCACATTGACCTTGTCCTCAGACCTTAGCTATAGAAAAACCTTGTCCAGTGCATATCTCCTATATTTCTTGAGGTGGGAATGACAAATTTGGTATGTGAGTACATCTTAGGATGGCGTTGTGTTGCATACCATTTTCCAGTTACTGTTGCATATCATTATCCAGTCACTTTGACCTTGACCTCAGCTATAGATAAACTTGTGCAGAGCATATCTTTCTATATTTATTTAGGTAGGAATGCTAAAATTGGTGTATGCATGATGACATCTAGGGATGACAGAGTGCCAGGTACCTTTTTTGGTGCCAGGTACCTTTTTTGGTCACCGTGACCTTGACTTTTGACCTCTGTGGTTGAAAAACCTATACACACTTATAGTTAAAGATGGGTATTTTACATTATATCCATATTGTTGCTATGTCGTTTTTTGTCTTAAAAATATCTTTAGTTCAAACTTAGGTCACACTGTGCAGTCTCATAGTTTCGTTTAGCAATAGCATATACAGACATGCGTACAAACACATCTCAATGTCAGTACTTTCTTTGGGGACATTGTCTTCTACTGCGACACATTTCTTGTTTGATTACCTGTGCAAACAGTCCAGATCTAAATGAGATAGCTTGTATATCTGCATCTCCTCAGGATCCAAACAGTTTAACACTGTGCCTGCATGGGTTTTGAAAATGTTGGAGAAGATCCACTTTAATTATCATACAAGGGGTTAACTTTCTTTTGTTTTTTGTTTTTAAAAAAGTTAAATTTTAAATTTACCTTTAAATAGAGTAGACCCAGATCTGATCAGGATCTGCTCTCTTTACAAATGAAATGATATAGATCCTATTTTACAGTTGATGCCAAGACCAAAACATCCTGTGTGCATATTCATGAAGTCTTGAATTCTGGTATAAATTAATATTCATGAGATAAAGTGTTAAGATATAAACTAATAAAGTTTTGCATTGGCAAATAGAGAATCAGATCTGTAACATATAAGTCAACATATATCTATCCCTTTCCTTCATAGGCTATTTTTAGACCCAACCTCTTTGAATGAATCTACCCAAAAGGAGCATTTACTAGAGAAAAGTAAAATTTTAGAATTGTGTACATGTAGTTTGAAACCATTGTGATAGAGCATTTGCTCCTATAGGAACAAATGCTCTATTTATCACAATGGTTTCAAGTAGTGGTTATTACAGAGGCGTAGAAAGGCATATTTATGGAGGAAAGGGCTATCCGGGGGCAGACACCATTAGCAGCTGTCTGATCTAGGTCAGTTTGTTTGCAATAGAATGAAAAGGTGAAAATATCAAGGAAAGAGTTATAGTCACAAGCATTTATAGGTAGACAGCTGGTTACCAAAGGTGAGGGTTGAAATGTGCGCAGTGATCATATCACCATATCTATACCCTTTTGACTGCAAGAGACTGTATTGGTTGTGTTATCTGAAGGTCAGGGGTAAAACTATAGGCTGATAATGTGTAGGACAATGATGCCACAGGTAGATGTGTCAGAGTATGAACATGTACATACTGATAACATAGCCAAGTATGAACTAGAGAAGGGGTAAAAAAAATACACATACTGTATTTAATGTAATAAATGAGCAATATGAAATAAACACCCCCACTCTCTTATACATGTCCCCCTTACTGGGGGGGGGGGGGACTAATGATCGATAAAACAGCTAAAAAACCTGTATAATAACCTCTTAGTAGATGAGCTTTCAGCGTTGTTGTCATTCTACATTTAGCAACCCCTTGTGAACAAAATGCAAGAAACTCCTTTTGTAAATGCAAGATACCCATTTTGTAAAATGTAGCGCCCACAGGAGCGCTTATTAGAGATAATACGGTACTTTTTTCTCATCACTCACATCTTTCACAGGATTGTCACAATGGGACAAGTACATACACTGCTGTGGCCTCAGAATTCTCATGTAGCAATATCATATACATGTATTTTTATGATAACAGGTGCTACCTAGAATCAATGCTGCCATTGCATTCAAATGATTGCAGGAAATGATTCTTAGCCGGACTTATTTAAGTTTATTGAAACCTACCTGTTTATTTGGGTGTCTTATATGAAAAGATTCAATTCTTAGTAAATTATAAAGAATATTGAATTTATTATTTAATGTTGATTTGCTGAACATTTATAATTGCTTAAAAAAACATGAATGTTTGGCCATGGCAGAAACTGGAATCAAATCTATTTCATTCCTTAACCCATTCCCGCATATTGATGCCATTTGACGTTTCTGTATAAGTCACTTCATGAAACAATTGTGATAAATAGAGCATTTGCTCCATAGGAGCAAATGCTCTATATATTACAATGGGTCCGAGATTACACAGTTCTAAAAAAAATGCTTTTCTCCAGTAAATGCTCCTTTTGGTAGATTTAATCATAGAGGTTGAATCTAAAGAATCCTATGCATGAATGGGTTTAAGTAAACAGAATACATGTAAACCCTTACCAAACAGGTCTGATATGGGTCTACTCTGTTATAAATCTCATTTTTAGCCCACAAAAATTGAGAATAAACATCTATTGTATGCACCTGGTACAGTTTAAAACCAATATGTCTAGAAAAGCTTCTTCTAATAGGACTTCCAAAAGTTTGATTTGCTTAATTCATTTAGTATACTGGTATATTGTTCAGTAAGTAGAAGGTAATATATAGACAAGATAATCCAAATATAGGTAATTGAAAACAATGTATAGATATTGATATTGTTGTTGGCTTTGGTCAGCCTAATTGTCCTGAATATATTCCCTCTGTATTAAAGGTTTATTAAAGCTGAATAAGTTGATTTGGCACCAGGTAGATATACATGTATTTGATATTAGACGTAGTAACAAATAGTGTAGACCCTGATTAAGCTATTCCCTCAGGAGCAGTTTGATCTGAGTCTACACTATTTGTCTAAGTTTTTCTGTTTGAATATTTAGTGCAGTTAGTCTCTCAGCTGTAATCAAAGATTAGATATTGTTGTCTTCGGTCATGATATATTTAGTGTCACATATATCTCAGTATGCAAACTGTATATGCACATGTTACAGTAGTGTGATATGAATGTTTGCAAACAGTGTAGATCCAGATCAGAGGGCTCCTTGAAGAACCCTGTGATCAGGGTCTGCACTGTTCATCATTGAAGAACCTCTAATTGTGCCATTTCATACAAAATTGACTCTTATGTTGAACAATTATTGACAAGTTCACTTTGAAAACTCAGCATTCAAAAGGTTAAAAATAAGTAGCTTTATGTTATGTGGTTGAAGATACAGTGTGTGCATGTATAAGCAACAGTACGGTATTGGATGTTTGATCAACTTGTATATGTCTGACATGAGACATGCAAAATAGATGCAACAGCCTGGCTATAAAGAAAAATCAATGTTGAATTCGTGACATTCTTCTCCATTATTTATTGGAATGTTCAGGAATGGAGGATTTAATTCATGCTGGAGTGATGATGTCTAGTGCAGTTGCTGTACATGTGTACATGTGTTAACAAAATCAGGAATTTATTTGAAATAAGAGGATGAAGAAAAATAAACTGTTTTCAAGGATTGTCAACCAAAAATTCAAACAGGTATACATATCAAAAGTGTAGTGCAAAACTGTTGTATCTACAGTCTATAGGATAAACTCATGATGACCTTTGCAAATAGTTTGGATCCAGATGAGATGCTGAAGAATTGGACTTCTCATTTGGATCAACAATGGTACACTCTGATTGTATTTTTCAGTAGAAAGGAAAGAAAAATCAACATTGAAGAGGACAGTTACTTTGTGTATCAGAATTATGCCCCCCCCCCCCCCCCCTTTTTATATGGGGGAGACATATTGATTACGTGAGAGTTGTCTGTCTGTCTGTCTGTCTATCTGTCTGTCCGTCACACTTTCTTGTCCGGATGATAATTTCAATATGCCTGATGTCAGTTGATTGAAACTTCATATATGGAAAGAGCATAATGAGAGGAAGTGTCATGCACAATGTCCATAACTCTGGCTTCACTAATATTGGAGTTATTGCCCCTTGTAAAAAAAATTCACACTTTCTTGTCCGGACGATAACTCCTTTATGGCTTGTGCCATTGAATTGAATTTCATACATGGAAAGATCATGATAAGAGGAAGTGTCATACACAAGGTCCATAACTCTGGCTTCACTAATATTGGAGTTATTGCTCCTTGAAAAAAAAAATCACAATTTTTTGTCCAGATGATAACTCCTATATGGCTCATGCCATTGGATTGATACTTCAAACATGGAAAGATCATGATGAGAGGAAGTGTCATGCACAAGGTCAATAACTCTGGCTTCACTAATATTGGAGTTATTGTCGCTTGTAGTTTTTTTCACACTTTTTTGTATACGGACGATAACTCATATAGGGGCTCATGCCATTGGATTGAAACTTCCTACATGGAAAGAGCATGATGAGTGGAAGTGTCATGCACAAGGTCCATAACTCTGGCTTCAATAAATGAGAGTTATTGCCCCTTGTACATTTGTTTCACACTTTCTTGTCTGGGCTATAACTCCTACATGGCTCATGCCATTGTATTGAAACCTCATACATGGCAAGAGCATGATGAGAGAAAGTGTCATGAACAAGGAAGATAACTTTGGCGTCATTACTTTTGGAGTTGTTTGTCTGTCTGTCTGTCTGTCACACATCTTGTCTGGTCGAGTTCTCATGTACAGAAATGTGACAATATGTCGCAGTGTGTATGTGTGGGTGCGAGGGGAGGGGAGACATCCTTTTTTGTGACAAAAACCTCTAGTTTATACTATTTGACACTGATAATTGCTTGTAGAAAGAGATAGGATAAAATCTAAATCAGGAATGTAGCTTAGATGAAGACTTATCCGTCAGTTTTTCTTATTTCTCTGCCAAACTTGCTGATATTCATTTGAATCACCTGGTTGAGACCATGGCAGAAACTGTAGAATCAAATGTATATATTTCTGTAAGTAAACAGAGTAGACATTTTTTGCAGATGACAAATACACAGTTACTCAGCATGCAAAGAGTTAAAGCAGATAACTACTTAAGCAGAAAATAAGTATTGCTGTTTTCAAACCCTTTAACTGATAAATATTCATGTAAAAAATAATTACTGTATGAGTATTAATAAGCTGATTTATAATATTATTTCATTTCATGGTATATGTACACTGTATATGAAATAAACACAATAATTTTTTGTCAACAGCAGAAACTGGAGAATCAGGGTCCATGCTTATAAAGCTTTTTGTTTGAGTCTGAGTTTGTTCTCAAGCTTTTGATTGGTCAGATTTGAGCCAAAGGCTCAAATCTGAGCAATCAACACTTGAGAACGAACTCAGACTCAACTAAAAAGTTTTATAAGCATGGATACAGGTCTATATAGTTACAAGTAGCATAGGCAAACAGAGCAGATCCTGATTAGATGGCTCCTGTTCTACAGGAGTCGTCTGATCTGGGTCTACTCTGACAAAGGGTTTATACGAGGTTAATGCAGAAAATAAGTCTTGCAGAAAGTTGTTTTATAAGGTTTAACTCTTTACTTCATAAACACATCTTTGTACACCCATACAAACAGAGAAGACACCTGATCAGACGGCTCCTGTAGGAGCTGTCTGATCAGGGCCTGCTGTGTTTGCTTATCATATAATAAAGATATGGTTCTACAGTTTCTGCCACGGCCAAAAACTTCTTTCTCCATGAGCTATTATAACAGTTAGTTTAATTAATATTCATGATGTTGTTATTTCTTATGTAAATATCCATGGAGTAAAGGATTAATTTAATGTAATTCTTTTTACAGCCCATTCCAAATGTTGCCTCACAGTCCAATGTGGCTGATTCACGGGGCATTAATGGGGCCAATCCAGAAAGCAAGGCCCATGATTTGGAGGATGAGCTGAGAGCCCACAAGGAGATTGTAGTCTTGTTACAGAACAAACTCGCCGACCTGGTGAAAGAGGAAAATACACGGTAATAGTTGACAACATGGTCCATTGTGATACTGTTGGCTCTAGATGTATAATGGTCAGTTTGTATAGTACAGTATAACCTGTCTTAAGCGACCATGAAAGAGGTGTAATTATGGGTCTGTAAGGTAGGTGGTAGCTCAATACAGGCCAAAAGTAATGCAGAAAGCTCCTATAGGAGTCTTCTGAATAAATTTTGTCTTGTATTAAGCAACCACCTATTTATTAAGATTCAATGTGTCCAATTAATATAAGGTTACTAAATACTTAGACAGGTTCTACTGTTGTACATAATAGGGTTTTGGAATGAAATAACCAAGCAGCATGGTATTGATAAGGTCAGTAGAACAGTGCATATGTATGAAATCCGTTTTTAGTTAGTTTTTAACCCTTTAAATTATATCATTTTTTCCCGCAAAAATTGCCATCAATATCAAACCTTCAAAAATAATTTCTACAAAATATTTGGAAACTATGTCAGAAGTGACAAATTGTTTGAGATATGATTTCAAGTTATATTGCATCTGGATCCAACCTGCACAAAGGTTATCACAATTATTAGTAATGTGGAAAGGGTTTAAAAAATATCAGCTGTTGTGTGGCCTTGGATTAGCCTATTGCTGTTGATGTACATGTACCAGTATAAGTTTAGACTGTTGAAGTAATTTTTGCAGGATATGCAATAATTTAGTCTCTTTTTTCCAGCAGTAATTTGTAGAACCTTAGATTTCTTGATAGTCTTGTTGTTGACATGTATTGTATAATTTTTTCTTTGATTTAACCTTTTCCCTCATATAAACACCTTTTCACGTATTTGCAAATAGAGTAGACCCAGATCAAATGGCACCTATAGGAGCCGTCTGATCAGTGTCTACTCTGTTTGCTTTTGACATACTATAGATATGATTCTACACCTTTTATCAAAGCAAAACATTTCCATGGAAAGTTTATATTATAATAGATCAGCTTATAATTATTCATGATGTCATTATTTCTTAGATGAATATTGAACAGTGAAAGAGTTAACATAGACAAGGGCTGTTTTACTCTAACCTTTCCCTGTTGAATATTCATGTATGAAATAATGACCTCATGAGCATTTCTTGGCTGTATTTGTATAATTGCCTATGTACACAGCATTCTTCTTAGTATTGGTAGAAACCGTGGAAACAGATCAATGTTATTTCATAATTAAAAAGAGCAGACCCTGATCAGAAGGTGTTACTATGAAGGAAAGAGTAAATGATTTTAGATTAATGATAAATGACTTTATTTGCTGATTAGCAATAAATTGTGCCGACCTAGGCCAGACATGGCATTGGAAATATCACAGTATAACCCTTTCCCTGTTCTATGTTTATTCCAAATTTTGATACTTATTGAATATTCATGGACAAAATAGTTATAACGAAATATGGAAGGTGGAACATCGTAGCTATTTAAGAAAGTAAAAAATCAGATCTTTCAAATTCCATTAGCAAACAGAACAGATCCTGATCAGACGACTCCTATAGGAGCCGTCTGATCTGGGTCTACTCTGTTTGCAAAAGCGTGAAAAGGTGTTTATATGAGGGAAAGGGTTAACTCTTTGCTGAATTTTCAAAGTGAAATGGCACATCGTGTTCATTCAGTTTGATCAGGGTCTGCCGTGTTTGTTTATGGAATTGCATATATAATTCGACAGTCTCTGCCAAAGCGAAAACAACCTCTGTTTATAAACCATTATAAGGATTCAGTGAATGAATATTCAGGACTTCATTATTTCTTGCATGATTATTCCTGAGAGAAAGAGTTAACCCTTTCTTTCATATACATTTACAAACAGAGTGTACCCAGATCAGACGGCTCTTATAGGAGCTGTCTGATCAGGGTTTGCTCTGTTTGCTAATGGAATTTGAAAGTTTTGTTTCTTAACTTTCTTAAAAATGGATACAATTTTCCACCTTCCTTATTTCTTTATAACTATTTTGTCCTTGAATATTCAATAGGTATTAAAATTTGGAATAAACATGTGATAATGATATTAACAGGTTAAATTTACTCAACAGGCAGGAGCTGGGGAAGTTGGCTGACGAGGACAAAAGCAGCATCATAGTGGAGAAAAGTAAACTGGTAGATGAGCTGCAGCTACAGCTGACAGACATCAGATCAGAAAACAAGATTCTCACTGATAAAGTCAGGTAAGGCTGCAGATGAGAATACAGCCATGTTCCCAGCTAACCACTACTCCATAAATATTTCTTTGCAAACAGAGTAGACCCATATCAGATGGCTCCTATAGGAGCCATCTGATCAAGGTCTACTCTGTTTGCTTATAATACATGATAGATATGATTCTACAGATTCTGCCGATGGCCAAAAGTCCTGTGGCCATGTGCTATTATATTAATCTAATTAACCTATTAACTCCTAGACTATTTTTAGACCCCACCTTTTCAATAAATCTACTGAGGAGGAGCATTTACTAGAAAAGAGGAAAAATATACAATGTAATTATAGTTTTGAAACCAATGAGATAAACAGTGCATTTGCTCCTATGGAGCAAATGCTCTATTTATCACAATGGTTTCAAAAATGACTTTTACAGAGGTGCCAAAATGAATCAGTAGGCGGGCGGGGGGGGGGGGGGGGATGGATTAATATTATATAATATTAATGATATAATTATTTCTTACATGAATATTCATGGAGTAGGGTTACCCTGTAAATACTCTGTTTAAAGTCTGTTTAAAGTCTTTGAAAATCATTCGAAGGAGTGTTGTAGAATCAAATTAGAGGGCAGTATTTTTAGATTGCAATTACTTTAATGCTATGATTAATGCTATAATTACCTAAATATAACTGAGGTCATCTGTCTTAATAGTTGACCCTTTACTTTGATAGAGACGGCTTTTGATACCTTTGCAAATAGAGTAGACCCAGATGATGTGACTTCTGTGGTTAATATTCATGATGCCATTATGGTTTACATTGACTAGGTAAAGGGTTAAGGTGCCAGCTTGTAGTTCTGAACTAATATACAGTAAAACCTCTCTATAACGGCCACGAAATTACATCAAGTAGTTGGCAGCTTAAAGCATGGTGAAAGTAAAACAGAACGCTATTCTCACTCACTCACTCACTCCTATAGGAGCATTCTATTTTACTTTCATCTTGCTTTAAGCAGGCACCTGCCCTAAATACCAACTAATTAACACAATTTAGTGGCCATTATAGAGAGGTTTTACTGAATGCAGCTTGCAGTTTGAACCAGTTTCACCATTGAGGAAGATAGGTTTTGTGACATATATTTTGCTTGCATTGCATTAGAGCTTGTTGAAATTTGATATAGTCTTTTAAAATATAGCTGGTATTATTTACTTTGTTTCCTTTTGTAGCTCACTAGAGTCAGAGGTCAGGGAAAACCAGGACCAAGTCTCCATGTACTGTGATATGTTAAAGGCAAAAGATGGCATTATTATGGACTTGACCAATCAAATTTTTGCACATGACAATCCAGACCAGGTTCCAGAAAACTCCTGTGAACCAGAAGTTATGCCAAACCTGGTGTCTAGGGAGTCTATGACATCACTACGCTCAGATAAGTCCATTGACGAGAAGGAGTTGGAGAGACTAAGGGTACTTAATGTACAAATTGTTTTGCAATTGATCATTAGTTATGCTTTTACCTGATGACTGTTCTTGTAAGAAATCATGAGATCATGGACATCGATAAGATTAATTTTTATTGAGGCATATGAACTAATAAATTTTGGCCTTGACAAACTGTAGAATCAGATTTACATTATTCCAAAAGCAAACACAACAGACCCTGATTGGATTGCTCCTACAGGAGCCATCTGATCTGGGTCTTCTCTGTTTGCAAATGCGTCAAAATGCATCTCCATCTGGTATTGGCTTAGGGAACTCATTTACAATAATAATGCTTTTTAATGGTAGATAAAGATAGGTTTAGTCCTTATAAGGGTATAAATGTTGTACAGAAGTATTTCCAGTTTATTATGCATGTTTTCAATAATTACTGCATATTTCAATTTGTTGAGATTTTTGTTAAAGCTCCTATTATTTAATATCATTATTTACACAAATGTTGACTTATTCTTTCCCTTTACCTGAGCAGGATATGTGCCAAGGCTATGAGCTGCAGCATAAGTTCCTAACCAAGGAGATTCTCGAGATGAATGAGCTGAGGAAGATGGACCTAGCCAGGGAGAAAGAGCTAATGATGTGAGTGCTGCCAGTGTAACATTAATATGTTTTAAACCATTACTCCATCAATATTCATGTCTAAAATAATGATATAATGAATATAAATTAGATTAATTGTTATAATGGCATAGGAATATATGTGCATGCTTCTATGACCATGGCAGAAACTGTAGAATTAGACCTATATAATTCCGCACACAAACAGAGCTGACCCTAATCAGACTGTTCCAACAGGAGCCTTCTAATCTGGGTTTACTTTGTTTGCAAAGGCATAAAAAGATGTATCTGTGGAATAAAGAAATAACATTTTGCATACAAGACTCCGTCCATTATCAGTATTAATACATTTAACACTTTAATTTGCATACAAAGTAAGCTCAGATTGACCATGTGATATGTATGTCTTATGATACGATATAAATCTGATTCCTGCCATGGTATAGTACCTTTACTCCTACAGGAGCCATCTGATCTGGATCTACTCTGTTTGCAAAGGTATGAAAAGGCATTTCTATGAAGTAGAGGGTTAAGCATTGAAATTTAGAAAATCTAGATAAAATACTCATTGCTGATTCTAATGTGTACAAACAAGATAGTGTGAGACTGAGAAATAAGAGATTTATGTACAGTAGAACCCCGCTAATGTGACCACCTAATGAATAAACATGGGTGTCTATAAGCAGGTGGTTACTTAATGCAGGAAAAAAGTAATGCAGAAAGCTCCATTACTTTTGTCCTGCATTAAGCTACCACCTTGCATCTTGCATCCAGAATTTTACCTCTTTTAGGTGGTTGCAGTTCAGTAGAACCCCGCTTATGCGACCACTTAATGAATAAACATGAGTGTCTTTATAAGCAGGTGGTTGCTTAATGCAGGACAAAAGTAATGCAGAAAGCTCCTCTAGGAGCTTTCTGCATTACTTTTGTCCTGTATTAAGCTACCACCTGCATCTTGCATCCAGAATTATACCTCTTGTAGGTGGTCGCAGTAGCGGGGTTTTACTGTATATCAATACTCCTTCTTATCTACTTCTCTGTGACATTTGACAGGAAACTAGAAACCACAAAGGCTAGATACTGTCAGGTGAAAAGCAAATACTTTGTACTCCTGAAACAACAGAAAGAACAAGCTCCAGTCAGAGGTAAGTCTGAAGTCACAACACAACACACCCTCCATACCCCTGTGTTATGCCCAAACATTGTATGTGAAGAGCATATACTGTTGTATTTTTTCCATCCATACATCTGTATGTGTGTGACAAAAATCTTATGTCTCAAACTCCTTCAGAACTCTTTCCTCCATGAATATTCATGTAAGAAATAATGATATCATGAACATTATTTAAACTAATTGTTATAATAGCATATGGACACATTAACTTTTAGCCATGGCAGAAACTGTAGAATCGTATCTATATTATATCATAAGCAAAGTGTAAAGGTGTAGGTGTAAGGTGTAGAAAGATGTATTTATGGAGTAAAGGGTTAACCCTTTACTCCATAGATGTGCCCTTTAACACATTTGCAAGCAAAGTAGACCCTGATCAGACGGCTCTTGTTGAAGCCACATGATTAGGGTCTGCTCTGTTTGCTTATGGAATTATATAGATCTGATTCTAAAGTTTTTACTGAGCTAAAACTTTTGTTTTATTTGCCATTATAAATATTAAGATGAATATTCATGGAGTAAATGGTTAATTGGATTTGGTTCAATATATCTTTCACAGAAAGTGAGCTTTGATATACAGATAAGCTTTAACCCTTTACTCCATGAATATTCATGGAAGAAATAATGATACTATGAATATTAATTGGTTTAATTTTTATAATGACACATGAACACAGGAATTTTTTGTCATGGCAGAAACTGTAGAATCACATCTGTATTATTTCATAAGCAGAACAGACCCTAATTGGATGGCTCCTAGAAGCCATCTGATCTGGGTCTACTCTGTTTGCAAAGGTGTAGCATGGCATATTTATGGAGTAAAGGGTTAAAGGAAGAAATTACAGCTGCAATCATTTTAACAGGATTATAGCCCTTTGGGGTTTATTTTCAGTATTAACGGTATGGGGGCATCCATGTCCATGACATAACTCTAATTACTACTAGATTTGATTGAATATGACACAGATTGTCTAGATTTGATTGAATATGACACAGATTGTCTAGATTTGATTGAATGTGACACAGATTGTCTAGATTTGATTGAATATGACACAGATTGTCTAGATTTGATTGAATGTGACACAGATTGTTTACTAGGTTAGGCTTTGGAAAGACTACTATATACTCATAACTGTGTATATATGTCTTTTTATGCCCCCCCAATCAAATCTGGGGGGCATATTGTTTTTGCCCTGTCTGTTTGTGTGTCTGTTTGTCTGTTTGTCAGCAACTTTAACATTGGTCATAACTTTTGAGCCAGTACAGATAGCGACTGATATTTGGCATGCATATGTATCTCATAAAGCCGCACATTTTGAGGGGTGACATGTCAAGGTCAAGGTCATCCTTCAAGGTCAGAGGTCAAATATATGGGTCAAATCACCGACTTTAACATTGGCCATAACTTTTGGACCAGTAGAGATAGAGACTTGATATTTGGCATGCTTGTGTATCTCATGAAGCTGCACATTTTGAGGGGTCAATGTCATCCTTCAGGGTCAAAGGTCAAATTGGTTTTTTTTGGCTGTAACTTTAATGCAACCTTAACATTGGTCATAACTTTTGAGCCACTACAGATAGAGACTTGATATTTGGCATGCATATGTATCTCATAAAGCCACACAATTTGAGGGGTGACATGTCAAGATCAAGGTCATCCTTCAAGGTCAGAGGTCAAATATATGGGTCAAATCACCGACTTTAACATTGGCCATAACTTTTGGACCTGTACAGATAGAGACTTGATATTTGGCATGCTTGTGTATCTCATGAAGCTGTACATTTTGAGGGGTGACATGTCAAGGTCAAGGTCATCCTTCAGGGTCAAAGGTCAAATGGTCTGTTTCTTTGTCTGTAACTTTAACATTGGTCATAACTTTTGAGCCAGTACAGCTAGTGACTTGATATTTGGCATGCGTATGTATCTCATAAAGCCGCACATTTTGAGGGGTGACATGTCAAGGTCAAGGTCATCCTTCAAGGTCAGAGGTAAAATATATGGGTCAAATCACTGACTTTAACATTGGCCATGACTTTTGGACCAGTAGAGATAGAGACTTGATATTTGGCATGCTTGTGCATCTCATGAAGCTGCACATTTTGAGGGGTGACATGTCAAGGTCATTCTTCAGGGTCAAAGGTCAAATTGTCTGTTTGTTTGTCTGTAACTTTAACATTGGTCATAACTTTGAGCCAGTACAGATAGAGACTTGATATTTGGCATGCATATGTATCTCATAAAGCCGCACATTTTGAGGTGTGACATGTCAAGGTCAAGGTCACCCTTAAAGGTCAGAGGTAAAACATATGGGTCAAATCACCGACTTTAACATTGGCCATAACTTTTGAACCAATAAAGATAGAGTCTTGATATTTGGTATGCATGTGTATCTCATGAAGCTGCACATTTTGAGGGGCAACATGTCAAGGTAAAGGTCATCTTTCAGGGTCAAAGGTCACCGACTTTAACATTGGCCATAACTTTTGAAACAGTAGAGATACAGACTTGACATTTGGTATACATGTGTATCTCATGAAGCTGCACAGTTTGGGGGTGACATGTCAAGGTCATCTTTCAGGGTCAAAGGTCACCGACTTTAACATTGGCCATAACTTTTGAACCAGTAGTGATACAGACTTGATAGTTGATATACATATGTTTCTAATTGGCTGCACAGTTTGAGGGGTGACATGTCAAGGTCATCTTTGAAGGTCAAAGGTCATTAACATTGGCCATAACGTTTGAACCAGTAGATATACAGCCTTGATACTGGTATGCACGTGTATCTCATGAAGCCGCACAGTTTGAGGGGTGACATGTCAAGGTCAAGGTCATCCTTCATGGTCAAAGGTTACCAACTTTTAACACAGGCCATAACTTTTGAACCATTAGAGATACAGACTTGATGTTTGGTATGCATGTGTACCCCATGAAGCTGCACAGTTTGAGGGGTGACATGTCAAGATCAAGGTCATCCTTCAGGGTCAAATATCATATCGAGGGGGCATAGTGTTTCACAAACACATCTTGTTTCTGTTTAGAAATATATTGCTGGAATGAAAAATGATCAATTTCACATTCAATTAAAGTTATGGTGTACAAATCAATCTGTGGCTATGTTTGCACACAGTTTGGATCCAAAGGAGAAGCTGAGTAACTCAGTATCTCATCAACATCCAGTCGTTTGACAATATGCCTATTATATATGAATGGCCTATATGTTGTCAGTGTCGGTGTGATGTGTTTACAGAGGGCGCTGAGGAACAGGAAGTGGTGAATCAGCTGTTACAGGATGCCCTGGAAGCAGACACGGAGGATGTTGACCTGCAACTGTCTGGCAGGTAAGTTAATCCTTTACCTTATGAATGGTCATGTTAGAAATAATGTCATCATGAATATTAATTAGCTCACTTTGTATAATGGCATGTAAACATAGGATTCCTTGACGTTTATAGAAACTATAGCATCAGACCCATATAATGTCATAAGTAAACAGGCATTCTCTATCAGATAAATGCTTTTTAATGCCTTTGCAAACAGAGTAGACCCACATCAGATGACTCCTATAGGAGGGTCTGCTCTGTTTACTTATGGAATTATATAGATGAGATTTTACAGTTTTTGCCAAGGTAAAAAATTCCTGAGTTCATGGACTATTATAAATGTTCAGTTAATAAATATTCATGATGACATTTTTTCTTACATGAATACTGAACAGGGAAAGAGTTGAACAGCTTATTGAGCATAGTATGTAACAGTCTTGCTTCACTCATAAACTGCTGTTTCTTTTTAATTATGTAACAGGGCTAAATTATTCTGTTAACCTTTTCCCTATTGAATATTCATGTCAGAAATAATGACATCATGAATATTTCTTAGCTGATTTTTTATAATGACATATGTACATGTACACATGGTTGTTTGGTATTGTAGAAAGTCTGAAATTGTAGAATCAGATCTATGTTATCAAATAAACAAACAGAGCAAATCCTGATCAGATGGCTCCTGCAGAAGTCATCAGATCTTTGTCTACTCTGTTTGCAAAGGCATGAAAAGGCATTTATATGAAGGAAAATGTTAAAACATTTTTCTTTGTAATAGATATGGAAGGGTTTAGATATTAGCTGTTTACACCACGAATATTCATGTCCGCTGCTACAGGAGCCATCTGATCTTAGGCTACTTTATTTGCAAAGGTGCCAAGTGGCATCTGTATGGAGTAAAAGTTTAGCATGGAGTTTTATGGAAGTAGACATTTTTTTCTAAATCATTGTATATTGGTATAATCAGGCAATCAATTGAAATTTCATGATAGATATGTAGATATTAAGAATTACAAAATGATAATCTTTTCTGTATGTTTAAATTACTGCAACAAATGTCTTTGCAAATAGTTTGGATCCATACAAGATGCCAAGTAACTCAACATTTCATCAAGTTTTTAAATGATGAAAGAACAATGTCTGCTGAAGGTGAAGAAAGATTTACTTACTGCTGATTATTCATTCAAGCTTTTGAGAAACTACTGACCAAGTGTAAATCAGCTTGGATTCTGGTGAGAGGACGAGTTACTCAGCGTCTCATCTGGATCCTAGCTGTTCACAAATGATTGTTAGACAAGATAAGGGTTCCACTGTTTGGCATTGTGCTCAAGGTTTTTGAAAAGCAATGAAGAAAATCCATCTTTTAGAATTTGTATAGATGCCCAGATTTACACACCACAAATACTTTGTGTACAAGAACTTAATTGTTACTGTTTTTGTCTGCAGTGGACAACATTATGACAAGTATGGTTTCTCCAAGAAGCATTACTTGGATGAGTTTGAGGAAAATGATGATGATGATCCTTTGAGCAGTAAGGCTGTGGAGTTAGAGAGACAATCAACTGAAATATCCACCAAGGTCAAGGTGAGCTATCTGCTTAACTAGTTCCTCATAGACTATTTTTAGATCACACTTCTTTGAATAAATCTACCGAAAAGGAGCATTTACTAGAAAAAGGATTTTTTTTAGAATTGGGTAGGTTTGAAATCATTGTGATAAAAATAGTGCATTTGCTCCATCACAATGGTTTCATAAATTGACTTTTACAGAGGCACCAAAAGGCGACAATATCGGGGAATGGGTTAAAATACCTGAAACCCCTTGTAATCATACGTCATAATCTCAAATATTTATATGAATTTTTTTAACCCTTTCGGTGACAAATTTCTAATTGTCGTCTGCAATACAAGTTTGTTAAATCATTCAGTAAAATAAGGAAATAAGATAAATAAATGCAAATTTCAAAGGAATAAAGCACAGATATAGAAATAGAGATTGAAACAAAAAGTGAAGTCCCTGATCAGACGCCGCCTTGAAAAGGAGGCGTCTGGTCTGGGACTGCACTATTTGTCGTGGTGCATTTATGAGACATTGGTGTTGAAAGGGTTAAATAGGGGATATTTGTTCATTGGGGAAATAAGAAACTTAAAAACAAAACCCATTTTACAAAACATTGAGTTTTGAGTATAAATGAAGCAGAAAATCTTTTGTAACTTATAACAGGAGTGACATTGTTCTTAATTACATGCTTCTTAATGCTCTTTATTAATTTTGTTGTCTAAAGGAGGCAGATCAGGTAGCTTCATTGAGAGTAAAATGGGAGAACTATATGGTTGGCAGAGGAATCAAATTACACAGATCATCAGAGTTAAAGTCCTTGATAAGACAGGGGGTGCCTCATGAATACAGAGAGCAAGTTTGGAAAGGGTAAGACATTTGTATGCTGCCTACAATTATAACAATTACATGCACACTGATGAAATGATACATTGACATTGGGTCCAGGGGTTCCAGGTTTGAACCCCCCCCCCCCCCCCCCCCCAAACAAAACTACTCCTTCAGACGATACTATAAACTGAGGTCTGATGTATCAGTGCTTTACACTGGGCATCTAAAAGAAACAGAGAAACTCAGTCAATAATAAGAGTAGAGCATCACGCCTAGGTTTCTCTGTATCCTTTCCCCTCTCATTAATCAACACAAATAAATAAACAAACTTTGACATGTTACCAAGCCCTGATGTTATAAAACCTTTTGCTTGAGTCTGAGTTCATTCTAAAGTATCTGATCAGGTTTTGGGCTTACAGCTACATATATTTTCAGGCCCTGAGGTTATAAAACTACTCTGTTTGCAGATTTGTGAAAAGGCGTTTATATGAGGAAAGGTTAAAGATTGTTTCCTTCAACACTGAAGAGCTTTGATGAACTCAATCAAACCCTAAATTATTACTTTATTCTGCATATAAAAATGATTACAAGTTTGAAAGATACTTAGAGGTTTTTGATATATGGGAATTGCAATACACTTATGTAAACTTTACTTTAAAATGGGATCTCATGAACTAGAAATTGAAAGAGGTCATTACCAACATATATAACAGAGTAAGAGAGCTGTTGAAGTTCTAGTTCTATTGCTGAGATATTCACCACACAGTAAAACCTGACTTTAGCAACCATCAAAGAGAGGTCTGATTCTTGGTCTTTAACCCTTTACTCCATGAATATTCATGTAAGAAATAATGACATCATGAATATTAGATGTAAGTTGACAGAGCAAACCAGGATCAGACAGCTCCTACAGAAAGGCATACAAAGGTGTATTTATGGAGGAAAGGTTTAAAGTAGGTGGTAGCTTAATGCAGGCAAGCATTAATGCAGAAAGCTCCTTAAGGATGTTTCTGCAGTAGTTTTGTCTTGCATTAAGCTTCTATGCTTTTCCAGATTCCTATGATCAGTCAGTAAATGGTCACTTAACCCTTTCCTCCATAAATACGTCTTTCTACGCCTCTGTTAAAGTCACTTTTTGAAACCATTGTGATAAATAGAGCATTTGCTCCT
The DNA here is from genome assembly GCA_963576725.1 of Azorinus chamasolen. Lineage (NCBI taxonomy): Eukaryota > Metazoa > Mollusca > Bivalvia > Cardiida > Solecurtidae > Azorinus > Azorinus chamasolen. The sequence goes on along the minus strand of OY755243.1, from coordinate 63,586,626 downwards.
ATAGGAGCAAATGCTCTATTTATCACAATGGTTTCTAGACTTCAAAATTCTGAAATGTTCCTTTTCTCTAGTTAATGTTCCTTTTGGGTAGATTCATTCAAAGAGGATGGGTCTAAAAGTAGCCTATGGAGGAATGGGTTAAGACTGGTTCTGCTGTACATATATTCCTAGCAAATATTACACAAGACTCATTGACATAATTTCAATATTTTAATATTAACACCAAATGAAACTGTTATAAAATCTATGGCAACATACTGTTTCGTACATTCAGGCGAAGAAATCAACAAATCAACATACATGTATACAGTTGAGATAGGTATGAATCGTCTTTTGCTGAGTGCTTTGTTATGCCCCCACAAGGTGTGAAGCATATATAGCCTTGCTCTTGTCCGTCCAACCGTTGGTCTGTCTGTACATATGTACAGACATCTATACATCCTGCAGATCTTGTGTGACTAACTCCTTATACACCAAAGGGATGATTTACTTCACACTTTCATAGATAAACAATGTTAATGTGAAGATAACCATTTACAATGGGATATGGGAAATTTTCTTCATGATATAACTTATCGGTATAGTGAAAAGTGCTTGATTTAGAGACAATATCGCTAGGGGGCATACTTTTCTAATTTTATGGTGAACTGTAGGCTTCAGTGTATGCAGATTTATATATGTACATTTACAAGTCATAAGCTGTTATACCTAATTGACTGTTGTCTAAATGTGAAAATGATAATTCAAAATATATAACTATTTACTTGTACAGTGTGTATGGCAAATGTGTGCTAAAATTACTGATGCAAATTATTCATTTTTACTCTTTAAAATCGAGAATAAGAACATATGGTAATGTCTCTTTGTTTTAATGTATTTAAACAAGTATTCTCAATCTCTGTCTAGATAATGAAATTTCTTTATAGCTTTTTGAGTTAACCCTTTCCCTATTAACTCCTTACTACATGAATATTCATGTAAGAAATGATGACATTAATTAGAGTAATTTTTATATTAGCACATGGACACGGAAATTATTGGCCATGGCAGAAACAGCAAAATCGTATCAATATTATATCATAATATAACAGGACAGACACTGATCAGACAGCTCCTACAGCAGCCATCTGATCTGGTTCTGTTGTGTTTGCAAAGGCATAAAAAAGTGTTTGTATGAAGGAAAGGGTTAAATGCATAATTACGTATTATGAAAATATATAACCCTTTCCTTCATATAAACGCATTTTCACGCATTTTCAAACAGAATAGACCCAGATCAGATGGCTCCTATAGGTCTGCTCTGTTTGTTAATGGAATTTGATAGATCTGTTTCTTTACTTTCTAAAATGACTACAGTGTTACATCTTCCATATTTCATTATAAATAGTCTGTCCATGAATTTTCAGTAGGTATTGAAATTTGGAATAAAGATAGAACAGGGAAAGGGTTAATAATATTTATATGAAAATAATATTTATATGAAACATAATGTGCTTTCTTCTATTAATATCTGGCAGTTTAAATTACATAAAGTATATGAAAATAAAAGGATATATTTATCATATGATAACATGAATATAAATCTAACAATCTGTATATACTACATTATTTATTATGTGCCTTGCTAACAGTGCATGAGATGTATATGGTTTAATTTTTGTAATGGTCCGGTGACCTTAAAACAATTAAAACAATCATTTGTCAATATCATTGTTATAATGGCATGTGAACACAAGAAACGTTTGCTATGGCAGAAATTGTAGAATCAGATCTATATAAACTAACTAAGCAGACCCACATCAGCCATCTGATAGGGGTCTAATCTTTTTTAAAAGGGTTAACCCTTTCCTCCACAAATACGCCTTTCTACGCCTCTGTAAAAGTCACTTTTTGAAACCATTGTGATAAATAGAGCATTTGCTCCTCAGGAGCAAATGCTCCATTTATCACAATGGTTTCAGAACTACAAAATTCTATTTTTTTCTTTTCTCTAGTTAATGCTCCTTTTGGGTAGATTTATTCAAAGAGGTTGGATCTCAAAATAGCCTATGAGGGAAAGAGTTAATACAGAGTTTGGAAGCTTTCTGTATGTATGTCTAACCTTGCATTAAAATGCTATGTGTCTTAACCCTTTACTCCATGAATATTCATGTAAAAATAGCATCATGAATGTTATTTAGATTAATTATTATAACAGCACACACAGACACAGGAAATTTTGGCCACGGCAGAAACTGTAGAATCATACCTGTAACCCTTTTCCTATTCTATGTTTATTCCAACTTTCAGTACCACTGAATATTCATGGACAAAATATTTATAATGAAATGTGGAAGGCGGAACACTGTAGTTATTTTAGAAAGTAAAGAAACAAATTCCATTAGCAAACAGAGTAGTAGACCCTGATCAGACGGCTCCTATAGGAGCTGTCTGATCTGGGTCTACTTTGTTCGCAAATGCATGAAAAAGTGTTTTTATGAAGGAAAGGGGTATTACATGTATATCAGAAGCAAACAAAGCAGACCCTGATCAGACAGATCCTATAGGAACCATCTGATCTAGGTCTACTCTGTTTGCAAAGGTGTAGAAAGGCATGAAAAGGCATATCTATGGAGTAAATTTTGAAGACTGGCATTGGTACTTATTTTAGTGTTTGGTTGAAAGAGATTTCTACTTTTTTTGCAAATGCATGAAAAAGTGTTTATATGAAGTAAATTTTGAAGACTGGCATTGATACTTATTTTAGTGTTTGATTGAAAGCTATTTTACTTATGAATTGTTCATTGATTGTACAAGAATCACCATTCTGATGTTTCTACTACTATGTTTTTGTCGCTGCTTATTTCTAACTGACCTGCCCATGTTTGGTATGCTGCAGGTGTATTAATCTGTACGTAAGCAGTATGCGGGAGACATGTAAGCCAGACTTCTACCAGTCCCTACTGCAGGCCAAGGCAAGTGCCACTGGCTCTGATCCTGCCATCAAACAGGTACAAGTAACAACATCTTATGTTAACCCTTCGCTTGCTGAATTTTAAAACACATTTCTCATTCTTTACCCATGCCCTGTTGTATATTTACATATATCTTCACTGTGTACAAGTATTTCGCTGTGCAATCACTGCTGTGGAGTGCACTGGTTGCACAATCAACTTGTAAATAGTGCAGACCCTGATGAGACAGCTCCTGCAGGAGCTGTCTCATCTGGGTCTTCACTATTTACAGGTACGTATATTGACATGAATAGCAAGCGAAGGGTTAATCATACTCCAACATTATATTCTGTCAAACTGTTACGCTTCCTGAAGGAGAGAACATATTGATGCTGCTTTTGTCTGTCTTTTTGTGCTTCAATCAATTAATCACTTTTTTACCGGAGCATTTCTCCAGAAGCATTGAAGATAGATCAGTGAAACTTGGTATACTGATATGAAGAAACATATCTCTACCATCTCCAGTTATTACAGTAAAGTCTAGCTAATACGACCACTCAAAGGATGTCTAATTCTGAATTTTTAAAACTCCTATAGGATCCTTCTGTATCACTTTTGCCCTGTATTAAACTATCACCTGTTTTTACAGTCTCCTATGTTATTAAATCGTGTATTGAAATTCTGTTTACTGAAGGTAGGTGACTGCTTCATGCAGGGTAAAAGTCATGCAGAGAGGAGCTTTCTGCATGAGTTTCACCCTGCATTAACCCATTCCCTCATTTTGACGCCTCTGTAAAAGTCACTTTCTGAAAACATTGTGATAAATAGAGCATTTGCTCCACAGGAGCAAATGCTGTATTTATCACAATGGTTTCAAAACTACACAATTCTATTTTTTCCTTTTCTCTAGTAAATGCTCCTTTTCAATAGATTTATTCAAAAGGTTGGGTCTAAAAATAGCCTATGAGGTAATGGGTTAAGCTGCCACTTGTCTCCAAAACCTATACATGTATTTACACAAAATTTAACATTCCAGTTTAGAGGGGTTTTACTGTATATGTCTTCTTGTCTGCAGATTGAATTGGACCTGCTGAGAACTCTACCAAACAACAAGCACTACGAATCTATAGAATCAGATGGCATCTTACGTCTAAGGAGGGTACTGCTGGCCTTCAGTGAATACAACAGAATCATAGGCTACTGCCAGGTGAGCAGGGGACACTGGGAGGATAGCCAGGACCTAAGCCTTCATTTGAGTCCGAGTTTATTCTCAGGCATCATTCACACAATCTGACCATTTGGACACTTTAGAACGAACACAGACTCTCCCACAGAAGTTTTGTAACCTAGATACCTGGTGCAGTAGAACCTGTCTTAAGCGACCATTCATTTATTGAACACAGGAGCTTTAAAAAGCAGGTGGTTGCTTAATGCAGAGAAAAGTATAGGAGTTTTAAGAGCTTTCTGCATTACTTTTTACCTGCATTAAGCTACCACCTGCCTTGTAGGCCCATAGTTATGCCTCTTTTTGACTATTGCTTATGACAATTCTACTGTATTCTGTTTTCTGTTTAAACTGTATTCTGTTTATAAAGGCTCGAGGTATAGAAGAACTGCACAATAGTGACCACTTAAAAATAAACATTGATGTTTTATGAAGCTGATAGGTGTTTGTAAAAGGCATAAAAAAGTGTTTATATGAAGGAACCCAGACTAGTACTTTTTTTTAACCCTTTACTCTATAAATAGTCTTTGATCAATGTCTGCTCAGATACAGACATGAATCTACAGATTCTGCCATGGCCAAAAATTCATGTGTTCATGTGCCTTTATTAAAATTATTCTAATTAATATTGATGATGTCATTATAGCTTACATGAATATATATGGAGTAAAGGGTTAATTGTCACTTAGGACAGGTCTTACTACATGTGTATAGTGATATACAGTCCAACCTGTTGTAAGCAGTCAGTCTAGGGAAGTGGCCACTTTGGCCGCTTACAACAGGTGACCGCCTAAACCAGGTGCATGTTACCAAGCATACTTTCGAGTAATTATGACAGACATGTATTATGTGTACAGCAGTATACTAATCGATATTTATAAAGACCGTTCTGACCTAAAGTGCCCGTAATAATCGCAAGTCATATCGAATTAATTGCCTTGTTTGTCGCTCTTCAACCTTTTGTCCCTTATTTATAAGTGTCAGTTCTTTCATTTGAGTAATACTAATTAATGCCAGTGTTATTCGAGTTTGGCTTCGGGGTGTAACTTCTAACGGTGTAGCCATGTTTGACACGACTGGTTTCCCGAATATTCCGTCGGTGAACATCTAACTCATAGAGTGGAAGTCTGGAACCAGCTAGTTCACGCGTGATTACATTCCTGGGGAATTCCGAGTAGAAGGTAAATCCCCAATTAATATGGCATGAACAACCGACACACTTTGTAAACAAAAGAAACTCTGATAAGGGGTCCAAATGGGTCATGACCGTTAGTTGTATGCATTCAAAGGTGACAAAATGACTGATGTTGCCGCTCGATAGCCATGAAAAGTGTTTACACGCTTTACATTTGTAGAACACCTGGCCGCTTACACCAGTGTGTATTGGCCATTTGGGATGAAATAGAGTGGCCGCTGGCCGCGTTAGGCAGGTGACCGCTTATACCAGGTGTAATATATAGTGTTTTTCATTGGGAGGGTCCTAGAGTGGCCGCTTACAGCAGTGTGGCTGCTGATACCAGGTGACCGCTGAAGCAGGTTGGACTGTACTTACTTCTATCGAGCAATCTGATCAGGGTCTTCTCTGTTTGCTTATGATATAATATAGATATGATTTTACAGTTTCTGCCATGGCCAAACATGCATTTGTTTATATACAGTTATAAGAATTACCCTAATGAATATTCATACATACATTATTTTTTACATGAATATTCATGGAGTAAAGGGTTAAGTGATCATTAAAAAAAGACCTTAATCTGGATCTTTAGAAGTAATGCAGAAAGCTTCTGTAGGAGATTTTTGCATTACATTTGCCCTGCATTAAGCAACCACCTGCTTTTCAAGACCCCTATGTTCAATAATTGGATGGTCATTTAACCCTTTCCCTCATATAAACGTGTTTTATGCATTTGCAAACAGTGTAGACCCAGATCAGACGGCTCAGTTTCATTATAACAATTTTCTCGATGAATATTCAGTAGGTATTGGAATTTGGACTAAATATAGAACAGGGAAAGGGTTAACTCTTTACCTGTTCAATATTCATGTAACAAATAATGACATCATGAATATTTATTAACCATCTGATCTTGATCTACTGTTTGCAAAGGTGTGAAAAAGTTTGTATGAAGGAAACGGTTAACTCTTTACTCCATAAACACGCTTTTCTATGCCTTTGCAAACAGAGTAGACCCAGATCAGATGGCTCCTATAGGAGCTGTCTGATCAGTGTCTGCTCTGTTTGCTCTGTTTGCTCATGAAATAATATATAACTGATATGATTGTACAGTTTCTGCCAAGGCCAAACATTCCTGTATCCATTATAACGAATTTATCTAATATTTATGACATATTATTTCTTACATAAATATTCATGGAAGACAGGCTCTATTATATTGTGATGTACGTCAGATAATTCTATTTTCAGGGTTTAAACCGACTGGCTGCTATAGCTCTTCTGTTCCTGGAGGAGGAGGAAGCATTCTGGTGTCTGGTTGCCATTGTTGACCACCTCTTGCCTCCAGAATACTTCAGCCAGACTCTGATGGCTGCTCAAGCTGACCAGGTAGTTATAAGCTATACGATTGACATAGGTTATTCATATCTCTCTTACACTCTAGCCCAGTTTATACCTAATAGAAAATTGTATTTCTTCAATAGATTGATTGAATGTTTAACCTTTTCAACACTGAATTTACTCTTTCCCTGTTCTGTATTTATTCCAAATTTCAATACCTATTGAATATTCATGGACAAAATAGTTATAATGAAATATGGACAGCAGAACATTATAGCCATTTTAGAAACTAAAGAAACAAATATACAAAATTCCATTAGCAAACAGAACAGACCCTTATCCTTATCCTATAGGTCTGATCTGGGTCTTCTCAGTTTGCTAATGCTTGAAAAAGTGTTTATATGAAGGAAAGGGTTAACTTAGTTATTGACCGGTGAACAAAAAGATTAAGTTTTTTGCAAACAAAGGGCCATAACTCTAGAATTCCAATATCAGTGTGTGAGTGATACCTGCAGGGCCACATTTCCTTATGGTACTAAACATTTACACAAATTCTAAACAGTTTCTGAGATATGACTCTGGAAAGTCAAAATGACATACAGTTAAGATCCGAAGGAGACTAATTGACTCATAGTGTTGAAAGAATTAAATCATTAAATAGAGGCTCTACAACAGAACCTATGAAATACTATTGTCTCCATCTACAGTAAAATCCCTTTAAAGTAGAATTCTAGTAGACAAAAATTTAGATACTTAGAATTTAGATATGCAGGTGGCTGCTTAATGCAGGGTGAAAGTCATGCAGAAAGCTCCTCTAGGAACTTTTTGCATGACTTTCACCCTGTATTAAGCAGCCATCTGTCTCAAAGGTTGATATTTATTCTTAATTTAACATCCGGCTTAGAGGGGTTTGGCTGTACCATTATCAGATCAACATGATCATTATACTTCAGTCAATTTCATAGCATATTTGTTTATAGGTTGTTCATCAGATTTATTGATGCAGTTTGTTACCTTTTGCTACAGAGAGTGCTGAAAGATCTAGTTGCTGATAAACTGCCAAAGGTCCACCAAGCTCTGGAAAATCACGGGGTGGACTTGTCCTTGTTTACGTTCAACTGGTTCCTGACAGTATTTGTTGATGGGGTACCAACTGAGACTTTTTTGAGGATATGGGACTCATTCTTGTTTGAAGGAAGCAAGGCAAGCACCATTGAGTTCCTATTAGGTTCCAATTTTATCCTTTTCAATGCTGAATAGTCCATCTTTGTTAATTGGTAGAGTCCATATAAAGTATGAAAGGGTAAAATGTATGAGAGCATTTTGAATGACCAACAATGCAGACCCTAATCAGAGGGTTTCTCTTGGAACCCTTTGGTCTTGGTCCAAACTGTTTACAAATGACAGTGCACTTGCACTCTTTTCCCACAAGAGTTCATATTCTTTAGTTCACCCAATCTTCCATCTCCATTGGTTTGTAAAGCAGTACAATTTATACTGTTTGATAAGCAGTCAATTTAGCACCATTTAGAGTTACACCATGACTTTACTCCATTAATACGCCTTTCTATGCCTTTGCAAACAGAGTAGACCCAGATCAGATGGCTCCTGTAGGAACCGTCTGATCAGAGTCTGCTCTGTTTCCTTAAGATATATTATAGATATAAATCTACAGCTTCTTCCATGGCCAAAAATTCCTATGCTATGCTATTATAACAATTAATCCAATTAATGTTCATAATTTCATTACTTTTTACATGAATATTCATGGAGTAAAGGGTAAATGGAAATGGCTAAGTGGGAGCATCTGTTGCACTGTAATCCTCCATAGAACTCACTTCAAACTTGCTATTAGCAACAAATTCATGTGCACAAAACAAACAAAAAACTAACTTATGTAATACTACATTTTGAGTTATTCCCCTGTTTTCATGTAACACTTCTCTCAGTAGGTGACACATGTGTTCCTTTGTAAGTGTCAACTGTGTGTTATGTTGCAGGTTTTGTTCCGTTTTGCTATAGCATTCCTGAAGATGGTGGAGGGAGAGATTATTCAACAGGAGGACAGCCTGCAACTCAACAGATACCTGAGACGAATTGGCGACAAAATGTCAAATATCAAACAGATCTCATTTGTAAATATGAAATCACTAACTCTTTACCTGTTGAATAGTTATGTTAGAAATAATGATGTATAGGAATATTTATAGCTGAATTTTTATACAGTGAAGCTCACTTATAGCGAAATCGGATATAACGAAAGACCGGATAATACAAAAGAAAACAAATTCCCTGATCTTTTCCTTCTTTGTTTCTATTCACATCTGCCTGCTTAATACAAAATCGGTTATAACGAAAATTCAGCTAAGACAAAGTTATTTCCTTGTCCCGAGAACGAAATTTCTATGAAAAATAGTTTGGTTATTACAAACTCAACTGAATGTCGCAGTTTGAAAAGTTTTCACACCTACCGCGATAAAGAACCGTTCAGCAAACACATCCACCGACTATCGCCTCGGGCGTCAAACAACGTAATTGACCACACTACATGTACATATGTCCCAATCTTTGTTAATGGTCAAGTTTTCTGTCGAGGACACACTATTGCATCATTCCCACAGACAATGAAAACGGTGCATAAAATATACATTGTGGGCATCGTGCGAGGCATAAACATACTACTGAGTCCGAATGCAAAAGGGACGAATCTGATGGAAGAATGGTATCCCGCTTTATTTAAAAATTTCGATAACGTGATTGAAACCAGTTGCAATCGTAATCGACTAGTAACCGCGCATCTGATTGGATGAATGTTCTCATTTCCTACCGTATATTTTGATTTCGGCCAATAGAAACGTTTGTCAGAATATATGTTGCAACTTCATACTTTTCATTGAAGCTGCCGCAGATAACTATTCTAACATATTTTTCGGACAATCGGCAGTGAAATAGGCAAAATCCGATGGTAAGACCAATACATCATGCCGTGGTACATAGATTAGCACATATTATAGATTTAAGAAAAATGATTGAAGGTACATGAATCACCACGACACCAGGAATAAAAACATAAATGTGATAAATAATTGAAGTGTGCACTTACATGCATAAAAGACATTCTGTTCACTAGAATAACTATAGAGTCGGTCTAGTTTTGCACTGAGCCATTGATATAGGGAAGCAAATGGTCAACTCATTTCACCAATATTGTTATTTATAACTGGTATGAAATTGCCTTTCCTTTACATTTTATAAGAGACATGCTATGAAATTACTAAACACATGACAAACCCAGCTGTATGCCTGTAGACTGGTCAGTAGCTACATTATAATGTGGCTTCTGGTCAGGATCAGAATTTGCATAACCTTGGTATACTATAACGAAATTCGCTATATCCAAACATTTATGACGAAATTTCGTCTTATCGATATAACAAAGTTTGGATATAGCGAAATAAATATTAAGGTCCCCAGGATTTCGTTATAAGTGAGCTTCACTGTAATGCTACAGTCAAACAAATGAGCATTGGCACTCACCTGAGGTGCTCTTTTTATGCCCGCTTTTTTTACCTGGCTGTTGGTTTGTAATGTTTGGTTGGTTTGTGGACAACTTCAACATGGCGTTAATTTTGCAGCCATTGCACATACATAGCACGAACCCTTTACAATGAACCCAAAATTTGTTCCAAACCATTAAACATAGAACAGTCGTAGCTGATATCCTTATACTAATGGATTTTAGTTTGCCGAATTTTCCATTCGTCAACATTTCATTTAGTTGTTGATGTAAACAAAACAACATCGCTTCGCTTGTGATAATGAAAATCAGTTGATCCAGGTGTGAAATTAATTAATAATCGGAACACTCAGCTTTGTTCATCTGAAATACTATAAAAAAAATGCTTATCTCTCTTGGCAAGCCTCTGGTTGAACAAGACAGTCTAAAAATACGTAAACATATCAATTAACTCTTGAGCATTCTGTTGGCAAAAAGCACATGTATGTGCATACACTTTACGATAGTATGATTTCATGGATAATCTAAGGGTAGCGGTAATCCGAGCATTTTCTCAGTTCCCGACAGTCCTCGGATTATCGCCATTTTACTCTACTTCAAACTTGTCATGTATGTGCAACTTATGGAAGGGAACATTTTAAGGGTACGACTTATTAAGGTCAAGATCATATATCAAGGTCAAAGGTCAAATCACGGGTCAAATTTATATTGGTGATAATCAGGGCATAGTGTTTCACATCTTGTTGTACATGTATAACATTACTATTTATTTTGATACAGTAAGGTTACTATTTATTTTAATTCAATCAATTCATTATTGATTTTAGTTCAATAAGATTACTTTTTATTTTTATTCAATAAGATTTCTATTTATTTTGATTCAATTAGATTGCCCCATAAGAAAACATGAAATAATCACACATTTAGAATTTATCAGTTCACAAGGCAATGACAAGGCAGTATATATTTTGTCAAGCAGATTACAATTGTTTTACTAAGGTATTTCTTACTGTTTTTCAGTATGCCTTTAGCTGGATCAATCCATTTCCTATGGGAAAAGTTGCCAGTCGACGACAGCAGCATTTGGCTGATATCAAGGTACCATAAATTTATAGTACAGTTGAACCGGTCTAAAGGGATCATTAAATGAGTAGACATTGGTGTCTTTTAAGCAGGTGGTTGCCAAATGCAGGATGAAAGTAATGGAGCTTTCTTCATAACCTTTGTTACTGCATTAAGATCCATCATGCCTCTGTGACCCAGTATATGATCTCCTTTTTTGAAGGTCACATTAAAGAGGTTTTACTGTGTATTCATTAATCATAATAGTTAATTTAAAAGATTTTGACGAAACTGTTTAACCCTTTACCTCATGAATAAGTATGCAAGAAGTATGCAAGAATCTATCACTTCAAGTTTATTCGTTTTTATAATGTTAGTAAACAAGGGAGCCCTTAGATTAGATCTACTTTTGTATATTATTCCTAAGTAAACAGAACAGACCCTGATCAGACAGCTCCAACAAGATCTGTCTGATCTGGGTCTGCTTTGTTGCAAAGGTTTTAAAAGGTGTATGAGGGAAAAGTTTACAAAAAAACATCACTGAGGAGAATATATCGTGTTATAATCCACAAATAAAGTATATAGAAGTCACTGTGTCAGTCTAACAAAATATCATATACTCAGACTAGTGCTGGTGTGGTGGTATTGATCACATTTCATGATAGTTTTAATACCCCGAGTTTACTGTAAAACCATTGAAACTTCATTTTAACACTTACCATCATATAAACACCCTTTTACACTGTTATAAACAGAGTAGACCCAGATCAGATGGCTCCTATTGGAGCAAATTTCCTTTGTTTTGGGCATATTTTAAACATTGTAGATCAAGGCAAGCCACAATGATCTACACTGTTGGTCAAATTTGATATTGATACACTATCCATTCTGATGTCATCATGAATATTTATTCTGAATTTTTATGCCCCCCAGATCAAATCTGGGGGGCATATTGTTTTTGCCCTGTCTGTTTGTTTGTTTGTCTGTTTGTTTGTCAGCAACTTTAACATTGGTCATAACTTTTGAGCCAGTACAGATAGAGACTTGATATTTGGTATGCATATGTATCTCATAAATCCGCACATTTTGAGGGGTGACATGTCAAGGTCATCCTTCAAGGTCAGAGGTCAAATATATGGGTCAAATCACCGACTTTAACATTGGCCATAACTTTTGAACCAATAGAGATAGTCTTGATATTTGGTGTGCATGTGTATCTCATGAAGCTGCACATTTTGTGGGGTGACATGTCAAGGTCAAGGTCATCTTTCAGGGTCAAAGGTCACAGACTTTAACATTGGCCATAACTTTTGAACCAGTAGAAATACAGACTTGATAGTTTGTATATATGTGTTTCTCATTTGGCTGCACAGTTTGAGGGGTGACATGTCAAGGTCAAGGTCATCTTTGAAGGTCAAAGGTCATTAACATTGGCCATAACGTTTGAACCAGTAGATATACAGCCTTGATACTGGTATGCATGTGTATCTCATGAAACTGCACAGTTTGAGGGGTGACATGTCAAGGTCAAGGTCATCCTTCATGGTCAAAGGTCACCAACTTTTAACATTGGCCATAACTTTTGAACCATTAGAGATACAGACTTGATATTTGGTATGCATGTGTACCCCATGAAGCTGCACAGTTTGAGGAGTGACATGTCAAGATCAAGATCATCCTTCAGGGCCAAATATCATATTGAGGGGACATAGTGTTTCACAAACACATCTTCTTGTAATTGGTTATGAACACATGTTTTGGTATTTGCAGAAAATGTAGAATTCCATAAGCAAACAGAACAGACCCTGATCAGATGGTTCCTAAAGAGCCATCTCATCTCTTTCTACTATCGTTGCAAAAGAGACAAAAAGTGTCTGTCAGATATAGGGTTTAACCCATTCCCGCATATTGACGCCTTTTGACGCTTCTGTAAAAGTCACTTTGTGAAACCATTGTGATAAATAGAGCATTTGCTCCACAGGAGCAAATGCTCTATTTATCACAATGGTTTCAAAACTACACAATTCTGAAAATTTCCTTTTCTCTAGTTAATGCTCCTTTTTGGTAGATTTGTTCAAAGAGGTTAGATCTAAAAATAGCCTAAGTGGGAATGGGTTAATATGGGAACTGAGTTACTGACATTTGTTAACAGTGTAGACCAGGGACTTCTAGAGGAGCATTCTGATCAGGGTCTGCACTGTTCATCACCAAATTGTGTCAGTCAAGTTTATCATTTCATACTAAATTGATTTTACTGCTTAATGTTTGAGTAGCCTGTAATTGATCTTGCAAATATTCATACCAGTCCTATTTTTCAAATCTTTACATTCTTACTTTGTACAGGTGGAGCTTAAAGAGTTGGATAAGTTGCGGCATGGTTTGAAGGTAACCAGGGAACAGTCACAGCACCATGACTACATGAGCGATGATGACCTTGACTCCTAGTGGACACTAACAGCATCATTGACAGTCCAACAGCATTATCCTTCACCTGTCATTGTCAGATCCTTTTCAACATTAACTTTTCAAAATGCGGAAAATGAGTTAACTCGTATTTGTAAACAGTGTAGACCCAGATCAGTGGGCTCCACTTGGAGCCCTCTGATCAGGATCTGCAGTGTTTGTCATTCAAGGAGTTTTCCCCTTTCTACCAAATGGACACTTCTGATAAATACTTACCTAATGAATGTTCATGTAAGAAATAATTACTTTTAAATATTACAGTAAAATCTTGATTTAATCGAACACTCAAACACATATTATTACTGATCTTTAACGCAGGTGGCAGCTTAATGCATAGTGAAAGTCATGCAGAAAGCTCCTAGAGGAGCTTTCTGCATGACTTTCACCATGCATTCAGCAGCCACCTGCCTAAAAGGGTCTAAATTCTTCTATACAGAAAATTAGAATAATCAAGATTTTACTGTAATTAGCAAAATATTTGTAAGATGCTGTGGCAGAAACAGTTGAACCAGATTTACATTATTCCATACTCAAACAGATCAGATAGACCATTCAGCTCCAACAGGAGCTACCTGATCTGGGTCTAATCTGTTGGCAAATGTGTAAATCTGCAACAGGTTAAAGTTAAATAGTGATGGACCATTTCCCCTTTGCTTTGATGAGTTGTTTACTGTTTACTTGATAGAGACACCTTTTCATACCTTTGCAAACAGAGTAGCCCCAGATCAGACAGCTTTTGTAGGAGCCTTCTGATCAGGGTCTTCTTACTTATGGAAGTATACACATCTGCTTCTACAGTTCTCCCACAGCTGTTAACCCTTTCCCTCATTTTGACGACTTTTGACGACTCTGTAAAAGTCACTTTGGGAAACCATTGTGATAAATAGAGCATTTGCTCCTATAGGAGCAAATGCTCTATTTATCACAATGGTTTCAAACTACAAAATTCTAAAATTTTCCTTTTCTCTAGTTAATGCTTCTTTTCGGTAGATTTATTCAAGGAGGTTGTATCTAAAAATAGCCTATGAGGTAATGGGTTAAATATTGAGTTCATATACAATTATATAATGCTGTCGTTATTTCTTACATGATATTCGTGAGATTGAATGAACAAGCAAAATTCAACCAACCAATAGTTTTCCAAATGATAAATTGTTTACTGTACTCAAAAATATCTATTCTATAGTTTTGTCTTATGTGTCAACATACAACATCTTTAATACTCACACAATTTTATTTAACTCTTTCCCTTATATAGACAGATGTTGGCATCTTTGCTAACAGAGTATACCCAAATCAGACAGCTCCTGTAGTAGCCATGATCAGGGTATGCTGTGTTTGCTCATTAAATAATATATGTCTTATTCTACAATTTTTGCCATAGTAAAATCTCTTTTTCTAATTGCAGTATAAATATTCACTAACTTCAGTCATTATTTCTTACATGAATATTCATGAGGGAAATGGTTATTGCACAATACTGCATTAACCCTTTCCTTCATATAAATGCCTTTCCA
The DNA here is from genome assembly GCA_963576725.1 of Azorinus chamasolen. Lineage (NCBI taxonomy): Eukaryota > Metazoa > Mollusca > Bivalvia > Cardiida > Solecurtidae > Azorinus > Azorinus chamasolen. The sequence goes on along the minus strand of OY755243.1, from coordinate 63,571,391 downwards.
CACATTTGCAAACAGAGCAGACCCAGATCAGACGGCTCCTATAGGATCAGGTTCTGCTCTTTATGCTAATGGAATGTCATAGTTCTGTTTCTTTAGTTTCTAAAATGGACCATTATGGTCCACATTCCATATTTCATTACAACTATTTTGTCTATGACTATTCAGTAGGTATTGAAATTTGGAATAAACATAGAACAGGGAAAGGGTTAAATGGTGCTTAGGGTAATTGCTGCTAATTCTATGCATTTAAATGATCACATGGTTCATCATGCTGTGATATTTTCATAGTAGATATAGTTTCAAAATGTTTGTGCAATTAGTACTGATATTTCTATTGTATTGTATTGATACCTTTCAAATTACATGTATATTGGCACCACACTTTAATCAATGTACACAGCAGTACTAAATGGTAATATAAATGAGTTTGATATCACAAGTCAGACATTTCTACAAGTTACGGCTTGCAGATGAGCATTGAGTGCTAACCCTTTACTTGATAGAGGCTTCTACTGACACCTTTGCAAACAGAGTAGACCCAGATCAAATGGCTCTTATAGGAGCCATCTGATCAGGTTCTGCTCTCTTTGCTTATGGAATTCTTCAGTTTCTATCTTGGCGAAAAAGTTCTATGTCCATAAACAATGATAAAAAATGAACTGTTAAACATTCATGCTGTCATTTGTTATGTGAATATTCATTAACCCTTTCCTCCATAAATATGTCTTTCTACGCCTCTGTAATAGTCACTTCTTGAAACCATTGTGATAAATAGAGCATTTGCTCCTATAGGAGCAAATGCTCTATTTATCACAATGGTTTCAAAATACAAAATTCTAAAACTTTCCTTTTCTCTAGTTAATGCTCCTTCTCGGTAAATTTATTCAAATAGGTTGGATCTAAAATTAGCCTATGGAGGAAAGGGTTAAGTAACGGGTTAAAGGAAGCAGGTTCTGATAGCTGATAAACAGCCTTCAATGTGATAAAGTCATTAATCTTGCATTCGTTTCAGTTTGATCATTTACCTAAGGAATATTCATGCATGGCTCCACCATTATATCAATAACAATTACATGTATTTTAGTTCTTGTATTAAAAATATGAAATTAAGAATTGTTATGCCATGACAGTCAATAGATAATTTGCAACATATAAGCAGACAGAGTTGACCCTGATCAGGGTCTGATCTGTTGACCACTTATTTACTGAAAAGTACTTAAAAAGTAGATGGCTGCTTAGCCCTTTTCCTTAATATAAAATTAATGCCTTTTAATGCATTTGCAAACGGAGTAGACCCAGATTAGACGGCTCCTATAGAAGCTGTCTGATCTGGGTCTGTTCTGTTTGCGTTTGACATTATATAGATCTGATTCTACAGCTTTTATCAAAGCAAACAAATTCCTTGAAAAGTTACCATTATTAAAATTCAGCTAATAATATTCATGAAGTCATTATTTCTTACATGAATACTGAACAGGGAAAGGGTGAACTCTTTACTTCATAGATATTTCTGCTCTTTTGCAAACCGAGTAGACAGATCAGATGGCTCCTATTGGAGCCGTCTGATCAGGGTCTACTCTGTTTGCTTATGAAATAATATAAATCTGATTCTGCAGTTTCAGACATGGCTAAAAATTCCCATGTAAACAATACCATTATAAAATATTTAGTAAGTTGTTTGTCTTACATATAGTAAAACCTCTCTATAACGGCCACTAAATTGTGTTAAAACCTCTCTATAACGGACACTAAATTACGTCAAATATTTTGTGTCAAAGGCAGGTGGCTGCTTAAAGCAAGGTAAAAGTAAAACAGAACGCTCCTATAGGAGCATTCTGTTTTACTTTTACTTTGCTTTAACCCTTTCCCTCATATTGACGACTCTGTAAAAGTCACTTTGTGAAACCATTGTGATAAATAGAGCATTTGCTCATATAGGAGCAAATGCTCTATTTATCACAATGGTTTCAAACTATACAATTTTAAAAGTTTTCTTTTCTCTAGATGCTCCTTTTCGGTAGACTTATTCAAATAGGTCGTATCTAAAAATAGCCTATGAGGTAATGGGTTAAGCAGCCACCTGCCTTTAACACAAAATACTTGATGTAATTTAGTGGCCGTTATAAAGAGGTTTTACTGTACCGTTAAATATTGATCAGGTGAAGAGTTATTGTAGGATGAGATGAATGCAGAAAACTACTGTGGGAGCTTTCTGCATAACCTTGGATCTAACATTAAGCTACCATATGCCTGTAATCTCTTCAGTGCAGGAAACAGGTCACTAATGTTCTTTGCAATCAATGTAGACCCAGATAAGAGAGCTCCTCTAGGTGTCTGCACTGTTTGTCATGTTACATTTTTCTTTAGAAAAATCCTTGAATATTCAAAGTAAGCTTGACATGTTTGAATTTTGGAATAGTCCATTTGGAAAGTCTTATGTTGAAAGGATTTAGACCCAAACTTAGACTTCTTATGAGCGGGGTCATTGTAGAGAGATGTTAGTATATTTTCTTGTCTGGTTCTACCCAGGTGCAAAACCATTAAGGCTCCTATTGTAACATGATTCATTTGTTTGTAGTGCAGAGCTGTAGATAAAAGATGTACTGATTATTTTTAAAAAAAATCTCCACCAAACCTATCTTTACCCATTCCCTCTTATCGATGCTTGTTTGACACCTTGTAAAAGTCACTTTTTGAAACCATTGTGATAAATAGAGCATTTGCTCTATATGAGCAAATTCTCTATCACAATGGTTTCAAAATTGCCCAGTGCTAAACATTTCCTTTTCACTAGTAAATGCTCCATTTCTGTAGGTTTGTTCAAAGAGGTTGGGGCAAAAAATAGCCTATGAGGGAATGGGTTAACCCATTCCCGCATAGGCTATTTCTAGATCCAACCACTTTGAATAAATTTACCGAAAAAGAGCATTAACTAGAGAAATGGATTTTTTTTTAGTTTTAAAGTTTGAAACCATTGTGATAAATAGAGCATTTGCTCCTATAGGAGCAAATGCTCTATTTATCACAATGGTTTCACAAAGTGACATTTACAGAAGCGTCAAAAGGCGTCAATATGCGGGAATGGGTTATTGGTACTCATTGCCATTGCCTCGCTGAGAAGATAGACCTTGGCAGAGAAATGTAAAAATTGCTTTATCTTTTATTACTTCTTTTGTCTATAGTTCTGACATTATTTATTTCTGATGCATTTAATTTTCAGGAATTTTTGTCTTTATTTATTGTGGTAAGCATGACTCCTGAGTTATAAACTGGTATGATATGTATGTGTGAGAGCATTTATCAATTTGCAATGACACAGTGCCATAGGCGATGGCCTTGCTATGGGTAAGACATATTGTTCTTTCATATTTAGGCTAAGAAAAAAAAAATTAATTACATGTACTCTAATTACCCTAAGTACTTCCCTCTCCATGGGTTTGTAAAGCCGAATAAGTCCAATTGGCACTATTTAGATTAGAATTACATAGTAGCAAATAGTGTAGACCCTGATCAAACTGCTCCTTCAAGAGCAGTTTGATATTGGTCTGCACTGTTTCCCTAAGTTTTTCTAGTAATAAGGATATGTTTACAAAAGAGTTTATCAATGGTGCCTTTCATATTGTATATGTACAAACTCCTCTGCCTTTGTATACATATTAACTTGTTGCCTTTAATTTATTGTCTTCAAAGAGTAAACATCTGCTACATGTACAGTTCTGAAAGTCATTTTTTCTTTTACTTCCCTTCACAAATCAAAATGTCATACAATTTGTATTCTATTGAGACGCCAAGTTTCTCTTCATTTTGTCTGAATCTAAACTGATTTTAAGAATTATCATGAAGTTGCACCTGGCATACAGAGTAAACTTACTACAAATCCAAGATATTGTTGCATAGATACTATTTTGTTTCTTTCAATACAATGTACAGTAAAACCTCTCTATAATGGCCACTAGATTGTGTTAATTAGTTGTTATTTAGAGCAGGTGGCTGCCTAAAGCAAGGTGAAAGTAAAACAGAACGCTCCTATAGGAGCGTTCTGTTTTACTTTCACCTTGCTTTAAGCAGCCACCTGCCTTTGACACAAAATATTTGACGTAATTTAGTGTCCATTATAGAGAGGTTTTACTGTACATGTACTATGAAGTTTTGATGACCTTTGTAAACTGTTTGGACCCAGAGCACATGTCAACTGGGCATATCATTAGCATCCAAACTGTTTGATATTATTATTATCTTATTATTGTTTCTTGAATAGAATCCATGCAGATTACAGACATGAATTACTTAGAGTTAGAAGATTTAGCATTGCTGTGAATAAAGTGTCCTTGGAGCTCTACAGTAGACAAAGAGCAGCTAGTGTGATAGATATATTGTTATATAAGACCAACTGCTGTAAAACATGTAGCATCATATCAAGGTCTATAGTATCAAATTGTACAATATAATGCAGCAAATGGTGGTAATTTATGGAATTAACCCTTTCCCCCATAAATACACATTTCTACGCCTCTGTAATAGTCACGTTTTGAAACCAATGTGATAAATAGAGCATTTGCTCCATAGGATCAAATGCTCTATTTATCACAATGGTTTCAATACTTCACAATTCTAACATTTTCCTTTTCTCCATTAAAAGCTCCTTTTTGGTAGATTCATTGAAAGAGGTTGGGTCTTAAAAGCCTATGGAGGAAAGGCTTAATGTAGAATCTGATCAGTCACTGGTAGAACTTGCATTCAGATTTCATTTGTATTTGTTGTATACAAACACTCTGTCAGAGAGTTTATATGAGACTTATGGCAGTGGCAGAACTCACACTGAGACTTTATTTGTATTTGTTGTATACAAACACTCTGTCAGAGAGTTTATATAAGACTAATGGCAGTGGCAGAACTTGCATTCAGATTTCATTTGTATTTGTTGTACACAAACACACAGTCAGAGAGTTTTATATGAGACGTGTGGCAGTGGCAGAACTTGCACTCAAACTTCATTTGTATTTGTTTTACACAAACACACTGTTGGAGAGTTTTATACAAGCTCACGGCAGTGGCAGAACTCGCACTCAAAATTCATTTGTGCCATAGAAAATAGATATTGTTTGTTGTATAATGATGAAAAGCAATAATTTGTTGATGTATAAAAGAAGAGATAGAATGTTTTCACGTTTTAAAACTCTTTGAATGCTGAACCTTTTAAATAGAATACGTAGTTTGTCCTTATTTAATAGTAGATTTCAGTATGAAAATGTAAACTTTGCTGAAAAGACTTTTGAATAACAAACAGTGCAGACCCTGATCAGAGGGCTCCTAGGATCCCTCTGATCTAGGTCTACACTATTTGCAAATGCTAGTTAGCTCATTTCCAGCATTCAAGGGGTTTAAGTTGATACAAAATAGGATAACAAGACGGGTAAACAGTGTAGAATTATACACAAACGCAATTTTGTTACATGTCAAAATCAGTGCTAGTTTGTGAGTTTTAGCCATTTACCTCATGAATATTCATGTTAGAAATAATGACACAATGCATATTAATCAGATGATTATTATGGCATATGGATACAGAAATATTTGGCCATGGCAGAATCTGTAGAGTCAGGTCTGTATTAATCAATAAGCAAACAGAGCAGACACGATTTTATGCCTTTGCAAACAGAGTAGACCCAGATCAGATGGCTCCTGAAGGAGGTGTCTGATCAAGGTCTGGCTTTGTATATAGATTTGATTATACAGTTTCTACCTTATCCAAACATTTCTTTTGTTCATACACCATTACAAAACATTAACCTGTTCCTTTATAGAAACACATTTTCATGCATTTGCAAACAGGGAAGACCCAGATCAGACGGCTCCTAGAGGAGACATCTGATCAGGATCTGCTCTGTTTGCTAATGGAATTTGATTGATGTGTTTCTTTACTTTCTAAAATGGCTACAATGTTCCACCTTCCACATATCATTATAAATATTTTGTCAATTAATATTCAGTTGGTATTGACATTTGTAATAAATATAGAACCGGGAAAGGGTTAACCCATTACCTCATAGGCTAGCTTTAGATACCACCTCTTTGAATAAATCTACCGAAAAGGAGCATTAACTAGAGAAAAGGAATTTATTTAGAATTTTTTAGTTTGAAACCATTGTGATAAACAGAGCATTTGCTCCTATAGGAGCAAATGCTCTATTTATCACAATGGTTTCACAAAGTGTCGTTTACAGAGTCAATATGAGGGAAAGGGTTAACAAGTTCATGATGTCATTATTTCTTGCATAAATATTCACCAGATAAAGAGCTAATGCTTCATTTTTGTACCATTTTTGTTCATGTTTGTATCAAGGACATTCCAAATTTGTTAGTCTCAGTTTAATTGTTAATTTTGTGTAAATTTACCCTTTGCTCCATAGAGATGACTTTTTGGCACCTTGCGAACAGAGTAAACCCAGATCAGATACAGGAGCTGTCTGATCAGGGTCTGCTCTGTTTGATTATGAAATAATACAGATCAGATTCTGCAGTTTCTGCCATTGCTAAAATTCCAGTGTTTATATGCCATTAAAAATAATCTAATTAATATTGATGATGTCATTTTTTCTTACATGAATATTCATGGAGTAAACGGTTAAACAGAATTTTGTATTTATTAATTGGTGCTGAGAGTCCTGGATTATTTGTGTCAGTTCACCCATTGTTTTACATCCATACATACGTTATGTTTTAGATGTTTAATGATTAAATGTTTTAAGAATGACTTCACATGTTGAATAGTAAAAGTGCAATATCAGAGATATATGTTTGTTGTTTACATCCGTATTCTGTCCTTCGTCTGGATTCATACGGAGGACTGCTGTATCAGTGTTTTAAACTGGGCATCTAACAGAACCAGAGTAACTCTACATGTATTGGTAATAAGACTAGTGTATCGTGCCCAGGTTTCTCTGTATCTGTTCCCATGTCTCTGGGGCGTCTAATTAACCCATAGTTGGAAGGATGTTAATCAACACAACCAACCAACTTTCCTCTTGATCGGAAACATAAAGTATTCTCCCAAATAAATGACCCCACTCTATTAATTGTCCCTTATTTCCAGGGAGGGGGGAGGGGGTCAATAGAACAACCATCAAATAAAGAAATATGTTGTTTTTTTCAAAATACAGGTGGTAGCTAATGCAGACTGAAAGCAATGCAGAAATCTCATGAGCTTTCTGCATTGCTTTCATTTTGCATTAAGCAACCACCTGTGTACGAAATGCAAAAAGCTCTTTTTAAGAATTTAACTACCCCTGGAGTGTTTATCAGAGATAATACGGTAAACAAGGGAGACTTAGTGGTCAAACAACATTTTGAATGGTGAATGGTCCATCAGTATTTAACCTTTAACCTGCTGAGCAAACTATTTTTACACAATATTTCACCCCACTTATTTTCAAAATTCAAGCTGTAATAATTGTGTCTACTAAAGTACAATCAGGGTGTCAAACAGTTTTGATCCTGATTAGACGGCGGGGTATTTGGAGTCTCATCTGGATCCAAACTGTTTGTGTACTGCAGGAAATAACTTATCTGCCAGCAGCAAGCTAAAGGTTAACAATAGGGTCTAATCGATAAGAGTTTAAGACAGGCAAAATATATACATGTGGTAAGGGATTTTGAATGTCAAACAATGCAGATCCTGATTAGAGGACTCTTATAGAAGTCTACTGATCTGGGTTTACACTGTTTGAAAATGACATACAAAATGTAATATACTTATTCCACACTTTAAAAGGGAAACAACTCATTTGGATATTATGGATTTCTCAAATTTTGAGATTGAATTTCTACATCCACTGAGGCAACAGAAATATAGGTCTGTGCGTAATGTGTGCATGTGTCACCCTTCTGAGAGTTGCCTTTTGAAAAGATTGTTAGGCTGCAATACAACCTCCTACAATATGTAATGTTACAATAAATTACAGTTGATCCTCTCTAAACCAGACTAATAAAGACGATTTTAGGTATTTTATGTCCTGTTTTTTAGCTCTCTGCATGACTTTCACCCTGCATAAAGCTGCCACCTGCATTAAAGACTTGCGCTGATACAAATTCCAATGTCCAGGTGAGAGGGTTAGAAAGGGCACGACACACAGATGCCAACGTTCGTCTATAACAGCAACACTCTTTAACATTTTCTTCATATTTTATGCATCTTAACGCCTTTGAAATGCGGGAAAACGTTATTTTTCTGATATTGGCCTTCTCTGTTTGTCATTCGAAATCCTCTGGCAAATGTTACCCTTTCATAGTGTTTGGACTGTTTGCCAATAAACTATGATTCCACTCTTTGTAAACAGTTTGTGTTATCTCTGTGTTTGTCTCTGTGTCTGTCTGTCTATGTGTCTGTCTGCGTGTATATCTGTGTCTGTATGCATGGCTGTGTGTGTTGGCGTGGTTTTCTTACATATTCACCAGGTAAAGGGTTAAATATACTATTTAAAATTTGGAATTGGAAACAGGCGTCACTTTACCTGCTCATGTTACATGTGTTTTGAAGAAATACTTCATCATCGTTGCATACCTAACCCATTTCAAATTGTACTGTGAAGTTCACGGCCAGATCGTGCAAGATAAATTCAAAAACCGACATCGGTATGCACGTAGAGGGGGTTTGTGCGGGTTTGTGCAATTTTATCATTTGGGGTTTTTGGTACATCAGTGTCCCATTGTGGGCGACACTGTTATTCAATCCCATTATGCTGTAAAATGATGTATACTCCAATTCCCACATGTTGCTAGTTTTACCCGCTTCCTGTTCACTCCAGCTCTTGATAAAACTATTGAACTGAATGCCAAACAGCCTGGATCCAAGCGGTTTGCAAATATCAGACATGCTGCATTTAGTACAAAAGGGGTTAATCCTTTCCCTGATCTATGTTTATTCAAATACCTACTGAATATTCATGGACAAAATCGTTATAATGGAAGGTGGAACATATTGTAGCCATTTAGAAAGTAAAGAAACAGATCTATAAAATTCCATTAGCAAACAAAGCAGACCCTGATCAGACGGTTCCTATCTGGGTCTACTCTGTTTGCAAATGCGTGAAAACACGTTTATATGGGAGATAGGGGTTAAGCGAATCACAACGTATTAGATGACAAAAACGCATATCGTATAACTAGATTACAACTCAGTAAGGGAAGTATCTTCATTATCTTGGTTTTGTTTTCTGTACATCGTCCTAAATGCCTTAAACATGTACAGTAACCCGCTCTAAGCGTCGATAAAAAAAACATGGTAAATAATGGTGTTATTAATATTTATCAGCTGAATTTTTATCATGTCATGTATGTATACACAGGGTGTTTTTGGTATTGGTAGCAATTGTAGAGTCAACTCTCTTATAATTCCATAAGCAAACAGAGCAGACCCTGATCAGACAGCTCCTACAGGAGCTGTCTGATCTGGGTCTTCTCTGTTTGCAAAGGCATGAAAAGGGCACAGTTTTAAGGTAAGGGTTAAGCTAATAATCTGCTTTGATAAACACATCTATGTTTATTCATAAAGTGGTCGCTTTAGAAAGGGTTTTATTATATTGGCTTCCCTATACTTCCCTGCAACAGCAACTTGAAAGTAATGCTATTCTCGTATATCAAGGCAGGTGGTAATTTGTTGCAAGACGAAAACTGTAACACCGAATTTTTATAATGGCACTATGGACAGGGGATTTTTTTTATCATGACAGAAACTTGAGAATCAGATATATATTATTTCATGTGCAAATAGAGCAGACCCAAATCAGATGGCTTTTACATGAGCTATCTGATCTTGGTCTGTTCTGATTGCAAAGTTGTCAAAAGAGTTTTTTATGGAGTAAAGGGTTAAGAAGTAGGTTTGAGAATTATATATGTCACATGTCACCGCACCAGGCCTTGTAAATTGTGTAAGTATATGTCTGTCGCCGCGTCAGGCTTTGTAAATTGACCATTTGTTTATGGTCTGCTCTGTTTGCCTATGGCACGATATAGATCTGATTCAACAGTTGTCGTCAAAGCAACACATTTCCTTGAAACACTTACATGATAAAAGGTTCATCTAATGATATTCATGATGTCATTATTTCTTACATGAATATTGAACAGGGAAAGGGTTAACCATGGATGAATCTGTGATCAACTCGACGTCTCAAAAGGACCCAGCCTCTGTTTGAAAATTCAACAGCGAAAACTGAAGCAGGGAACAAATTTTCACAAACGGTTATACATGCTGGCAGCGAAATGGTTATTTGTATCTCCAGAGCAATAAGGGAAATCACACCACTGTCATTGTTTAAATCTACCCGTTGAATATCCATGTAAAAAATAATGAGTTGACATCATGAATATTTATTAGCAGCTTTTTATAATAGCATAATCTACACAGGACGTTTTGGTATTGGTAGAAACTGTAGAGTCAGATCTATATTATTCCATAAGCAAACAGAGCAGACCATAGTCAGACGGGTCATACAGAAGCCGTCTACTCTTATCTTGATCTACTCTGTGTGCAAAGGGGTTAAAACGTTTATATGAAGGGAGGGGTTAAGTGGGAATCAACTGTAATTGTCATCATAGTCTAGCTAATGTCGTTTACATATATATATATATCTCTGCTTGTAACTTGGTGAAAATTAACTGCCATAGTTACGACAAACATACACCGCTACTGTAGTAAGATATACACATCGTTTTTTACGTATTAGGTGAAAGATGGTCGTAACTCGTTTATCCTTTAGCCTGCCGAGCAAACTATTTGTTACAGATTTTTATACCTACTACATTTTAATTCAAGCTATAATTAACTTGTCTCTCAAAATGCAGTAAGGGTGTCAAACAGTTTGGATCCGAATGAGACGCCGAGTTACTCGGCGTCTCATCTGGATCCAAACTGTTTGCATATGTATTTACTCCTCCACCCATAGCAGGCTAAATGTTAAAGCCTGTTTGCTCTCATTTTTGCACAAATTATCTACAAATCGATTTTTTTTTACTACAGGGGTTAGATCTACCCTAACCGGTTGCTGAAATTAGCATACTTTATGAGCGTATTTGGTCGATACGCTGTATATACAGTCATCGGTGAGGATTTTACTTATGAATGAGAATGTACAAATCACACACCTGAGACGTATCACGTGACCTTACCTGTCTCGACCATCATATATATCACATCGCGTATAACCTCAGACAGAACAACTTGTTTTGTGGGCGTGTCACGTACTTTACTGGAGTTCTGAAACCTATCAGCTACAAACATGGTAAGTTTTCTTCTTGATAGATAATTTTAAGTATATTTCATAATTTTTAAACATCTTTCTTTAACATTTCATTACTTTCATATTTTACCGGTTTGTCGTTAATCAATATGGTTAGTTTATATAGTAAAACTCATGCTATCCGAAATCTTAGTTAAATAATTTAGATCTATTTAGGCGGCTACCTGCTAAATGCAGGGTTACTTTCTGCATGACTTTCACCCTGCATTGAGCTGTCACCTTATAGATCAATATTATCATACTGATACTGAATGTCTGGCTTATAGCGCAACGCCTGTTGTTTTCTTACCTTTCCTGTTATATATAATTAACATTAATGTTTGTCATGAACCATCATTGTTTGTACAATAAAGTCTCGCCAATGGGACCACATAATTTATTAACACATGAGTCTGTAAAAGCAGGTGGTTACTTAATGCAGGGCAAAAGCAATGCAGAAAACTCCTATAGGAGTGACCGTATTGGCGAGACTATACATGTATACTGTATTTATGGAGATGTTGAACAGACCAATATGTGACACTGTAATCAAACTGAACTGTTGAAAATGCAACGGTGCAAAAAAGGGAATTAAATCAACACTAACTTTCATTTTAAACCTCCATAGAAATAGCACTGGTGGCTACGAATCGTGAAACCATGTATGTCGTACGGGGAATTTTTTTATATACGCGTACCGTATACGTTGCATGCATGTATGTGATCAATGACTGGTAAAGTGTGCGTTTTGCTCGGGGAAAACAGGACACTATTGACAAAACTCCTCCTAAACAGAATGTTTTAAAACAATCTCGCAGAACACTGGTCAGATTTCTATACAATTTGCAGAATTTACTGTCAATGTATATCGTTTACTTACGGCGAAACACAGATCTGAGTCTACAATTGCTGGCATGGCCAGTGCACCCGGGTTCATATACATTTATAACATATCAGCTGATACATATTCATAATTTCATTATTTCTTACATGAATATTCATCAGATGCATGGATAAGCGCGGGCGTATACACATGTGCGACACATTCCAGACAGTGATAAATGTGCAGTTATATTTGTTCAGGCGATAGAGACATGTCATACCAGCAAGACGAGTCATTGCTCAGCTGTCAAATGTGAGGTTAATCCTGTTGAATTTATTAGGTGCGGCTATCCGGACCAAGGACACTTCGTTTAAGCTTTTGAATGGTGGACACGCACGTGCTATCATTTGCAAACAGTGCAGACCCAGATCAGAATGCTCATGGAGGAGCCCTCTTATCAGGGTCTGTACTGTTTGTCTTTCAAACTCCGCTTGCAAGTTTTTATAGCATTTCATACTGAGTGGACTCTATAGGTATGAAAAGGTTAACCAGGAAATGTCGCCCTGGTATATCTAACATGCTACTCCATGAATATCCAGGCAATAGATAATGACATGAATGTCAATTCTCTAATTTTTATAATGGTACTATGAACAAAACAATTATTTATGGTGGCAGAAGCTGGAGAATCAAATCTACTTTATATCAATAGCAAACAGAGCAGACCCTGATCAGACGACTCCTACAGGAATCCCCTCTGATCTGGGTCTACATTGCTTAAGGCGTATTTATGGAGTAAAGGGTTTTAGAGTTACAAAAGAAAAAATAACTTTCACAATTAGGACTAAATTGAAACACTCCAACACATACATACATGTATATATCACTTTTAAATCAGAGAGTCAAACAATTGGACCTGATTTTGATGCCTCATATTATGGATATGGAGGCATGGTCTATAAGCTGTTTTCAAGGGTAATCACCGTTTCGCCCGTACTATGCTAAAGGTACATTATCGATTCGAGACATATAAATGTATGTACAGTAAAACCTCTCTATAACGGCCACTAAATTACATCAATTATTTTGTGTTAAAAGCAGGTGGCTGCTTAAAGCAAGGTGAAAGTAAAACAGAACGCTCCTATAGGAGCTGCTTAAAGCAAGGTGAAAGTAAAACAGAACGCTCCTATAGGAGCGTTCTGTTTTACTTTTACCTTGCTTTAAGCAGCCACCTGCCCTAAATACCAATTAATTAACACAATTTAGTGACCGTTATAGAGAGGTTTTACTGTACATGTATATGCCTCTGTCCATGCCTGCTCAAGAATAAGTCTTACACAATTCGGTCCATGTGCAGATCTTTATCTTCAGGTATTTCTATGCAGCTGGAAGAAGAAGAAACGGGCGATTTGTTTCATTTGTGTTTCTTTTCTGCTTCGTTTTCCTATTCCTTAAAACAAAACTGAATACAAAATAAGCTGGAGCGTATTTCGATGTGGCTCGTACCAAACGTCTTTCGACCGTAAAATTAAATACTAAATTTCAGCGCTGTAGATAAGATCCGTATCGAACCATCAAACATTCTTATTTATCTGTCAACTCCCATCTTGCTGCTACTCATTAGAATCGCCATGTGGAAATTGGCGGGAAAATATGATAAAAATATTTTATTACATACGGGTCTTTTTATCTACAGCTCAGCATATTGAATAGAATTATCTATAATCATGATCATAAAGAGGGATTTTACTAAAACCACTCTAAATCAGACGTTCAATTTAGTATCCACATCGGTCTTTAAGACAGGTGACAGCTTAATGCAGGGTGAAGGTCATGCAGAAAGCTCCCAGAGGAGCTTTCTGTGCGACTTTCACCCTGTATTAAGAAGCCATCTCCCTAAAAGTATCTAAATTATTCTCAATTAGAATTCCGGTTTAGTGAGAGTTTACTGTGTAAATGTGCTCTTACTTTCCATCAGAATAGTTGGTGTGATATTCATAACTGACGTGGCGTATTCACTACATGAATACTATACTCACTTGACTGACGATGCATGACACTCGCCATTTGAATGCTGTTTTTTCAAAGTGGAATGGTCCGTCCTGTCCATCAGAGTTTAATAGTCTAGCCCATAAAAATGAAAGAGAAAACTTTCATGAAAAGATATTTAATGACGATCACCGTCGACCTTGATTAGGTTACTCTAGAAGTCCTCTAATATGGGTATTCACTCCTGATTGTAAACGCCAGTTATCACGCATTGAAAAGGGAAATTTACTTGTACATGTATGTAATAAACGTTTTCCATTTATACAAACGAGACTGGATTCATTCATAGTTTGTCCACATTTACTTTTTTTTTTATCCATTTTACCGTTTTAAGCTTTGACCGTCCATCTGCATAACTGTTATACATTCCTGTATGCATGTGTCTCTCCTGTCTCTACTACTCTCTGTCTTTCTATACGTTCTCCCTCTCTCGTTCTCTTCATCCCTCTATCTGCTTCACGTTCGACCCTACTATACATGTATGTATTTCCACTTTTTGGTTCTGTCTGCGTGTCTCTCTCTATGTCTCTTACTTCCTCTCTTTTTTTTCCAGGTAACTTTCTCATCTTCTCTTCTTCTATGCCTCGAATATCTCTCTCACCCCCCTTCTCTCTCTTTTCTTCACTCTCTCCCTCCTCTTTGTGTGTCTCTTCATAAGAAGATGAGCACACATTTCCAGTAGCAATTGGTAAAATTTCTCTTCATCCTTGATGAGTAATTGTCATGGCCTTCGCACGTTGTCATTTAGCTTGACATTGACATGTTGATTTACATTCATTACATACAGAAGGCTGGGCATAGACAGCAATGTATATATGAAGGGCGCCTCGAGGAAAGCTGGACCCAAGCTAGCTGTTTGTAAATGCCATTCAGGCCGCGTTTAGCAAGATAAAGGTTAACCTTTCCATGTTCTGTATTTAGTCCAGATTTACATACCATTACCTACTGAACATTCATGGACACAATAGTTATAAAGAACTATGGCAGGTTGAATATTACAGCTATTTTAGAAACTAGAGAAGCAGGTTTATCACATTTCATTAGCCAACAGAACAGATCATGATCTATAGGAGCCGTCTAATCTGGGGCTTCTCTGTTGAAATGCTAGAACATACGTTTATATGAGGGAAATGCTTAAATGATTTTCGCCCACAACAACAACAAGACACAAACACCCCCATTTCACTTCTTTGTTTTTAATGATCTGACTGTCAATTAGTTCTGTAATATAGTGTGTGTTAACTAAAAGTGCAGATATGAGGACTATTTAGGATATCTTTCTATGTGTCCCCCACACCCTAACTTGTTGGTACTCATTAGGACAATCGCCTCTCCAAGGCGATTCTAATAAGCACCAACACCACATGGTTTAGCTGAGAAATAAGAGCTTTAGAAAGACCAGTACCCTCTATCTGCACAGTTCTGGTATACGAGAACATACATACATGTACTCGTATATGTAAAATGAATCTAACGGCGCTTTATGAAAGGATGGTTTGTGGAATATATTAGGCACAGTAAGGTGCTTAATACTTTGATACGAGAATCGAGTGTACTGGCATTTGCAAATAGTGTAGACCCAGATCAGAGGGGTCCTATAGGAGTCCCCTGATCAGGATCTGCACTATTTGCCAGTCACCTCCAATCCTCCAGCAAATGTAATCATTTCATGCTGTAAGGAATTTATTGTTAACTTGTAAATGACCATTCCATTTTGAATAGTTAGCTTTTAAACGGTCAGAGGTAATAAAACTTATCAGAACGGGTATATTAAATAGTGCACTTAAGAAGTCGTTAACTTTCTGCTATAGTTAAATGTGTCGTTCGCTTGATTTTCTGTCCGTTATTAGTTCAAAAACAAGATAAAGGTGAAAAACAGCCTGTGTCCCATCTGGATCCAAACAGCAGCCATAATATACATAACTGGGTAACAGCTATATATACGAGTAACTCTTATCAAGTTGTAGAAATAATGTATGCATAATCTTCAATCTGTTGGAATATTTTCTCCTCTCCTATGTAGTCAACCTAGTATTTACTGAGTATCAAACAGCTTGGATCCTGATGAGACACCGAGTTACTCGGCGCCTCGTCTAGATTTAGGCTGCTTGCAACAGTAAAGTCGTGTCGTTCGGCCTCAGTCCGATAAAGGTGAACCCTTAGTCCTTTGCAAACAATGTGGTCCAGATGAGATGAGAGGGCTCCTAAAAGACCCTTCTCACCAGGGTCTGCATTCATTGTCATGTTACACTTTTCTTTAGAAAAATCCCTAAATATTTACCATAAGCTTGACTTGTTTGAATTTTGGAATATTCCATTTGTAAATCCAGCGTTGTAAGGGTTAATCCAGGTGAAAATCGATATCTACATTTTCGGGATGAAGATCAAATGTATGGAATGTGCCCGGGCAGTGTACTGGGGACTTGGGTTTGATAGATGTAATTTTAATGGCGTTCAGCCATTCCGTTCAGGTAATACTACGGCATAACCTCCCTGTGGCGGTCATTGAAAAACAACAACCGTATACTAATTTACTTTCTGCATTGCTTTGGTAGTGTATTAACCCTTCTCTTGCTGAATTTTAAAATACAGTTCTCCTTCTTTACCCATGCCCTGTTGTATAATTACATATATCTTCACTGTTTACAAGTATATCGCTGTGCAATCACTGCTCTGGAGGAGCTGTCTCATCTGGGTCTTCACTATTTACAGGAAGGTATATTGACGTGAACAGCAAGCGAAGGGTTAATTTACTTTCTGCATTACTTTAGTAGTGTATTAAGTAGTCACCTGCTTTTAAAAGTGGTAATTATAGAGAGGTTTTCTATTTTTCAACAGGAATTGGAACCGGTATTTGGTTAATGGCTCTCTCTTTTAGGCACTGTTTAACCCTTTCAGTCCTGTCTTATGAGAATGGAATAGCCGATCAGTGTTTAACTATAGAGTCCACTCAGTATGAAAGGCTTAAACTTGCTAAAGGGTTTTAATGACAAACAGTGCAAACCCTGATCTGGCTTTACATTGTTCACAAATGACAAGTGCATGCATGCCCATGGTTGGAATGTTTATCTCTTTGGTTGCCAGACATTGTCGTCGGCAAAATTTGCCGGCTCCTGCAATTTTCGTTTCGTTAGTTTTTCTTCCATTTTTTTTCTTCAAAAGTACATGTATTACCTCAGTAACGAACAGCGTGGATCCTGATGGGGCGCCGAGTTACTCGGCGTATCATCTGGCTCCATACTGTTTGCATAGGTAATAACAGATGCGACATTGGAAATAAATGTCCACCCTTGTGCATTGAAACCTTTATTTTCAACAATTAAGTCACTTGTGTTTATATTTGAGCTAAAACCTAAAGCAAAACCTGCATTCCTGACCCTTAACATGCTATGAACAAAATAATGTCTGCTCAAATCTGGATTTAATCAGAACTGCAGATAAGATGCGTAAATTAAAACATTTTCAGGAATAACTTTATTTCTCCACCACACCCTATACTGTGACCACTCTTTAGAATCGTCTCGAAGAGACGATTCTAAAGAGTGGTCACAGTATAGGGTATGGTGGAGAAATGACGATTTTAGTATTTTGGTATACATCTGTATCTGTAGCTCTGGATCTAATGCAGTTTTGACTACATCCGATTCGATTAAGCTTTTGAACAGAAAAATGTTTCGATCGAGTGTCGAACAGCTGGGGCCCTGATGAGGCGTCGAGTTACTAACTTACTCTCATCTGGATCTAAGCTGCTTGCAAATGTTAGTTATGTTGTGGTTAGGTGTATAAGGGCTAAGATACGTAATGGTATGTTATATTCACAATAGAGTATTGTACAAAATTAGATGGCTTAACCCTTCCCCTGTATTATCTTCATTCCAATTTTCGATACCTATTCAATATGCATGGACAAAATAGTTATAATGAAATATGCAAGGCGGATTATTGTAGCGATTTTAAAAAAAGGTCACAGATCTTTCAAATTCCTATAGGAACCGTCTGATCTGGGTCTACTCTGTTTGCAAACGCGTGAAAACACGTTGATATGAAGGAAAGGCTTAAATATAACGTTGCGTCACAAAAGTACACTGTATGTTGTTTTTATGAATGAGAGACTCAATTGTAAGTATATCGTGATGCACCCAGCCTTGGAAGAGATAATGTGTAATTACTTATGCAAACAGTTTGAATCCGGATAAGACATAAAAACATTCAGCATTGCAGCCAGCGACAGTTTTTGCAATTATGTAAGTTCTCCATGGGGATAGACAGTCACATTGTTCTCTTTAGAAATCGACACCAGTCACAGGTCATTATGGCAAAACCTTTCAAACGTTCTCTCTTTACACGCTAAGTAGCCTAAGTGTCGTCCGCCAAAAAGGTAAAAGAAATAATTAATAAAAGATCTGTTATATTTTTGAAAGTACATGAAATTAGTCTGAAAGTTCTTCTAAAATAGTGACTGTATGACAAACAGTTCCAGACTTGTAATACAGGTGGTAGCTTAACCCATGCCCTTACATTGACGACTTTTGACGACTCTGTAAAAATCACTTTGTGAAACCATTGTGATAAATAGAGCATTTGCTCCTATAGGAGCAAATGCTCTATTTATCACAATGGTTTCAAACTACAAAATTCCAAAGTTTTCCTTTTCTCTAGTTCATGCCCCCTTTGGGTAGATTTATTCAAAGCGGTTGTATCTAAAATAGCTTATGAGGTAATAGCTTAATGCAGGACAAAGGTGATACAGAAATATACTATAGGAGTTTTTTCTGTATCACTTTTGCGCTGCATTAAGCATCTACAAGTTTTTACAGTCTCCCATGTTAATAAAACATGTGGTCTCTTTGATTAAAATAGCGAGACTCTACTGTGATGCCCATTTAATTGATTTACTAATCAGTACTGTAAGATTTCACGTTAGTTTCAAGATTTACCCTGATGGTAGAGTAGTATAAACATCGATTTAATCCTTTCCTTCATACAAACGCATTTTAACGTATTTGAAAAAACAACAACAGCCTTTTAATAACAATAATAACTTTTTTTCTTCAAACAGTATAATAAAATTTACCTCTTGAATGCGGTACACGCATGTACTGCCATTTGTAAACAGTGTAGACCCAGATCAGAGGGATTCTAGATGAGCCATCTGATCAGGGTCAGCACTGTTTGTCATTTAAAGTACTCTAGTAAGATTAAGCCTCATATACTGAGTGGACTCCATTTTTTAACACTGATTGGTTATTCCATTCTGAAAATTCAGCGTTGACAGGTTTCCCTGTTCTACGTTTATTCCAAAATTATAAACTTACTGAATGTTCATTGCAAAACATAGTTACAACGAAATATGGAAGGTAGAACATTGTAGCCATTTTAGAAAGTTTAGAAACAGATTTTTCAAATTCCATTAGCAAACAGAGCAGTCCCCGATCAGACGGCTCGTAAAAACACGTGTATATGAAGGAATGGTTTAACCCTTTACAACATACAGACATTTGCAGTAGGATCAGCTGGAGTCATTTGACCAGGGTCTGCTCTGTTTGCTTGTGAAATAATATAGATCTCATTCTGCAGTGTGTGCTATTGTCAAATATTTGTGTATCCATCTGTTATTATAAAAAGACATCTACATGTTAACATGTATACTCATGATGTCGTTATTTCTAATATGAATATTCACCAGGTAAATGGTTATGTTTAAACTGGGATACGATGTCACCATCCCACGCACAACTCCAATACGATCACATTGCTATTAAAAGTGTTTACATTTAATTAACCAAAAAGATAGATGTAAAGACTACTCATGCGCCCTTGTAAGTAGCCTACATACCTGTAGGTACATGTATATCATAAAGTCACTCCTGATCCCACTGTTCGTGACCTTACTCGAATTCGCAAACAGCTTGGATCCTGAAGAGACACCGAGTAGCACAGCGTGTCATCAAGATCCAGACTGTTTGACATCCGGTCAACTCGGTCAACCGTTTTGGGTTTCTCAAAATCTTGATAGAATAGGAAGAAGTCAAAATTGCACCAGGTCCGCATTTGAGCATATACATGTATCTCTTTTTTAAGGGGATGTAAGATTTAAAAGTTCAGTCGGGCGTGTATCTCACCAATGGCGAATGTTACGAGATGCATACGGTGAGAACTTTGTGATCTTTTTTTCACAGTAGGATAATGGTTAGTTTTGCGGTGAGCCGTTCCCAGATTTCAAACGCCGCGTGGTTACAACGCCACGTGGTTACAAACGTTACGCGATTACAAACGTTACGTGGTTATGTAGAGTCTTGAAATCTCTACTATCGCCAAATCCTTAAAAACCCTAAATGAAAACCTATTTTATATGAGGTAAAATGTCCCAAAATAGCGGATGTGTCGATTTTCTGAAGTGTTCCTACTTTTCGACTCTATGTGTATCAATAATTGGTACTATACATCTATATAGTCGAAAAATTGAAACTCGCAAAAAATCGACAAATGACCTGATCTACGCTTCGAATACCTGTGATCAGTCCCTGTTACCAAGTGGACCATTAATCTGTCGTATGTGGAGCCATTTTGACATAGGTCTACTGTCAATCGGTTCAATCTTCGGAGAAACTACAGCCCGAGTGTCTCTATCAAATTGGATTCTGATAAGACACATAGTAATGTGCGTTTATTGGCGCATGATCTGGATCCAAGCTGTTTGCAAATGGCAGATTAACCATCCCAACCCCTGAAATTTCAAAGTGGAATATCTAGCCAGTGTTTAACTATAGAGTCCACTCAGTATGGAAGGTTTAAACTGGTTAAAGGAATTTGAATGACAAACAGTGTAGACCCTGATCAGAGGGCTCCACTAGGAGCCCTCTGATCTGGGTATACACTGTTTTAAACTGACTGTACATGCCTGCCACGGGCGGAAAGGGTTAATGTGCCGTAGAGGAAACTCATTTCGGGTACGATAGTTCTCATACAAGCTGTGCGTGGGAAGTTATTCCCCATAGTAAACACACCCACACAAGAACAGATAAACGACAACCCGTATTAAGCCTTTACGCCATGAATATGCATGTAAAACACAATGACATTATGAATATTCATTAGTTAAAATGACATATGAACAATGGAACATTTTGGTCAGTGAAGACACTATATTAGTAAACAGAGCAGGCTTTTGTCAGACACCTCCTACAGGCTTATCAAATCTCTGCTGATTTGCTTAGTTGTTTTCTCAACTCTTTATCTTAATCATGTGAGACAACAATTTTATAATGGAATATGAACACCGGAATCTTTTAGTCATGGCAGAAACAGTTGAATCAGATCTGTAATAATGGCAGATCCTGATCAGACGGCTCTTACAAGAGACCAGACCAACCACCACGTACAGAAAGTGTCTGATCATAGTCTGCACTGTTTGACACTCATCATTACATTATGATGCTGCAGTGTTTGCCATGGCAAAACAAATTACATTTTCATGTGCCATATAAACTTCAGCTAATTAACCTTTTCAACGCTGGAATTGTCGTCTGCTGGACATGTTTTCGTCTGCCATAGGTTTAAAGTGTCAATTTCTTCATACACCAAATAAAAATTGAAAACCCCAAATGACTAAATATTAATATTTAGTCATTTTGGGTTTTCAATTTTTGGTGTATATGGATAAAAACATATTTTAGAAGCATTCTAAGATCATTTCAACAGTTTGAAAATTATTTTCTCAATTTTC
Organism: Azorinus chamasolen; assembly: GCA_963576725.1. Lineage (NCBI taxonomy): Eukaryota > Metazoa > Mollusca > Bivalvia > Cardiida > Solecurtidae > Azorinus > Azorinus chamasolen. The sequence continues at coordinate 63,549,517 of OY755243.1, read as the reverse complement.
AAATCTAGCAACACGACGATCACCTGTGATTTAGTTCATATTAAAGACATGTGCTTAGTATTATGAGAGGAAGACACCCATAGTATAGTGTATTTGGGTTGAATGAGATCACCATACCCAGAGTTATCTGCCCTTGATTTATCAAGAATGCCATATTCAACAAAAGATCATCTGCAGGGTCCTCTCTGACTGAGTCAGTTTTCTAGTTAATATTCATGATGTAATTATTTCTTATATGGATATTGAAAAGGTTAAGGGTTAACACTAAAGAATACAGTAGAACCCCTCTAATGTGACCACTTATATGAATACACATGGGAGTCTATATAGGCAGGTGGTTGCTTAATGCTGGACAAAAGTAATGCCGAAAGCTCCTCTAGGAGCTTTCTGCATTACTTTTATTCTGCATTAAGCAACCACCTGCATCTAGCACCTAGAATTATACCTATTTTAGGTGGTCGCATTAGCAGGGTTTTACTGTATAATCTAATTAATATTCATAAACCATTATCCTGTACATAAATATCATATAAGTAAATTGTCTGTATGGTTTCAGGCTACCATTTGTGCATGGGACATAAAATTGGAGGACAGTGAAGTCAAGGATCTTGCTGAAAAACTCAAAGATGCCATGAAAGGCCTAGGTAAGTTTATCAATGTGATTGCATTTTCAAGAGAGAAAGAAAGGATTTCTTTACTTTCGGGATTGCAGCAGACAACATTGTTTGAAGGCAAAAAGTACTTCAACCTGCAAAGGGTTAACCCTTTCCTTCATATGAATGCATTTTCACACCTGTGCAAACAGAGTAGACCCAGATCAGACAGCTCCTGCATGAGTTAATGTGACCAGGGTCTGCTCTATTTGCTTATGAAATTATATAGATCTGATCCTACAGTTTCTGTCTCATCCAATAATTACCTTCTAAATTGTTTGCCTTATTAAAATGGATTTAATGAATAGTCAAGAAGTATTTGCAATTCATTCTTAGATGTTAAATGGGGAAAGTGTCAAATCATGGCCATAACACAGTGTATAAAATTGAGAAATGGCAGTTGATAGTTGAAGGAAAGAAATTACTTCTATAGAAGATGCAGGTCCGGGTGCTTTATGAGGATTTGAATCATTATCATACTTTAATAGTCAAAGCAAATTACATGACTCCATATACATGTATATACATTTTTATGCTTTTGCAAACAATTTGGATCCTAATGAGATTCTAAGTTATTTTGCATCTCATGGAGAGAAGATTTAAACTCTTTGCAAAGATATAATGACCAATCCGCCCATACCATGCTAAAGGTACTTCATAAATTTTGCAAACAGAGCAGACCTCATAAAAAATGCCTTTGATGCTTTTGCAAACAGAGCAGACCTAGATAAAATGGCTCCTTTAGGATCTATCTGATCATGGTCATGATCTGCTCTGTTTGCTTATGGAATTATATAGATTAAGTTTCTGCCATAGTCAATAAATTCTGTGTTCATATGCCATTTTAAAAATAAAGCTAATCAATATTCATTAAGTCATTAAGTTGTACATGAATATTCAGGAAGAAATGGGTTAAACATGCCAATATGTGCACATATACAGTTAGTCTGTGTTTACCTACAGGAACAAGTGAGGAGGAAATCATAGAAGTTCTGGTGTCCAACAACAACGTTCAGCGAAACCAAATCAAGGATTGCTATGCAGGCTATGGAGATGTGAGCATGATACATTTACTCTAATTAGATATCCGGATAAGATGTGTGAATTAAAACATTTTCAAGAATAACTCCTTTATTTTAATAAAAGGTAATGCAAAAAGCTCCTGTGAGAACTGTTTGCATTACTTTTGTCCTTCATTAACCCTTTCCCTCATATAAACGTGTTTTCACGCATTTGCAAACAGAGTAGACCCAGATCAGACGGCTCCTAGAAGAGCCGTCTGATCAGGGTCTGCTCTGTTTGCTAACAGGCTTTGATAGATCAGTTTCTTTGCCTTCTAAAACATCTACAATGTTCCACCTTCCACATTTCTTTATAACTATTTTGTTAATGAATATTCAGGAGGTATTGAAATTTGTACTAAAAATTGAACAGGGAAAGGGTTAAGCGACTTAGGATTAGACTTCTTTTTAATCCTTTCCTTCATATAAATGCATTTTTATGCATTTACAAACAGAATAGATCCAGATCAGATGGAGCATGATAGCTCCGTTTCTTTACTTTCTAACATGGCTAAAATGTTCCACCTCTATATTTCAGTGTAACTTTTTTGCCATGAATATTCAGTAGGTATTGAAATTTGAAATAAACATAGAACAGGGAAAGGGTTAATATCTGTTTTATTGTGGTGCATTTGCAGTAGTCTGAAAGCATTTTCCTCATTTAAATGCTTTTTTATTCAAACACATGTAGGAGCCATCTGATAAGGGTCTGCTCTGTTTGCCTATGGTCTAATACAGATAGAATGTTACTGTTTGTGCCTGAGCCAAAATTTAATGTGCTCATATGCCATTGAAAATATAATCTAATAAATATTCATGATGTCATTGTTTCTTACCTGAATATTCAACAGGGAAAGGGTTAAGTCACCTTTCTCATGAGGTAACTTGTATCTACTGAATGGACAGCAATCTTATATTTTTTTGCAGCTCATTGAACATCTCAAAGGTGAGCTTGGAGGAGATTTTGAAAATGCGATAATAGCCTTAATGACCCCCACAGTAGAGTATGAAGCAACCCTACTACACAAGGCCATCAATGTAAGTACACACTCATTACCTTATGAGTTTACTTGTGGTATGTACAAGAGACTTCTATGGTCTAGCTGTTTTCTAGCTGATTGTTTCATTTCCTACATTTGCAAATGGAGAAGACCCAGGTCTGCTCTGTTTGTTAATGAAATTTGATAGATCTGTTTATTTACTTTCTAAAATGGCTACAATGTTCCATCTTCCATAAATCATTATAACTATTTTGTCCATGAATATTCAGTAGGTAGTGAAATTTGGAATAAATAGAACAGGGAAAGAGTTTCCCTATAGTCTATCCATGAGTGCAAATTTTTGCGAATTCACCTATGCATCCATCTGAAGTTTGTATTTAATAGTGTCTGATCTTGGTCTACTGTTTGAAAAGGTGTAAAATGACAGCATTGTCAAGTAAAGGGTTAAGTGTATATATTAATTTTCTATTTATTACCAACATTTTACACAATGCTTAACCCTTTACTCCGTGAATATTCAAGTAAGAAATAATTACATCATGAATTCAATATTAATGAGATTCATTATTATGATAGCACATGGACTCAATAATTTTTGGCCATGGCAGAGACTATATAATCATATCTATAATATATCATAAGCAAACAGAGCATACCCTGACCTGGCGTAGAAAAGTGTATTTAGGGAGTAAAGGGTTAAACCTTCCGTTTTTCTATCTTTATTACAAATATCAATACCAACTAAATATTCATTGACAAAATAGCCATAATGAAACAGGCATGGTGGAGCATTGTTGCTATTTTAGAAAGTATAGAAACAGATCTATCAAATTCCATTAGCAAACAGAGCAGACCCTGATCAGACGGCTCCTATAGATGCATGAAAACATGTTTCTATGAGGGAAAGGGTTAACCCTATACTATATTGATATAGTGACACCATGAATACTAATCGGGATTTACAATGGCATGTGCACACTGGAAATTTTTACCATAGCAGAAACTGTAGAATAAATTTAAATCCAGGTCTACTCTGTTTGCAACGGCATTAAATTGAGTAGCTATGGAGTCGGTGATTCCTTTTCCTGTTCCATGTTTATTCTAAATTTCAATACCAACTGAATATCCATGGACAAAATAGTTATTATGAAATATGGATGCTGGAACATTGTAGTCATTTTGGAAAGAAGAGAAACAGATCTTTCAAATTTCAGTAGCAAAAAGAGCAGACCCTGATCAGATGGCTCCTATCTGATCTGGGTCTACTCTGTTTGCAGATGTGTGAAAACACATTCTCTTACTATTGTGATATCTCTGTGGTTACAGAGATAACTTATACAGTAAAATAAAACAATTATAGAATTATTATAACAAAAACAATTACAGAGTCAAACAAATGAGACGCCATGCACATAGATGGTAAAATAATTGAGCTGCTGTGAACATCTATAGTTGATCTGCACATAGGTAATAAAATAAATGACTTGCTGCACACATAGATAATAAAATAAATGAGTTGATGTGCTAATTCATTATAAAATAAATGAGTTATTATACACATAGAAAGTAAAATAAATTAATTGCTGTGCACATATATAATAAAATAAATGGGTGCCCATGGACACAGATAATAAAATACATGACTTGCCATGCACATAGATGATAAAATGAATGACTTGATGTGCACAAAGATAAGAAGAATTAATGAGTTGTCATGCACATAGATAAAAAATGAGTTGCCATGTAAGATAATGAAATAAAATACTTGCTGTGCATATAGATAGTAAAATATACAGTTGAACTTAGATATCTCAAACATCAAGGGACCATACAAATTACTTCGATATAACAGAAGTTTTAGTAATCCAATATCTAATCTGCTCACAGCTTAATGCAGGTCTAAGGTAATGTTAAAAGCTCCTGTAGGAGTTTTCATCATTACATCCAATCTGCATTATGTGTAATGATACATTTGAGAAAAAATTCTGCATTGCAAATTTTGGAAGGACTTTACTTTAAGTTCGAGTTATCCCGAAGTTTGAGTTATCTGAGTTAGAGATATCGAAGTTCAACTGTATATGAGTTGTTGTGCACATAGATAATAAAATAAATGACCTGCTATGCATATACAGTAAAACCCCGCTAATGCGACCACCTAAAAGAGGTTTACTTCTGGGTGTTAGATGCAGGTAGTAGCTTAATGCAGGACAAAAATAATGCAGAAAGCTCCTGGAGGAGCTTTCTGCATTACTTTTACCCTGCATTAAGCAAACACCTGCGTATAAAGACACCCGTGTCGATCCATTAAGTGGTCGCATTAGAGGGGTTTTACTGTAGATATTTAGATAAATTAGTTGCTATACATAAGGATATTTAAATGAATGAGTTGCCATGCACATAGATAATAAAATAAATGAGTTGCATGAAATTATATCCAGCTACCACCTGAATTAACCCATTCCCTCATACTGACACCTTTTGACGCCTCTGCTAAAGTCACCTGTTGAAATCATTGTGATAAATAGAGCATTTGCTCCTTTAGGAGCAAATTCTCTATTTATTACTATGGTTTCAAACTACAAAATTCTAAAAATTTCCTTTTCTCTAGTTAATGCTCCTTTTTGGTATATTTATTATGTCTCCCTCATTTATGGGGAGACATACGTATTGTTTTTGTCAGAGTTGTCCATCCGTTCATCCGTCCGTCTGTCTGTCAGTCTGTCCGTCACAAACTTGTGTCGCGTGTCAAAGGAATGTTCACCAGCATGAGTTGTTGTGCACCTGGGATTTTTGAATTGTCTCCCCCTGATAACTTTGGAGTTATTGCCTCTGATTACTTAAAATTAGAAAAACTTTGTGTTGCACGTATCTCTGAAACCGCTAGTACTGGAGTCACCAAACTTCACAGGAATGTTCACCAGCATGAGTTGATGTGCACCTATGTTTTTTTAATTGTCTCCCCCTGATAATTCTTGAGTTATTGCCCCTGATATGAACACTTAAAGTTATACGAACTTTGTGTTGCACGTATCTCTGAAACCACTAGGGCTAGAGTCACCAAACTTCACAGGATTGTTCACTAGCATAAGTTGTTGTGCACCTGGGATTTTTGAATTGTCTCCCCCTGTTAATTTTGGAGTTACTGCCCTGATGACTTAAAATTAGACAAACTTTACTTAGTGTGGTGCATATCTCTGAAACCACTAGGGCTAGAGTCACCAAAATTCACAGGAATGTTGATCAGCATGAGTTGTTGTACAACTGGGATTTTTTTAATTGTCTCTCCCTGTTAATTTTGGAGTTACTGCCCCTGATGACTTAAAATTAGACAAACTTTACTTAGTGTGCTGCATATCTCTGAAACCACTAGGACTAGAGTCACCAAACATCACAGGAATGTTGACCAGCATGAGTTGTTGTGCACCTGGTATTTTTGAATTGTCTCCCCCTGATAATTCTTGAGTTATTGCCCCTAAAATTAGAGAAACTTTGTGCTGCAAGTATCTCTGAAACCAGTAGGGCTAGAGTCACCAAACTTCACAGGAATGTTCACATGCATGCATTGTTGTGCATCTGGGGTTTTGAATTGTCTTCCCCTGATAACTTTGGAGTTACTGCGACTTATGACTTAAAATAAAAGAAACTTTACTTTGTGTTGTGCGTATCTCTGAAACCACTAGTACTAGAGTCACCAAACATCACAGGAATGTTGACCAGCATGTGTTGTTGTGGACCCGGGTTTTTTGAATTGTCTCCCCCTGATAATGTTGGAGCTATTGCCCCTGATGACTTAAAATTAGACCCAGATAAGTTTGGAGTTACAGACATTACACTTGTGTATTGGAAAGAGAATGGGAGGGGGAGACATCTGTTTTTGTGACAAAAACAAACCTCTAGTTCAAAGAGATTGGATCTAAAAATAGCCTATAAGGTAATGGGTTAAACCTGTATTAGAATACAGAACTAGACTTCCTTTGAGTATAAAAGAGTCTTTACTGTATTATAAAATACAATATAATGGACAAACTGGAAGTGAATACATGTACATGTATTATAATATTGTGATCATATATTCTTTTTATATGTACATGTATTATAATATTATGATCATATATTCTTTTTATATGTACATGTATCATAATATTATGATCATATATTCCTTTTTATATGTACATGTATGATAATATTGTGATCATAATTATATTCCTTTTTATATGTACATGTATTATAATATTGTGATCATATATTTATGTTATACATGTAACCTATTTTACATTGATTTAGGGTCTTGGAACCTGTGAAGACACCCTAGTGGGCATCTTGTGTACAAGAAATAATGACGAGTTGGCAGCCATCAAAGAAAAATACAAGGAATGTAGGTCAATCCTTTGAATACTAAATTTGTCAAAGTAGAATGGCCTTTCATTGTTTAACCCTTTCCCTCATAGGCTATTTTTAGACTAAAGCTCTTTCAATAAATTTACCAAAAAGGAGCATTTACATGTACTAGACAAAAGGGAAATGTTAGAATCATGTAGTTTTGAAACCTTTGTGATAAATAGAGCATTGACTCCACAGGAGCAAATGCTCTATTTATCACAATGGTTTCAGGAAGTGACTTTTACAAGAGGCATCAAAAGGCGTCAATATAGGGGAATGAGTTAACCCTTACCCTGGAATGGGTTTACCGTTCCCCTATTGCATATTCCTGAAATAAATAATGACATCATGCATATTAATTAGATTATTTTTTTTATAATAGGTTATGAACACAGAATATTTTGACTCATGCAGAAACTGTAGAATCTGATCTTTACTATACCATAAGCAAACAAGAGCAGACCCTGATCAAACGGCTTCTATAGGAGCTGTCTAATCTGGGTCTACTATGTTTGAAAATGCGTTAAAATGCATTTATATGAGGGAAAGGGTTAACAGAGTAGAGTCCATTATGTATGAAAGGATTAAATTTGCAAAATAGTTTTGAATGAGGATTGCTGGAGAACTCTCTTCTAATGTGGGTCTACACTGTTTGTCACTTCTGGTCGTTTAACCATTTCCCTCATAAACACGCCTGTCTATGCCTCTGTAATAGTCACTTCTTGAAATCATTGTGATAGATATTCTATAGGAGCAAATGCTCTATTTATCACAAGGGTTTCAAACTGCAAAATTCTAAATATTTCCTTTTCTCTAGTTAATGCTCCTTTTCGGTAGGTTTATTCAAAGAGGTTAGATCTAAAACTAGTCTATGAGGTAATTGGTTTACCATTTCCCTCATAAACAACTTTAGGCACATTTGCAAACAGAGTAGACCCTGATCAGGCAGTTCCAGTAGGAGTTGTCTGATCAGGGTCTGGTTTGTTTGCTTTTTGAAAGATACAGATCTGATTCTACAATACATGCACTACTATAAAAACTGAGCTATTACATATTCATGATGTCATTATTTCTCTCATGAATATTGAACAGGGAAAGGGTTAAGTGATAATTTTAGAGAGGTTCTAATGTATTATATAGAAATAGAAATACATTTAAATAGAAATATATGTAAATAGAAATACAGTACATGTTAATAGAAATACATGTAAATAGAAATATGGTACATGTTAATAGAAATACATGTACATGTAAATAGAAAATACATGTAAATAGAAATACATGTTAATAGAAATACATGTAAATAGAAATACAGTACATGTTAATATTAATACATGTAAATAAAAAATTTGCAATTCTTAATTTCAGTGTTTGAGGCCGATTTGGTTGAAGAACTTCAGTCTGATGTGAGTGGAAAATTTGGGAATATGATATATGCCTTAGTGGCATCTGAGCGACAGGAGGGTTATTGTGATGAAGACCAAGCAACTGAAGAAGCCCAAAAGCTAATAGATGTAGGTCATTCTTGCACAAATCAAAGACTAAGCACAAAATTGTTTAATTAACCCTTTCCTCTATAAATATGCCTTTGGGCAAATTGCATTTGCGCACAAACCAAAAAATAATTGCATGTCAAAAGCGGACGAAAACCTCATATCATTTGCGAACGAAAATATAACGATTCAGCATGTCAAAAGCGCACGGCATTTTTGACGCCTGAAATGCAATCACTAACGTGGCCCAAGCGAACTTTATTAATTAATTCTATTATGTAATTTATTTGGATTGTTCGGCAACGCTGAACAGAAGCAAACTAAAGCTTAAACATGTACTAACGCTATGATTTTACATGCACATACTTTTACATCAACACAGCCAAAGCTTGACCACATCCAACCACTTTAGTGTATTGGATTGACTTACACACGCTACTTTTTAAGTGATTTTATACTGTATATATACTGTGACAGTTTAAACATTTTTATATATACACTGTGACAGTTTTTAACCAAATTTTAACACTGTTTTAATGCATCCCACATAAACATTATCTTGCTCAAAATCCTACTTCCACCTCCCTGAGCAAGGGGGAACAATGTTAATATTTTACAAGTATGTGCGCATTTGATAGTAAAAACTTGTGCGCAAAAGAAACCTTTTTTTGTGCGTAAACGAAGGAAATAAAATCTGCAAATGATATGCCGATATGTGCAAATGCAAATCTTCGATGCCTTTCTATGCCTCTGTAAAAGTCACCTGTTGAAACCATTGTGATAAATAGAGCATTTGCTCCTGTAGGAGCCAATGCTGTATTTATCACAATCATTTCAAACACAAAATTCTAAAACTTTCCTTTTCTCTAGTTATGATCCTTTTTGGTAGATTTATTCAAAGTGGTTGGATCTAAAAATAGCAATGTTTAATAATAAAAAAACTATATCAAGTTTATTACATACTTCAAGTGTCATTATTGCTTGCATAGGTTTTAATATGAAACATTTGATGATTTGAGTTTATGTAAAACTTAAACCTAAGGGTACAATAGGAACTTTGAGTTTATGTAAAACTTTCACCTAAAGGTTCGGTCAGAATATTTGAGTTTATGTAAAACTTTCACCTAAAAATTCAGTAGGAACATTTGAGTTTTATGTAAAACTTTCACCTGAAGGTTCAGTAGGAACATTTGAGTTTTATATAAAACTTTCACCAAATTGTGCACAAGCAACATTTAAGTTTATGTAAAACTTTCACCTAAAAGTTCAGTAAGAACATTTGAGTTTTATGTAAAACTTTCACCTAAAAGTCAGTAAGAACATTTGAGTTTTATGTAAAACTTTCACCTAAAGGTGCACTAGGAACATTTAAGTTTATGTAAAACACCCATCTAAAGTTGCACTAGCAACATTTAAGTTTATGTGAAACTTTCACCTAAAGGTGCAGTAGGAACATTCAAGTTTATATAAAACATAAACCTAAAGGTGCAGGACATTTGCTCAGTTATATCTCATGGATTTTTTGTACTTTGACAATTTGTGTTGGGCTTTCAGGCTGGCATTGCCACTCTAGGGACTGACGAGGAGACATTTAACATGATCCTCTGTAAGGACAGCAATGCTCAGCTCTGCTGTGTCATGAGCAAGTACACTGAGCTTACAGATGGCAATGACCTCATCGCTGATATTGACAGTGAGTTCAGTGGAGATTTAAAGGCAGGCTATATGGCCATGTGTAAGTATCGCTGAAAACATACACCAAGTAGAAACACCTTTTGATATTGATCCCAGTAGTCCAGATAAGATGTGTAAATTAAAACATTTTCAAGAATAACTTCTTTATTTCTCCACTAAAAACTATGTTGTGACCACTTCGAGACCATTCTAAAGAGTGGTCACAACATAGTGTTTAGTGGAGAAATGACGGTTTTAGCATTTGAATACGCACCTTTATCTGTAGCTCTGTGGTCCTTTGCCCTGATTTATGTTCCCTATTTTTGCTCTAATGGTACATGTTATTTCTTCACTGTTACCATGTCTGTGATGCTTCTTTTCCATGACCTTTTGTTTCAATTACTTGAAATTACCTTTAGCTTACATTACTTTCATCTGATCTTGCATAGATCTGTGTAGCGGCAAAGGTATAACAGCATTTATACTGCCTCGCTATACAAGCCAGCGTTTGGGGCAATGTGGTAGAACATCTGACTAGGGAACTTGAGGTTGCAAGTTTGACTCCTAATAGACCGTAACTATTTATAAAGGTTATCCGTTACATTTAGGGGCTTGTCTGGCCACGGCTCTTGTGCCATGCACAACTGCCTCTGTCTATCCCCATACTGATATTATTTGTCAATATACTAGATTTTTTATTATATGCAGTATATCATTCAACAAGACAGTGTAGATTCTGACAATTGTATTCAGTGCTTACAAAAATACGCCTTCCTACGCCTTTGTAAAAATCACCTATTGAAACCATTATGATAAATAGAACATTTGCTCCTATATAGCAAGTTGTTGCTTAATGCAGTGCATGTATATTGATGTGATCTTTTAGAAAGTTTGTTCACATTGCAGTGAAGGTAGCCAAGGACAAATGTAAATACTTCGCAGAGAGGATCCATGCCGCCATGGAAGGGGCAGGTACCGATGAAGACGAGTTGACACGCATCCTCATCTGTAGAGCTGAGGTAACTGGGCATAAATACATATACAATAAAAATCTAGAGAAAACAGATCTGATGGGGTCTCCACATATGAAATGAAGATTGTCAACCATTTTTTTCAAAACAATTCTGAAAGATCTAAATACGATTAAACATACTAATGGTTAGACACGTTATACATGTATATATTTAACTTATTTCTTATTCATCTCCAAGTAATATGACACATTTTCAAGCAAAGAAATCTATTTTTTATTGTGTAATTAAAGCCCTAAGTAGGATTTTAGAAACAAAGATAAGATGTATAATTTATGCAATGCAAACCTTGTTATATTGTGACCACTCTTTAGAATCATCTTGAAGAGACCATTCTATAGTGTGATCCCAACAATTAGTTTGATGGAGAAATAATGAAGTCTTTCTTGATAAATTTAAAGACCAGAATTGTAGTAAAGCAGAGTTTAGATCTTATTAGGCAGATGGCTGCTTAACCCATTCCCCCTGTTCAATATTCATGTAAGAAATAATGACATTCTGAGTATTTATTAGCTAAAGTTTTATAATGTAAACTTTTCAAGGGAATCTTTTGCTTTTACAATTTGTTTTTAGATCTATATCATGTTACATGCAAACAGAGCAGACCCTGATCAGACAACTCCTATAGGTCTGATCTGGTTCTGCTCTGTTTGCAAGTACGTGAAAAGGCATTTATATTAGGGAAATGGTTAATACAGAGTAAGGTGAAAGTCATGCAGAAAGCTCCTCACCTGCATTAAGCTGCAACCTGTCGTACAGACCAACATTGATATTAATTAATTTGAACATTCAATTTAGAGGGGGTATACAGTATGAGTATTAGAGATACGCTTTCTATCTAATGGCTCTAGTCTTACACAGAGTTTGTTTGTATTGTTTGTGCATATATATATATATATATATATATATACTGAGCATGATGTATAAAATAAGGAATTAAAAAAAAAATCAAAAGGTTCTCCTGCAATAAACATGAAACTATACATTTTCAATATTGTTTATTTGTCTACAAGCTGAACATATTAGTTTAGTCATAACAGTGTATGAAGTATATGCAATTGAAACCTTAGTTTACTGGCCATAATTGTGGCAATCCAATTATAGAGTGGCAAACATTCAAAACAAATACATATTGATATTAACCCGTTCCTTCATATAAACGCATTTGCAAACAGAGTTTACCAAGAACAGATGGCTCCTATAAGAGACATCTCATCAGGGTCTGCTGTGTTTCCTAGAGGAATTTGATATATCTGTTACTTTAGTTCCTACAATGGCTATAATGATCCACCTTTCATATTTCATTATAACTATTTTGTCCATGAATATTCATGAAATTTGGAATAAACATAGAAGAGGGAAAGGGTTAATGTCTAATGCCAAAACTCATTTTACACATTGTGGTAAATATTTTAGAAAGTTTCGTCAGGATTGCTTCAGATCTATACATGTAACAACAAATGTATTCTAGACAAATGGATCCAGATCCATCAAATAATTGGCATTGACTCTTTGTGAAATACAGAAAATATCTAAATGGCATAATCTTTTCCGACTATTTGTCATGATACAATTTAAAATTGTATGGAACTTAAGTATACTATAGAAGGGTTAAAATACCTGTGCAGGTATATATAGGAAGAATGTTTTTTAGAAAACAAGAATTTATTGGGAAATATATGAATATAGACAGGATGACATTGATACAGGTGAAGTGCTGATTGAATAATGTTCTTTACTGTTAATAATGTTTCGACAAAAAGCATATACATGTATTTCTAAATTATGAATTTAGATTTTCACTGTTAACCCTTTCCCTCATATTGATGCCTTTTGACCCCTCTGTAAAGGTGACTTTCTGAAATCCTTGTGATATAGGATCCATAGGAGCAAATGCTCTATTTATCACAATGGTTTAAAAACTACAAAATTCTAAAAAGTTCCTTTTCTCTAGTTGATGCTCCTTTTCGGTAGAGTTATTCAAAGAGATAGGATCTAAAAATAGTCTATGAGGGAATGGGTTAAAAAAATTCTGCTCACCTTTACTCCATAGATATGCCTTTTGATGTCTTTTTCAAATAGTGTAGACCCAGACCAGATGGCTCTGACAGGAGCCATCTGATCAGGGTCGGCTTTGTTTGCTTATGAAATAATATAGATCTGATTCTACAGTTTCATGGTAGACATCGTTATTCATGTTGTGAAGTTGTCTGGAGGGGGAATTTGATTTACATTAAAAAAATTGATTTTGGTGAAAGTGGGATAAGGACGAGGTTGGGTACCGGTAAACCAGTTTTAAGTTCCCCAGTAGCTTATTTTGGTTACTTACCGTTCCAAGGCGGTACTCCTGCTTTCAGCCTATGGTCAATTTCGTTGTTTAATATGCTTAATGTTTAATGTTTTTCGTCTTGATATGCGTCCTGTTATGTTTTGTCTTGTGGCTATACCATTTCTTGTTTGATGGTGTTTGGTGCGGTGTCATTTCGTGTGTGGCTCTCCCTGTTTGACTATTTTTCCATATACTAAAACAGTCTCTTCTTCATAGTGCCATTATACAAATTCAGTAAATTTTCATGATTTCATTATTTCTTACATCAACATTGTATCCAATCCAATCCAAGTACTGATTGAGGTAATGGTAAAAGCAGACAAAGTTAGTTGTTCAAGCTGTCACTAATGAGGTCTTTTGTAACAATAATGAACAAAACTACACTCAATATTAAAATTCATCATTCATCTCTTTTGGATTGTTCTTTCTCTGTTGAATATTCATGTAAGAAATAATAACATCATGAATACATGTAATTATTAGCTGATTTTTTAATAATGGCATATGTTCTAAGGATTGTTTGGTATTGGTAGAAACTGTAGAATCAGATTTACCGGTATTATAATTTCGTAAGCAAACAGAGCAAACCCTGATCAGATGGCTCCTACAGGAGTCGTCTGATCAGAGTCTACTTTGTTTGCAAAGGTGTGAAAAAGTGTCTATATGAAGGAAATGTATAAAGCACCGGTGTATTATTTTCAGATCGACCTTGAAATCATTAAGGAACGTTATGCTGAAGACTATGGTACATCATTGGAAGAGGATGTAGACAGGGAGACAAGTGGGGACTACGGCAAAGTCCTGCGATCTGTCATACGTGGCCATTATATTCAATAAAATGGCTCAATTCAGAAAGACAGTACCAAGACAGTAATACCATGTACTACTGTCTCTTTTAACTCTTTGCTCCATGAATATTCATGTAAGAAAGAATGACATCATGAATATTAATTAGATTAAATTTTATAGTGGCGAATGAACACAATATTTGACCATGACCAAAACTGTAGAATAATATCTAGATTAGATCATAAGCAAAACAGAGCTGATCCTGATCAGATGGCTCCTACAGGAGCTACCTGATCTAGGTCTACTCTGTTTGCAAAGGCATATTTATGGAGTTAAGGGTTAACTCTTTGCACACTAGTGTGAATTATCTATGCAAACAGTTTGAATCTAGATGAATGCCAAGTAACTTGGTGTCAAATCAGGATCCAAACTGTATGAATATATTTATTTATAAATAACAAGGAAGAACCCACTTTAAGAATTTGATCAACTCGTGTGCAAAGAATTAGCTGCATACAAAGGACACAAGTCACCTTTCTCTAACATGCACCAAAAGTTATAATTTGTTGTCCTATGGTTGTTATCCTTCATGAAAGTTTATACATGTACTAAGAATTCATACATATATTATCGGAGCTGTAGATAAGAAGAGGCCTAAGATTATAAAACTTCTGAGTCTGAATCTGTGATCATTATCAAGTATCTCAAGTACCAGATGCTTGAGAATGATCTCGGATTCAAGCAAAAAGTTTTATAACCTCGGGCCAGATCCATCAAAATTGCTTATTTCTCAGCAAACCATAGCTTGCTGATAGTCATTAGTATCGCCTCTTAGGGGATTCTGAGTATCTGCAAGATAGAGTTTAGCAGAAAAATATAAACTAGATTTTATTTTGATTTCCTATATATTATGTCCTCTTATCTACAGCTTTGCATTGGACCATTGGTATGTAAGCTTTTAGTTGTCAATGAAATTCATGCAATTAAAAGTGAAGATTGTATATGTTTTTGTTGTAAGTTTTGTGGGCAAACACATGAAGTGTGTTACAATGAAAGGTAATTATATATTTATTTCAGAAACAATGACATCATGAATATATATTAGCTGATTCTTATAATTGTAACGGGGTGTTCTTATAAAGAAACATACCCACTCAGACCCGGGTTTGAACCCGGGTCGCCAAGTTCGCAGTCATGCATTCTACCATGTCGCCATAAAAGCGCACTTGTACAGCAAGGCCGTACAAGTGATGATAAACCTACACACTGTGACATGCTCCCCCAGCAAGTTGAAGTTCGTCCCGAATTTCTATGGGTATGAAAACGACTGGGGGTCGAACTCGGAGCAGATACAATCACAGCCTCACATTAGGCGCCAACTGTAACATGGTGAAAAAGTTGTGACTCGACTTGGGACTTGAACCCAGGGCCTCTGGCTTACCATGCCAACACACTACTGACTGAGCTACCAAGTCACACAGTAAAGCCAATCAACTTATTTCACCACAATCTCTACAAGGCTACATAATGGAATATGAACAAGGGACATTTTGGCCTTGGCAAAAAAATGTAGAATCAGATCAAAATATCTCCATAAGCAAACAGAGCATACCATGATCAGAAAGCTCTTAAAGTACCTGTCTGATCTGGGTTTACTCTTTTTTCAAACATCAGATGGTTTCTCTATCATGTAAAGCGTTATTTTAAAACAATCACAACTTCTAAAATGTATTAACCCATTATGCATTACCTCATAGTCTATTTTTAGATCAAACCTCTTTGAATAAATCTACCGAAAATGAGTATTTATTAGAGAAAAGGAAAACTTCAGTATTGTATAGTATAGAAACCATTGTGATAAATAGAGCATTAATTTGCTCCTATGGAACAAATACTCTATTTATCACAATGGTTTCAAAAAGTGACTTTTATAGAGGCATCAAAAGGTGTCAATATGAGTGAATGGGTTAAACTATTTTGCTTATTGCAGAACTTTCCTACTTGTTTATGTGGCCATGAGAAGTTTCACATTACTTGCTGAATACAGGCTGATCAGTAGACATAAGCACTACATATTGTGTGATATTATATTTGGTGCAGCATCATTTAACCCTTTCCCTCCAACTGAAGCATATTGATGCCTAAATAGAGCATTTGCTCCATAGGAGCAAATGTTCTATTCATCACAATGGTTTCAAGACTACATAATTCTAAATGTTTCCTTTTCTCTAGTAAAATCTCCTTTTTGGTAGATTTATTCAAAGAGGTTGGGTCTTAAAATAGTCTAGGAGAGAATGAGTTAAACCTTTCCCTGTTCTATATCTATTCCAAATTTCAATAACATTTGAAGTTCGTTTGTGTTGATTAACGTCCGTTTCGGCTCATTTAGGGCTAACTGGCCATTCCTGAGAGAGGGGAGAAGATAGAGAAACCTGGGCATGATGCCCTACTCTTTTTATCAAAATTTTCTCTAGTTCGTTTAGATGCCAAGTGTAAAGCACCGATACATCGGACCTTGGTTTATAGTCTTGTCCAAAAAATATCTGAATATTCATGCACAAAATCTGACTTTAACCCCTTACCTCATGTATATTCATGTAAGAAATAATGACATGATAAATATTAATCAGATGAAGAACCCAGGTATAAGTTTGGCCATGGCAGACACTGTAGAATTAGATTTATATCATTCCATACTTAACCCATTCCCGCAGTCTATTTTTAGATCCAACCACTTTGAATAAATCTACCGAAAAGGAGCATTAACTAGAGAAAAGGAAAAATTTAGAATTTTGTAGTTTGAAACTATTGTGATAAATTGAGCATTTGCTCCTATAGGAGCACATGCTCTATTTATCACAATGGTTTCACAAAGTGACGTTTACAGTCGTCAAAAGTAATCAATATGAGGGAATGGGTTATCTGAGCAGACATTATCTGGGTCTACTGTGTTTGTAAAGATATAAAAAGTGTATCCATCAGATAAAGGTTAACCCATTCCCTCATAGGCTATTTTTAGATCCAACCTCTGAATAAATCTACCGAAAAGGAGCATTAACTAGAGAAAAGGAAAATATTAGAATTTTGTAATTTTTAAACCATTGTGATAAACAGGAGCAAATACTCTATTTATCACAATGGTTTCAACAGGTGACTTTTACAGAGGTGTAGACTGGCGTATTTATGGAGGAAAGGGTTAGAGTTAACCCAGACCAGATGGCTCCGACAGGGGCTATCTGATCAGGGTCGGCCTTGTTTGCTTATGAAATAATATAGATCTGATTCTACAGTTTCTTGCATAATAAAGCAGTCTCTATTTATCACACTAGTTTCAAAAAGTGACTTTTACATAGGCGTAGAAAGGCGTATTTATGGAAGAAAGGTTAAACTACTTTTCCCTAATTAACGTCTTACTTTGATAACTTCATGAATATTCATTTACTTATTTTAGCCCTAATGACATGAATTATTATTGGCCGAATTTTTTATTTATGACATATGTATATGTACATAGGAATTTTTGGTGTTCGTGGAAATCATAACTTTATTATAATTTCATAAGCAAACAGAGCAGACCCAGATCAGCAGGAGACAAATAATGTAGGATCAGATCTATAGAGGATCTTACATGAGTGTTCATTACAAATTGCTTTCTTTTTTATGAAACAAGTTTACTATAATAATATCACACAAGCTTTAACAAGACTTAGTGTCATATTCGTTTTAGTAAACGAGTTTCATAACAAGATGTTTGTAAAACATGTATACCGCCCAGATCCCCTGACCTTTGACTTAGTGAGCTTAAAAACAATAAGGGTCATCTAGTGGTCATAACTATAATCACCACAGCAAGTTTGAAGATCCTAAGTCAAACCCTTGAGCAGTTATTGATTGGAAACAATTTAACCAGTTAAAGTCATGGTGACCTTGACCTTTGACCTAAAAAAATTAGGGGGTCATCTAGTGGTCATGAGTATTCATCACAGCAAGTTTGAAGATCCTAAGCCAAACCCTTGAGCAGTTATTGATCAGAAACCATTTCACCAGTTAAGATCATGGTGACCTTGACCTTTGACCTAGTGACCTCAAAAACAATATGGGTCATATAGTGGTCATGACCAGCCACCACAGCAAGTTTAAAGATCCTCCACAAAGCTGTTTATCAGTTATTGATCGGAAACCTTTGATTTACCGACCGACTGACGGACACACATGTGCAAAGCAATATACCCCCATTTTTTTTCAAAAGTAAAGAACACAAATGTAAGATTTCTTTTTATAATATAGCCCTTAAAAAATTGCCATAGAAAGCTAAAGCTGACAGCTGTTTCGGCCACTGTTTATAAACAGCGTAGTAATACAACAGACAATGCACATGAAGGAAATTGGTCATACAGTGCTACAATTGGGAAACAATTAAATATGTCATGCATTGGTTCCATGCTTTCTCTTTAAGATTCAATTTCGGCCAGATTAAAACTGATTATTTGGACTATAAAATGCAAAAGTACATTTCCGCGATTTAAGGCAGTGTTTCAGCACTCCGACACCACAGGTTATGTGATAAATCTAATTCTATAAACAGAGCAGACCTTTATAAGATGGCTCCTATAGGAGCCGTCTGATCTTGGTGTACATTGTTTTCAAAAGGTGTTTATATGAAGAAACAGGTTAAAGATCCAGAATCTGAATTAATTTGAGTGATTGTTGTAGAGAAGGTTGACTGTTCTTGAAATTATTTACATGGACATTGGAGGAAGAATTCAGAACAAAACATTACATAGTACGGCAAATACTTTATATATCTTTACAAAAATGTACATAAACAGAAATAAGTTTTCACCGCAACGAAGTTAACAATTGTACACATTGATACATATGTATATTCCCCATTGTTAAAATATGAAGAGTGAAGCAGCACATTATACTGACATTAACGTAACAGTTACAAAGACAAACATATTGAAAAGTACAGCTTTAACCCTTCTTTTAGAATTCATTTCCTACTTGATATCATCTAGGTTTTAAGTTTATTCTAAAACAAATTGTAAAACTATCCTTGAACCCTATTTCACAGAATACAACATGAGCTAAAAAGAGAGAAGACTTTCATCAAAGACTTGAATAATCTCCTAATGCTATGTGTTTCTTATTTTCAAACGTTCCTCTCTATTGGAGTTGGATGTTATTTATTCCTTTTAACCATTTACTCCATAAACAAGCCTTGCAAACAGTAGCCTTAGATCAGATGGCTCCTATACATAGGAGCTGTCTGATCAGGGTCCACTCTGTTTGCTTATGGAATAAAATAGATACGATTCTACAGTTTCTGCTTTGGCAATAACTTCATGAGTTAATATGCTATTTTAGAAATTAATCTAATTAATATTCATGCTGTCATCATTTCTAACATATATATATATATATATATGCATGGAGTAAAGCGTTAAATAGAACATGGCACATTTAGATGGTATGGTGATTTGTTTTCTGAAATTCACTATGACCATGCAAGTATGCAAATAGTTAACTATCCTTCGTAAACACACAATGATTTCCAGTGATAGCAAAACAGACTAGTTTATCATTAATCCTTTACTCCATAAATACGCCTTTATAAGCCTTTGCAAACAGAGTAGGCCCAGATCAGACAGCTCCTATAGGAGCTGTCTGATCAGGGTCTGATCTGTTTGCTTATGAAATTATAACAAAGATAAAAGTCTACAGATTCTGCCATTCAAATATTTCTGTGTTCACGTACATTATAAACATTAATCTTATTAAGATTCATGATGTCATTATTTCTTACATGAATATTCATGTAGTAATGGGTTAAGAAAGTTGTAATTTATACAATAAAACCTCTCTATAACGGTCACTAAATTACATCAAGTATTTTGTGTTAAGGCAGGTGGCTGCTTAAAGCAAGGTGAAAGTAAAACAGAACAGTCCTATAGGAACGTTCCGTTTTACTTTCACCTTGCTTTAAGCAACCACATGCCCTAAATACCAACTAATTAACACAATTTAGTGGCCATTATAAAGAGGTTTTACTGTAGTTTTGTAATATCTTACTATACAAAAAGGATGAGCCAGCATAACATTATTTCAGCATGAAATAGAGATATTTCACTCTGATTTTAAATTTTAGTTAATACAGCATCCATTTCCCTACATTTAACAGACCTGAAAACTCAGATTTAGCTCTGCAATCATTGTTAACCCTTGCTCAAAGAATGTTGGTTTAAGAATATATTACGGCATGAATAGTCACAAATTTAACCCTTTTACTCCATGAATATTCATATCTCTATTATATCATCAGCAAACAGAGCAGACCCTGACCTGGGTCTACTCTGTTTACAAAGGCGCATTTATGGAGTAAAAGGTTAATAATTATAATTACACTAATCTTTAGTTTGGCAATAACTGTTAACCGTTTGCTCCAAGAATATTAATTTTAGGATATATTTCTGCATGAATCTTCATGAACTTAATATGTATAATTACACATTAACAAGGAAACTGACAGAAACTTCAGAATCACATCAATATCATTCAATAAGCAAACAGAGTAGATCTTGATCAGAAGGCTCCTACAGGAGTCGTCTGATCTGGATCTATTTTGTTTGCAAAGGCATTAAAAAGCATTATTTAGAAGTAAAGGGTTAATATACTTCGTTTCATTGCAATGCCATGTTTATACATTTTCAATACATTGTTTTTAGGCATGAACTTTTTCTCCATACACTGACCTTGACATAGGCTCGAATGACCAAACAAAGCCATCCCTAAACAACTTATAAAAGCTATCCATCTACCTCATCTGTTTTTCAATACATCATTCTTTACAAAAGTTATATATCTGAAACTTAATGTTTACTGAAGTAATGGCAGTACTGCTGCTTGAATGCCAACTGCTCACCAATCACCAATGCAAAGCCAACGTTTGACATCCAGATTATATAATACTTGTCATCAATTGCAATAGTAGTGATGATAATTACCAGTATATATCAACATTCTCTTCAACAATTAGCAATGGCTTTGACACCACCCTAGAATCTTTAATGTGATTTCCTAGATGTTAATTTGAGATTCCTTTTCATCATATACAAATACCTGTAATACATTTCCCAGAAGACTTTCACAGAGGTACAGAGAAGATGTGTAAATTAAAATATTTTCAAGAATAACTCCTTTATTTCTCCAACAAACGCTATGCTGTGACAACACTTTAGAATCATCTTGAAGAGACGATTCTAAAGAGTGGTCACAACATGAGTTTGGTGGAGAAATGACAAATATGCACATTTATCTGTGACTCTGCTTTCATGAAACACCAAAAACAGCCCATGCTTAACAATCTGTGTAAAACATGTTAACCCTTTACCCAATAGCCTGTTTCTAGTTTTGAAGACATATGACCACTTAAAGCAGGTTGAAAGTAAAGCAGAATGCGCCTTAAGGCGCATTCTGCTTTACTTTCAGCCTGCTTTAAGCTACCACCTACTAGGATATAGAAAATATTTATTATGCAATATGTTCATGACTGTATGAATTTGAACTATTTTCTTCAGCGGAGGAATAAATCAAACACGCTAAAAGCCGCTTCTATCAGGTAAAGGGTTAAACTAAGTAGAGAAGAATCAACACTCGGACACTTAAACCATTCTCAATCTGATTTTTTTAGCAAGATTAATGTCAAGTAGATCACTGCATATAACTAATATGCTACAGTTCCATAATTAACCCTCACAAACGTATGATCTTGTAATTTGAAAACACCCGGCATATATGTGGCTAACAACTAGTGCTGTTGGTTGTGAATCTATCTCTTGCAGTTAAATCTTTTTTTTATACTGTATCAACATTTTCTAACACAATGAAATTTATATATTGTCAAGAGTATTGCCATTGGATGCCAAAGTTCTTCTGTCAGCAAAACATTTTCATTTTTTACCCTTTACTAAATGAATATTCATGCAAGACTACACCCATTATGAATACTGATGAATTTAATTCCTTCTAAAGATATGAAATAAGGAAATTTATTGCCATGAGGATCAGTAGGGAATCAAACTATAACGTAAAATCAAACAGAACAGACCCTGATTTGACCTGTTTGAATTTTGGAATAGTCCATTTGAAAACTCAGCATTTAAAAGGTAAACTGCATGTGACAGAAATATTCCTAGTGTGACAATTTATGAAAGACAACATAAATAAGTCAACATTTGTGATAAAAAGCCATAACGCATGCCCTATAACTGAGCTCGCTGTCATTAACCCTTTCCTCCATGAATATCCATGCAAGAAATAAAGACACCATCAGTATAAACTAGAGGTTTTTGTCAAAAAACCGGATGTCTCCCCTCTAATAAAAACAATATGTAAAGGGAAATCACTAAAAATGTTATGGTCTTGATGAATGATACTTCCCCTCATTATGCGTTTTCCACACTACATTTTTCAAGAAGAAAATGATAACAGCTAATAACTCCAAAAATACTGATACCAGATTTATGGCCCTTGTGCATGACACTTACTTTCATCATGCTCTTTCCAAAAATAAAATGTCATTCCAATAGCATCAGTCGAACAGGAGTTATTGATCGGCCAAAAAATGTAACGAAGGGCAATAACTCCAAAAGTATTGAAGCCAGAATTATGGCCCTTGTTCATTACACTTTCTCTCATCATGCTCTTTCCATGTATGAAGTTTCAATACGATGGCAAGAGCCATGTAGGAGTTATCGTCCGGACAAGAAAGAATTAAACAAATGTACAAGGGGCAATAACTCTAAATTTATTGAAGCTCGAGTTAAGGATCTTATGCATGACACTTTCTCTTATCATGATCGTTCCATGTATGAAGTTTCACTCCAATGGCATGTGTCACATAGGAGAAATCATCCGGACAAAAAATTGTGATTTTTTTTACAAAGGGCAATAACTCCAATATTAGTGAAGCCAGAGTTATGGACCTTGTGCATGACACTTCCTCTCGTTATGATCTTTCCATATATGAAGTTTCAATCCAATGGCATGAGCCATATAGAAGTTATCGTCCGGACAAAAAAGTGTGATTTTTTTTTACAAAGGGCAATAACTCCTATATTAGTGAAGTCAGAGTTATGTACCTTCTGCATGACACTTCCTCTCATTATGCTCTTTCCACATATGAAGTTTCAATCAACTGGCATCAGGAATATTGAAGTTATTGTCCGGACAAAAAATTATGATATTTTTTACAAAGGGCAATAACTCCAATATTAGTGAAGCCAGAGTTATGGACCTTGTGCATGACACTTCCTCTCATCATGATCTTTCCATATATGAAGTTTCAATCCAATGGCATGAGCCATATAGGAGTTATCGTCCGGACAAAAAAGTGTGATTTTTTTTTACAAAGGGCAATAACTCCAATATTAGTGAAGCCAGAGTTATGGACCTTGTGCATGACACTTCCTCTCATTATGCTCTTTCCATATATGAAGTTTCAATCAACTGGCATCAGGCATATTGAAGTTATCGTCCGGACAAAAAGTGTGACAGACAGACGGACAGACGGACAGACAGACAGACAACTCTCACGAAAACAATATGTCTCCCCCATATAAATATGGGGGGAGACATAATTAGATGAATTTGTTATAATAACACATGGGCACAGGAATTTTAGTCCATGGCAGAAAATGAAGAATCATATCATAAGCAAACAGAGCAGACCCTGATTAGAAGGCTCCCATTGGAGCTGTCTGATCTGGGTCCACTCTGTTTGCAAAGGCGAAGAAAAGCATATTTATGGAGTAAAGGGTTAAGATAAATCAACCCATACTGATCCTAACAAATAAAACTCAATTCAAGAAATCTGTATCATGCAATTTGTGATTTGATATTGTAAACAATCTGAATGAATAGTGTAAAATGTAAACAATCTGATTTGACATTGTAAATAATATGTGTTAACTCCAAATTGTACCATACCCCACACAAAGTGCACCCCATGTCCATTTTACCTTTTCATCGAGAAATGAAACAAAAATTCCATGCAGATCAGAAATTTTAGTAAACTTAAGTATTAAACATGGTTATCCCTGGATTACATTAAAGCTTGTCCCTAAAACATTGGACCGCAAGAAAAGCTACATGTTTGAAAGTTAATATATTATGGCATCAAGTATACTCCAGTCTGCATAGATGCATAACAATCAATATGGTTCCCAATATCACACATATATATTGACTGGGGTCAAACTTGTTAGAAATGGTTCACTTCTGCCCATAATAGAAAGTGTTGACTTCTGCCCATGACAGTAGAAAGTGTTGCCCATCATAATAGAAAGAGTTCTTGCCATCATAATAGATAGTGTTGACTTCCGCTCATAATAGAAACTGTCGACTTCTGCACGTGAGAATAGAAAGGTTGACTTCTGCACATGATAACAAGTCTAATCCCCATCCTTAAGAAAGAAAGAAAAGAAAAAAAAAAAAACCAAGTTCTTTCACCTAGCTTTCAAAAATATCTGAAGCATGAATCAAGGGAGGCAACTTGAAAATTAAGGAGAAAGATGGAAACAATAATTGTGATTCTTGCAATTTTTTTTATGTATCTGAGCAATGTGAATGTGCCAATGGTAGGATGTTTGGTATTTGGCAAACAATGTAGACCAAATCTGGTCACTTAGTCATTACGCTGTTAAGTTATATAATACAATTTAATTGATGTTTATGACTGACAATGTAAGCCCAAGTCAAATGATATGGGACTCTTAACCTATTTGGCATTGCTATTTATGCTGAATTAAGGAGTAAAAATCATTTGATTGTCTTCAACGGTGAGAGATTCCAACTGGAGGAAAGAAATACATCGAGGGGAACACTTTTCTTTTTCTTGCAATGTGTATTTATACACATTAATTTGCAGTGTACCATGTTCTAAAGTGTGATGGACAGACAAATCATGCAGAAGCGATCTTCAAATATCTTTAAAAATAGAGACAACTCTGTGTTAACTTAACAGACTGAAAGTAAACAGAAACTATTTTTTTTACATATATATTTTTTAAGGAGGTGATAGAGGCATTAACCTGTGTTATCCCAACAACAATTCCAAATCATTTCTGTGTACATGTATTTGATGTTCCAACCGTTGAAAGTCTATACAGCTTGCTGACGACATATGTTTTGGAGACCTCGTTAATGATCAGCAAACAATTCAATCTGAACCTTTACCTATTTCTGTTCCAAATTATGAAAGTAGTATGATATTACCAGTACTGTAACTACCCTAGATATCTAGCCAGACAAACTCAACCAGTGTAGACTTACTAATACATCTTGTTAACCCATTACCTCATAGGCTATTTTTAGATCCAACCTATCTGAATAAATCTACCGAAAAGGAGCATTTACTAGAGAAAAGGAAAATTTAGAATTGTGTAGTTTTGAAACCATTGTGATAAATAGAGCATTTGCTCCTGTGGAGCAAATGCTCTTTCTATCACAGTGGTTTCAAATAGTGACTTTTACTGAGGTGTAGAAAGGCGTATTTATGAAGGAAAGGGTTAAAGCAGTTTGTATATGGTCTACATTATTCGCTACTCAATTACTAAAGTAATCAAAATAGTGCTGAATTAACTATTTAGCTTTACAAACTGATGGAGCTGGAGGACTAAGTGACCAAATATTTAGGGTTAAAAACAATACCTTAGAATTGAGTTACAAGATATGAAAGTGGCTATTAAAGTTGTGATAAATATTTTGTGGTTAGAATCTATATGTTTTTGTTTTTTTTACAACATAGCATTCCACTATTAAAATGTTAGTCTTGATATTAAGAATACCTGATTCTGATCATATAACCAGCATCATAGAAAAGAAATCACATCGTAACAATTAACCCTTTACTCCATAAATATGCCTTTCTTCACCTGAAGGAGCCATCTGATCAGGATCTGCTCTGCTTGCTTATGGAATTATTTAGATCTGATTTCTGCTATGATCAAAATTTCCTTTGATCATGTGCCTGTATAAAAAAACCCAATTAACATTCATGATGTCATTATTTCCTACATAAATATTCATGTAATATTTAAAATGTGCAGACTTGAATCACATGCTGCACTAGTTAACATAAGTCAGGGTCAGCAATGATGGAAATAGTAGTTCAAAAAAAAAAAGAGACAAACAATTAAGACCCGATTAAGAGGCCAAGTTTCAATGCAGAGGCTGAGTTGGGTCTACATTGCCTGAGCACCCCTTTTCCTTCACGCCAAACCACTTAACCTCCGTCATAGATATGCCTTTAATGCCTTTGCAAACACAGTTGACCCAGATCAGGCGACTCCTGTAGGAGCTGTTTGATCAGTCTTCTCACTTTCCTTGTGAAATAATAGATATCTAACTCTACAGTTTGTGTTATGATAAATAATTCCCTTGCTCATAGTGCAATTAATTGGTTAATTAATATCTGTGATGTCATTATTTCCTACATAGATATTCATGAGACAAAGAGTTAACAGCAATTATCGAACACTACCATTTGCAAGAAAATGCAAAATTTTGCACAGAAAAGTGTTAAACATATGCTGCAACACCAGGGGCCAGTCTTAACCATTTCCCTCATATTGTCAAATGATGACTCTGTAAATGTCACTTTGTGAAACCATTGTGGTAGAGCATTTGCTCCTATAGGAGCAAATGCTCTATTTATCACAATGGTTTCAAACTACAAAATTCTAAAGTTTTCCTTTTCTCTAATTAATGCTCCTTTTCGGTAGATTAATTCAAAGAGGTTGTATCTAAAAATAGCTTATGAGGTAATAGGTTACTAAAGATCATACCAGTGACATTATCGTATGCTCTAACATACAGCAATCCCAATTTGAAGTCAGAATTAATGCCAATTTCTGTAATACAAAGTTAGCATTTATTGCTGCACACTAGAATGTGATACTTTCGGCTAACTCAGTTACTATCGACTGTTGTAGATTAGGACTTGCCATAATTTTGGTCATACAATCTTTTAACCATTTCCTCCATAAATACACCACTCTACACCTCTGTAAAAATCACCTATTGAAACCATTGTGATAAATATAGCATTTGCTCCTGTATCACAATGGTTTCAAACTATAAAATTGGAAATTTTCTCTAGTTAATGCTTCTTTTCGGTAGATTTATTCAAAGTGGTTGGATCTAAAAATAGCCTATGAGTGAATGGGTTAATAAGACTGGCCTCAGTTTTATAAAGATGTAAAGAGTCAATAAAGCAAGTCTTAATGGACTCAAGTAATACAAATCAATGAAGATTAGGAGAAAAAGATGGCAAAAAGTATAAAATAAAGGATACAGTAGACCCTGTCTATAATGACCACATCATGAATATACATGGTGGTCTATAAGACCAGGTGGTTGCTTCATGCTGGACAAAGGTAATGCAGACAGCTCCTAGAGAAACTTTCAGCATAACTTTTGTTCTGCATTAAGCTACCATGTCTTAACCCTTTGCTCCATGAAAATGTCTTTTTACACCTGTTTTGCAAACAGAGTTGACAAAGATAAGATGACTCCTATATGATCTACATTGTTCCTAGTGCCATTATAAACATTCAGTTAATCAATATTCATGATGTCATAACTTTTGGTATGAATATTCATGGAGTAAAAGGTTGACACCCCCAGAATTATACTTGTTTCGGGTGGTCATTGTAGAAATGTTTTACTGTACCTTTTTATTTTTGTATACAGCGTAGATCTAGACCATGTTACATTGACAATGCAGTGTCTAATCAGAATCTACAGCATTTGACATTTACCAGCATCTGCAGATTGAGCTGTAGGTACGAGGCATACTGATTGATCTAAATTATTTCACAGCCAAATTCTATCTTGATTGATAATTATTAGAATCACCTCTCTGGCACATTTCAAATGAATATCAACAGTATAGGGTTTGGCAGAGATATAAAAATTCTGCTCCATTTCTTAAATACTCCTCTTATCTCCAACTCTGTCTGCAACATTTTATCGTTTAATTTGAAAATAAAAACATCCTGCTCAGATACTGTGACTGGTTCAAAGCTCTAATGGCACCTCATGACAAAGAGATGAGAGAAAGAAACAGTGAACAGTTGAAATATAGTGCAAACCTCAGAGTTTGCAAAACGTACTGCAAACTGGAAAAGACATGAACATTTTATCCGAATAAATCTGGTTTTCTACTTTTAAACTGAGATTTGATATGAGTTGCATGCAGAAACAGCTATGAAACACCTTCTATGCAACCACCTGTATTAGTATAGATTCAATTTGGTTATCAAGAGAGATTTTCAAGAATAACCAAAAAGAAATACCTATATACTTATGGTGCTAACCAAAGCTTTCTCATATAGGACTATAACACATTACCTCCTAGGCTATTTTAGATCAAACCGCTTTGAATAAATCTACCGAAAAGGAGCATTAACTATAGAAAAAGGAGAATTTTAGAATTGTGTAGTTTTGAAACCATTGTGATAAACAGAGCATTTTCTCAATGGAGCAAATACTCTATTTATCATAATGTTTTCACGAAGTGACTTTTACAGAGGCCCAGAAAGGCATATTTATGGAGGAAAGGGTTAACATAGCACACTATAAGACGTGCTTCAAAGTGTTTGTTGTATGTAATTTCAAATCATGTAATAAACATAATTGGACTGTACACTTATTGATGTATTAATTTAAATTCTCATGAAAAAATCCACATTTTTTTTTTTCAAATCTAGAATGGCAAAAATATTCAGAATTGCATTTATGCAAATAAAACTCATGTCCTTTTAGACCAGTAGAATGCAGTTTATCATCTTCAAATCAAAATTACTTCTAGTATTCAGAAGCAAATGCACTTTCACTGATAAGTTAAGAAACATTTCCACTAGGCTGACCTCTATGACATTCTTACCACCAAATCCAAAGCTAAACAAGTGTTAACACCACTCTCCTTTCAAAAGTGGGGAAAAATCACACAAGCATGCCAGGTAAAATGAAATTTATTGGTGAATTTGAATTGGCATTAAAGACCTTGTCTGAACCCTCAGACATATTTGATGGGAGATCTTCATGGCTAAGTCAGGTCCACCATATAATGGTTCCAACAGTCAGGCTAGTATAACCCTAAATCTAGTATAATCCTTACTTTGATAGTAAATTTACCGGTTATGAAATAATTACATCAAGAATATTTATTAGCTGAACTTAAATAATGTAAACTTTTCAAAGACAATTTTTACTTTGACAAAAACTGTAGAATCAGATCTATATCATGTCAAAAGCAAACACAGCAGACCCTGATCGGAAAGTTCCTACAGGAGCTGTCTGATCTGGGTCTGCTGTTTGCAAATGCATGAAATCATGTTTATATGAGGGAACGGGTAAAAAGTGAAAACAAAGTTTGCAAATCGTTTTAAAAGTTGCATCTTAGAAATATAATTAATTAGCAACTCAGAAAAATGTCCTTAATTATTACATTCAATATTTCATTCATAGATAATTACATTTAGACTTTGCTTAGCAGATGATTTCCCATGTGAATCTTTGTCAAAAGAACGAACATAAAACAATAGATCAGAATATTGCACTACTCTATGTATCAGCTGCACCACCAGAAAAAGTGTCTTTGGGACTATGCAAACTATTGACCACTATAGACCTTGCTTTAAAACATCACCTGGTCTAGGTCTACACTGTTCCATAAAGTATCAAATCCTAATGACACTTCCTCTCATGGCACTACTAATATTGTTTGTGCAGTAGAGTTGTAAGCTTCACTAAACCCCTACCAGTGATGGATTGTTTCCAAACTACTGGCAAATTCAACAAACAAGGAACTACCACACTTCGGTAAGGGTTAATAACATGTGATCTGCTTCGTAAGGTAAAGTGTCTTCCTGATTATGCAAACAAAGTAGATCAACACCAATCACCACATCAGTAATGCAGCATCTGATTAACCCTTTCCCTTTTTCATGCCTTTGCAAACAGTATAAACCTAGATCAGATGGCTCCTATAGGAGCCGTCTTATCAGGGTCGGCTCTGTTTGCTTATAAATGGAATATTATAGATCAGAATGTTCAGTTTCTGCCACAGTGAAAAATACCTTAAGAATACTATTAAAATACACAGCTAATTAATCATTGTATGGTCATTATTTCTTACATGAATATTAAACACGAAAAGGGATAACCCTTTCCCTAATATAAACGTGTTTTCACGCATTTGCAAACAGAGTAGACTCTGCTCTGTTTGCTGATAGAATCTGACAGATCAGGTTCTTCGCTTTCTAAAATGTCTACAATGTTTCACCTTCAATATTTCTTTATAACTATTTTATTAATGAATATTCAGTAGGTGTTGAAATTTGGTCTAAATACACAACACGAAAGGGTTAACCATTATCATGCTGAAAAACATGTCTGCTCAAACTCTGACCTGCTGTAAGTTAACCCATTACTCCATAAATACGCCTTTGCAAACAGTAGACCCAAATCAGACCGCTCCTGTAGGAGCCATCTGATCATTTCTGCTCTGTTTCCTTATGATATATTACAGATATGATTCAGCAGTTTCTGCTCTGGCTATGATTTTCGGTGTCCATGTACTATTAATGTAAATTAAAATTCATGATGTCTTTACTGATTTCTTACATGAATATCCATGGAGTACACGATTAACTTCCAATTTGTTTATGCTTTTGAGAAACTATCATTTAACTGCCATACAACTCGGATCCGGATGAGACATCAAATTATTCAGTATCTCATCTTAATCCAAGCTGTTTGCCAATGCCAGTCAGATTGGGCTAAGTACACTAAGGGTTAACCTTTTCCCTGTTCAATATTCATGTAAGAAATAATGACAACAATTAATAAAGCATTTTATTCAAGGAAATAATTTGCTTTGTGAAAAACTGTAGAATCAGATCTATATCATGTAATAAGCAACAGAGTGGACCCTGATCAAACGGCTCCTACAGGAGTCGTCTGATCTGGGTCTACTCTGTTTGCAAATGTGTGAAAAAAATTGTATAAAGGAAAGGGTTAATGTCTTCCATGTTTGAAATTGTTTTAGTACATGCACTTTACTATCAAACCTGCATGTGAAAGTTCTCATCAGAGGTTGCATCTCTGAAGCAGCATTTGGTTAGTATCTACAATGATTGTATAATCCCGAACACATATTTTCTCATGTTGCAGCTCAAATAGATGTATATATCTTCTATACTTTCAACACTATAATTCTTAACATAAATTGTTACCAGACATGTAATTACATCTAAATTAATTTCTCTAAAATGGTAAGGTATCAACAAAATCACAAGAGTGCAATGACAATAACCATGAAATATATATGAAGTGTATGAAGGAATAGAATACCATTTGATGTACATATACTTAAATATGTTAAAGTTCATACAAATTTACAACTTTTATGTACACTCTCTTTATGTGAAAAGAAAAAGAAGAAAAATCAAAAAACAAAAACAAGCATTAACTGCTTATCTAGATTCTATTTACAATAAATTTATGGTATTTCTTAATGACACCTGTACAAAACAATGCAGTCAGGAAATCTGTTATGTCTTTCCACGACTTGTGATAATATTACACAAATGACCATGGAAATTAATACACATGATAAGCACTAATTGATACTACGGTATCCCGTGATAGTTCACCCAGAATCTCCTTGCTGGGCCCACACCACATTGAATGTCTACACAAGTTCCAGTAAGTCACCTTATACCCCCATCACTTTACATCTTGTTTCCATTATTCATATTTTGACAATTGATCACTTCACTTGTAAATTGATTTCTTAAGACAAACTTTCTATCTAGTAAACTCCAGTAACAGGAAAAACTCCAGTAACAGGAATACACAAAATTGCATCCACATAGTTGACCTTTTACTCCATAGAGATATTGGCATCTTTGCGAACAGAGTAGACCCAGATCAGATGGCCCCTGGAAGAGCCATCTGATCAGGGTTTGCTCTGTTTGTTGATGAAATAACAGATTTGATTCTAGTTTCTGCCATGGTAAAAATTCCCCTTTTCACGGTGCCATTACAAAAATTCTGCTAATTAAAATTCATATAGTTCTTATTTCTGGCATGAACATTCTTGGAGTAAAGGGTCAGTTGCCAACAGTTTCCTGGATTTGAGTCCGAAGGTGTGTGCTGCTGTGTAGTAACTATTGGTCCACACATTAACAAGTCCTGTGATATTTAATAAAATCAGTTCCATCCCCAGCTATCTATGGTCTTGTGATGTCCTTCTTCGTTTGTTTGCTGACACTTTAGCAGCTGGTTGAGCAACAGGTTCAGCTGAAAAACAAATGAGATTGTAATCAAATGAAATAAAGATCACATGTCAAATACATAAATTTATATATCATTTTATTCAACGTTGTACGCATTTTCTTTGTATATCTAAATGAGCTTTAACCTGAAGTTCTTCATTAAAAAGAAGACATCTGATCAGGGCTGATATTGTTTGAATCAGTTGCTGCTAACATGATGGCCATAAAGGCCCTTTATTCCTCACCCGAGTCAATAGGGTTAAATATATGTTCAAAAGAACATCATTTTGTCTGATTGTTTAAAAAAAAGGATAGCCAACAGTTTCAATCCTGGAACTATGGCTGAGGGTCATTTTTTCTCTATAGTCATATATAGAAAATAAGCCCTGCTCCTGGCAGCCATGTTTTTTCACACAATAGAATGGTTTGAATAATACTCTGCAAATTTATACTGGAAACTAATCAGTGATATAGAAGGAGATCTCATTTAAAGAATTGTTGACGATGGACGAATCGTTACAGACACAGCACGATCCCAATCGCATTTTAGGCCAGGTGAGCTAACAAGACCACCGCATACAGGTGCCAACGCTTGTCTGTTCGATTGTAGCCCTTGTGAAAAAGTGAACAAGTTTCATATGATTTGCAAGAATAGTAAAGAAGTAATAGCTCACAAAGAAGCATAACTCTTATAATTGTCCCGAAAAAATTGTGTCTACTGACTGGTTCCAGTATACCCATCCCGCTTTAACCTTGTGTGCTAGCGTTATACAAAGAGACAGAACTGACTTATGTAAATTATTTGTATAAGTGGTGTAAAACAAGAATCAAAATCCAGGTACTTTTGGTTCAAACCAAGCTACAAATCTACATAAACCAACCTTTGAAAGACGTTCACAAAAAAGAGTAACAATATATTATCTGATAAAAGTAACATTAACATAGTAGATCTGTCTCTTTTTTAACAATCTGTTTAACCCTTTCCTTCATATAAATGTATTTTCATGCATTTGAAAACAGGGTAGACCCAGATCAGACAGCCGTCTGATTAGGGTCTGCTGTTTGCTTACAGAATTTGATAAGAGCGGTTTCTTTAATTTCTAAAATGGCTACGATGTTCCACCTTCAATATTTCATTTTAACGATTTTGCTCATGAATATTCAGTTAATAGGTATTGAAATTTGGCAAACAGCGAACAAGTTAACCCTTTACCTGACAAATGTGCATGTAAGA
This sequence comes from Azorinus chamasolen, assembly GCA_963576725.1. Classification (NCBI taxonomy): domain Eukaryota; kingdom Metazoa; phylum Mollusca; class Bivalvia; order Cardiida; family Solecurtidae; genus Azorinus; species Azorinus chamasolen. The sequence goes on along the minus strand of OY755243.1, from coordinate 63,515,525 downwards.
AATATTGACATGATGAATATGAATCACCTTAATTGTAGAACCAGATCTACATTATTTCATAAGCAAATCGAGTAGACCCTGATCAGACTGACCCTACAGGAGCCATTTGATCTGGGTCAACTCCGTTTGCAGAGGTGTGAAAAGGGGTCTCATTCAGGGAAAAGAATAAGGCAAACACTAGATGTGTGTCCATGACAAGCATGCTCCTAAAATTGCCGCTTCACTCATTCAAGGAAGGTAATACCCTACTGCATGCAGTGTGAAAACTATAGATAAGAATTCTGTTAAATAAGGAACACAACTTATATAAGCAAAGGGCAATAACTCTGTCAAAAATTATCACATTGAAATTTGTTCCTTATACACATCAGCACATGATAGTTATTGTAAAGAAAAGCAGAAAAGAACCAAAGGGCTAAAACTCTGTCAGAAAGGATTGCAGATGTGATTTGTTCCATTACGCTCATTTGCACATAAAGGTAGTTCAATTTGGTAAGTATGAAACAAATCTGATACACAAAAATATCTTGCTCAGCACCAGAATTTATTGAAATCACTTTTGTATCACCTGATAAATTCACAAGATCTTACAAGATATAATTACTGTCATCCAATATTCTTTATCTATCAATACCTTTAGACTTTGCTGATCTAGTAGTCCGCTTATTTTCCTGAGTTTCTTCATTTGTTTCTGTAAGCACTGGTGAGTTCCGTCCCCTTGTTCTACCACCTCTCAATGGAGATTTATCACGAGGTACTATCAATAGAACAATTTCAAAATTTTAGCTCTTTACTCCATAGATATGTATATATTTTAACACCTTTGCAAACAGAGAAGATCCAGATCAAATGGATCCATTAGAAGCCATCTGACCAGTGTCTGCTCTGTTTGCTAAATGTTTATAAAAGAATACATATTTCTGCTATGGCCGAAATTTCCTGTTTTCAAATGTCATTATATAATAAAAACAATCAGCTAATTAATATTCAAGATGTAATTTTTTCTTACCTAAATATTCATGAGGTAAAGGGTTGACAAAATACAGCAACTTCTAACACAAATGGAGCTAAATAGAAGCCAAATAATCAAGTAACTGCATGCACATATTCCTTCATCAGTGTGAAGCATTTAATTTCTTGTTGCAAAATCAGCTGTAATATCAATATAATTAAAAACAAGATGTGTTTGTGAAACACTATGCCCCCCAGTTATCACCAATTTAAATTTGACCCATAATTTGACAATTGACCTTGACCTTAATAAGTCACCCCTAAAAATGTTTACCTCCATAAGTTACAAATGCATGCCAAGTTTGAAGTATGTATGTGCAACGGCTAAAAAATTATAGACAACGTTAAAGTTGTCCTCAAACAAACAAAACAGGGCAAAAACAATATCCCCCCTCTCCCGAACGAGGGGGGGGGGGGGGGGGATGATGGTCCTATATTACTCTCCTAATTCAACAGGCCATGCAATGTATTACATACTCAATAACCATTTTAACTCTACGTCTTGTTTACAAATAACCTTCAGAGGCCATTTTTCTATAATTTATAATGACTTTCAAAATGTTGGTAAAACAAATTCTGGTAAAGGGTAACATTATTACAATCATAAACTTAAATCCTGACAGTGGTTTCAGAATAAACTTAAATCCTGCCAGTGGTTTCAGAATAAACTTAAATCCTGCCAGTGGTTTCAGAATAAACTTAAATCCTGCAAGTGGTTTCAGAACAAATTTAATTATTTTTTGTATAAATTTGTAATGTGAGAATCATTATTCCTACACCATGCAGTCATTTTTCATTTTACAAACATAACAGTTTGAACAATTTCAGTAAAAAGTCACCTTCGAAATATCCCTTCAAAATAAAAATTAAATCTGAGCAGTTGTTTAACCTTTTACCACATGAATATTCATGTAACAAATAATCATAAATGACTTCATGATTATTAACCCTTTCCTCCATAAATATGCTTTTCTATGTTTTTGCAAACAGAGTATACCCAGATCAGATGGCTCCTATAGGAGCCGTCTGATCAGGGTCTGCTCTAGTTGCTTATGATACATGTATGATTCTATAGTTTCTGCCAAGGCCAAACAATCCTGTTTTATGTGCTACTATAGTCAAACAACTAGTTCTGACGTGTCAAAGGTCAGCCAAGTCCATTTTTGAGGCAAGTCCGCATGTTCTCGGACCATTTCTTTTTTAAACAGACGAGTTTAGTATATAAGATAAAAAAAAGGCGGAACTGTTGTCAGCAGTTTAGCGCAGTAGGTAAAGTCTAGGTACGCATAAGGCATTGCGAGGGTAGTCTTTTTATTAAGTGTGGGTTCGAATCCCGCGTCAACCTTAAACTTTTTTTCAATCTTGAATGAATAGTAAAGTATTATTTTATGTCATATTATATAATTGTAATGACCATTTATGCACACATGTTCGTCAATGTTAGAGAAGGGTGCCTTTGTTTGAGTTCGAGTCCTATATTAGCCATATTTTCAAAAATAATTCGATGCTAAAATATTAATATCAATATAAGTTTTGGCAAATGTCTTGTACAAGTGGCTCCTTAATGGGACTTTCTGCGTGACTTTTTTCCTAAATTATGCTGCCGCCTCCCTTAAAGGCCAACAATGACTTTATTTTTTGGGTGTTCAGTTTAGAGATGTTTCACCGTAGATATATAACAGTGAAATATACGATGGTTGAAATAAATTTGGAAATAAAAGAATAACCCCCTGGAAACAAACGAAAAGGGTAATTATAATATCCTTAATATGTTTAGCAAAAGAAATGTTTTAGGTTGATGCGAGGTTGAACCTGCGCCTAATAAAATGTTCGCCGATTATATACTTTCTTATGGCCCTACGACTTATCCACTACGCTATATTTCCGATAACTAATGCGCTTATTGTTATTGTTTATACCTATAACTTAACCTTTTCGTTTAAAAATGACATGTGGATATCCGATACGCTGATCTCCCTTAAAAATGGACTAGGCGAACCCGTGACCCGTCAGACCTAGTTGTTTGACTATATAACAATTAATATAAATAATATAAGTGGTGTCATAATTTCTTACATGAATATTCATGGAGTAAAGGGTTAATTAGATAAGTTGTTATAATAGCATATGGACGCTGGAATGTTTGGCCATGGCAGAAACTGTAGAATTATATCTATATTATATATTATCATATGCAAACAAAGCAGACCTTGATCAGATGGTTTATTACAGAAGCCGACTGATCTGAGACTACACAGTTTGCAAAGGCATAGAAAGACGTATTTATGGAGTAAAGGGTTAAAACATCAGCACTATAACCATATACGGTAATGCGGACCTGTCCCTGGCAGCAATTTTTTGGCGAAGAGTCAACTACATGAATGAAACATTTCTACAACATTATATTGACCCTGGAGTGGTTTCAGAACCCTAGAAGCATAGACATTGAAAACATTTGTAAGAATAGCTGCTTTATTTCTCCACCAAAGCCCATGTTGAGACTAATCTTTAGAATCATCTTATGTCTGGTCACAACGTTGGGTTTGGTGGGAAAATGATGACTTTAGTCTTTGAAATATGCCATGGCAACCATTTTTGTTAAGTGCAATTCATGTAGCAAATCTTATAAAGGGCTGCCCAAGGAACCTCCATGCACAGATTTATCAAGTTCCATCCAGAAGATGTCTTTTTCCAGAGATATTTTCCAGAACATAACTCTAGACCTACTGGTCTGATTTCAATTACTTGCCAAGTCAGACCAGTAGGTCTAGAGTTATCTTATTGAAAATAGCCGAGATCTTATGGTCATACTTATAAATACACTTTGTACTGATTAAGATCATGCTTCAGAAATTGTGGGCAAACCAAGTTACTAACTGTCCTAAAAAGACATTAAACTGTCCTAAAGTCTCACCACGAGCAGTGTGTGCACTGGGGAGCTAAAAATCGCAACGGATGGACAAACAATTAGACTAGCAGACCAATGAATCCAGATGTACAAATTTCTTTAAATTTAAAAAGGTACATAGAGTACAAGCTAGACATTGCTGGACAATCAGACAGAACTGAGCAAATACCAGCCTCTAACAGGTAGGGAAATATCCTTAACCCTTTACTCCATGAACATTATGTAAGACATAATGACATCTTAGATTTATTGTTATAATAGCACATGGACACAGATGGTTTTTTTACCATGGCAGATGTTTTTTTACCATGGCAGAAACTATATAATCATGTCTATATTATACCATAAGCAAACAGGGCAGACCCTGAGCAGACAGCTCCTACAGGAACCATCTGATCTGGATCTACTGTTTGCAAAGGCATAGAAAGGCGTTTTTATTGAGTAAAGGGTTAACCCATTACCTCACAGACACCCCCTCCTAAAGTCTTTGCACAGCAGACCAAGATCAGGACAGCTCCTCTAGAGCCCATCTGATCTCGGTCTACTCTATTTGTTTGTGGAATTATATAGATCTGATTCTACAACTTCTGCCATGGCCAAAATTCCATGTGTCCATTACCATTATAAAAATTCAAGTAATTAATACTATAACTAATGATGTCATTATATCACTAGGCAAAAGTTTACCCTCTTAAACCATACAGCATCTTACATTTTCAGACATTACAGGATCTAAAATTTAATCTGGGTCCCGAGGTTACGAAAGTTTTTGCTCGAGTCTGAGTTTCTTTTTAAGCACCTGAATGGTCAAATTGTGTGCAAGTTCAAATCTGACCAATTGGATACTTGAGAATGAACTCTTAACTCAGAAGTTTTTATTAACATTGAAGCCAGGAATGTAAAACTTACAAGACTGCAGAGGTGGTTGTTTGTCTGAGAGTTGTGCTGACGGAGACGGCCGGTTTCTTCTATTCTGCTGTAGCTTCTTCTCTTCCAGTTTCACCTGTTCTGTCTTTTTGTCAGGCGCAGACTTCACAGCAACAACTCGTCCGTCTTTCTTGCTATCTCGTCCTGTTGGAGGTTTGCCTTTGTCTTTCTCTTCTGCTGGAATATTTTTCACATTTGTCCTAGTTCTAAGACCACTTTTGATTGATTCATTACCAGTATGACTTTCTTCTGTTGATTTAAAATCAGGAGCACTGCTTGTATTTAACACACCAGCTTTCACAGATGAGGCAGATTTATTATCTTTAGCACTTTCACATTTACCTCCAGAGTCTGCACTTATATCAAGTTTTAATCTTTTAGTATCCTCTACACAGTTTGAGCCATCACTCTCACCAGTGTTTGTCCTTTTTCTGCTCCTTAGTTGTCTTGGTCCAAGGTCAGGTTCGTCTGATTTATCCTCTATACTTTCAGAAGATGCCCTTCTCTTTCTAATAACTTTAGCTGCACGACTGTTACTTGCAACAACTGAGTCATTTTCATCCTGTACTGCATTGTTGGACACATCATTCACAGCACTTGTATTTTCTCCACGATCTTCAGGTTCACACGTTAGTTTGCTATCACTGGTGGACACACTGGCTGAATCCTGCTTACTGCCATTGACGGAATCATCTTGGTGTGTATTGAGTTTATCATTGTCTGTTTTTCTTGCAGACAAATCAGTACATACTTGGTCAGAATCACTATTTTTACTATCTTGATTCTTCATGTCAGAGATATGAGACATTGCGATTAACACTGGTGGAGAGGCATACGAGGGAGTTTCCTCTGATTTTCTAGAATCACAATCTTTATTTTCACCTACTGCAACAGGTACAGGAGAACAGGTATATGACGGTGATTTTTCAACTGTTACACTTGTTTGTAATTTCAGTCTAGGGATATCTGAATTATCACTTGTAACACCACTGTGCTCAGGTTCTAAAGGTTTGTTTTTTGATAAAGTTTGAGAATCACAGTTTGAATTTTCTTTTGATTCACTAACAGGACTATCTTTTCTCATTTGAGAGTCTATTGTCATTTGCAGCTGTTCAACAAAAGTGTTTGCTGCAGTCTCTTTTTCTTCTGTATCATTCCGGTGAGTTACAACTTGAGCAGATGGAAGTGTTACTTTCTGTGGCACAGTTGCCAAGGCCGTAGGTGAACTAGTAGATACTGACTGAAGATTTGCAGTTTCCTGCAACATTTCTGATAATCCCATTTGCTGGTATGGACTTTTCGGTTTGTCTAAATTCTTTTGGACAGGGTATCGAACTGTCTGTGGTTGCAACAGAGGAGGACCTAACCCTGAAGAACTCACTAAATGTTTATCAGTCACTAAATCTTTAGCACTTGAACTATTTGCCATTTTATTGTCCGTATTGCACACTATCTTAGACAGCTCACTTGTGTTTGCACAACTCACAGTCCCAGCTGTGCTGTTGGTAACAGAAGATGGAATAGAGGAGGTCACTGTGCTACTTACTACTGAATCTCCTGTGAAAGTTTTATGAGATGGAATTGAGCCCGTCACAGCCGGAACAAGTTTGGTTGATGCTGATGACATATTAGGAAACATTTGACTTATCTGAGAATCGAAAAAAGGTAACGATGACATGCTATTTGTTTCAGCCATTTTTAAATCCTGCACTTTATGTGGATCAGTAATTGTGTCCAATGGCCCAAGCCCTAACCCTGTAATTGTTGGAGTAATATTATCCAAGTCTATTTGTGACAACTCACTAACTGGTGTTTTACTTCCAGATGACACAGACATTAATCCCCTTGAACCTGAAACTGGTGGAGTGTTACTTGTGCTTGTTCGTTTCCCAGATCCACAACTAGATGGGGATCTGCGATTAACATGAGGTAGAGAGGTATCTAAAAATGGGGGTGGAAACAGTTTTTGCACAGACTCGGTTAATCGCTTAGGTGGCGGCAAGGAAGAGTCAAACGGATTAAAAGGAACAGAGTTATTCGTTACAGCCCCCAAAGAGCGCCGAGACGATGCCGATGATACACTGTTGGTCCCTTTTGACTCCTCTGATGTCATTTTAGTAGCTTTTGTGCTCACACAGTTTAAGTTTGCATTTTCTCTATCTATGGGTGAAAACACACTTGACACATTTAAGAAGGGATGAAGGTTATTCTGAACTGAACTTGTTTCTAGTGGGCTTGCCAAATCTGTCAGGCTATGATGAGACTTTGACACTGCTCCTAAAGGTCCCGGAGATCTTGACATGTGATTTACATTTTCCAAACCATTAACCAGTGGTGGAGCAACAGCCTGTGCAGCATGTTGCTGTATTTTCTGGAAGAAAGGTTTCAGTTCCTCAAGTTTCTGCAATAAGTTCATGTCTTTATTCCCCTGTAGGGCTTGCAGTTGACTTAAATGATGTGCCTGAGCCTCCAAAGACTTGAGAATTGCTATGTTATCTATATTGCACTGGGCAGAGGCCCTGACTGACTCTACACCAACTTGCTGGTCATTTCTAGAGTCAACACTTCCATATCCAGTCATTGGTTTATTAGACAAAGCACTTGAATTAGGTGCAAGGATCATATTAAAGGGGGATTTCCTTTGTTCATTATGCGGTGACTTTCTTGGCTCACTGTAGGGGGACTTGCTGTGAGATTCTCGTGCAGGAAGATGAGCAGCAAACTCCTGTGCTGTGAGGAATGATTGACGGGAATGGCCAGTTAGAAGAGGATCACTTGTTCGTGGACTAGTGCTCCCTCGAGGACTGTTAGGGTTTCGAGGGCTGCCCGGGTTCCGCGGGCTTCCCCTGGGGCTGTTACGAGGACTCGATTTCTTTTTGTGCATAGATGATTCAGATGTTCCTGGAACAATGTAATATATGTTAAAATTTACTGTTTTACAAACAATTATATCCCTTTCCTTCATATAAACGCCTTTTCACCCATTTGCAAACAGTGTAGACCCAGATCAGATTACTCCTGTAGGGGTCGTCTGATCATGGTCTGATCTGTTTGCTTGTGGTATAATATTGATCTGATTCTACAGTTACTATCTGAGCCAAAACATCCTGTGTGTACCATCAATATGCCATTATAAACAAGAGGGCCAAGATGGCCTTTAATCGCTTACCTGATTACCATAGATTTAGATTGTTGCTGCGTAGCCCATGGGTAGGGCCAATATTGACCTTAGGGACAATATTTGAACAATGTTGATAGTGGATCATGAGCAGTGGTTCTGCAGAACAAGATTTTCAAAGATTTAGTATATTGATTTTATCAAGACAATGATTCTGCCCAATGAAGATTGGGCTAAAAACGTGCCCTCTAGAGTAATTTTTCTAATATTTGACCTAGTGACCTACTTTTTATTCTCACCCAACCCATGATCACACTCAACCTTGATATCACCAAGACAAACACTGAGCAAGTTTGAGGAAGACTAGGCTAAAAATGTGGCCACTGGAGTGTAAACTAGATTTTTCTAAGATATGACCCAGTGACCTACTATTGGACCTCACATAATCCACTTTCAAACTTGTTCAAGATTTTATTAGGACAATCATTCTGACCAAATTTCATGAAGATTTGGCTATAAATGTGACCTCTAGAGTGTTCAAAGGTTTTCCTACTATTTGACCAAGTGACCTAGTTTTTAACCCCACATGACCCCCTTTCAAACTTGTTTGAGATTTTATTAGAAAAATCATTATGACTAAATTTCATTAAGATTGGAAAAAAATGTTACCACTAGAGTGTTCACAAGGTTGTTCTATTGTTTGACCTAGTTTTTAACCCCACTTGACCCACTTTCGATCTCGTCCGAGATTTTATCAAGACATTCATTCTGACCAAGTTTCATGAAGACTGAACTAAAATTGTGACCACTAGAGTGTTCACAAGGTTTTTTTACTGTTTGACCTAGTGACCTAGTTTTTTACCCCACGTAACCCACTTTTCAAACTCCTCCGAGGTTTTCCTACTATTTGACCAAGTGACCTAGTTTTTAACCCCACATGACCCCCTTTCAAACTTGTTTGAGATTTTATTAGGAAAATCATTCTGACCAAGTTTCATGAAAATTGGGCTAAAATTGTGACCTCTAGAGGGTTCACAAGGTTTCCTACTATTTGACCTAGTTTTTAACCCAACTTGACCCACTTTCGTACTCGTCCGAGATTTTATCAAGACATTCATTCTGACCAAGTTTCATGAATATTGGACTACAAATGTGACCACTAGAGTGTTCACAAGCAAATTGTTGACGACGCACGACAGACATTCAAGTCTCCCAAAAGCTCACCCTGAGCAAAGGCTCAGGTGAGCTAAAAATCAGCTAATAACAAGAGATGTTTGTAAAACATGTATACCCCCCAGACCCCCTGACCTTTGGTCTAGTGACCTCAACTATAGAGGTCATCTAGTGGTCATGACTAATCAACACGGCAACTTTGAAGATCCTAAGCCAAACCACTGATCATTTATTGATCTAAAAACATTTCACAAGTTAAGGTCATGGATTGGTGACCTTGACCTTTGACCTAGTGACCTGAACAACTATAGGGGTCATCTAGTGGTCACGACCAACAACCACAGCAAGTTTGAAGAATCCGAACCAAACCACTGAGCAGTTATTAATCTGAAACCATTTCTTCAGTTAAGGTCATGGTGACCTTGACCTTTGACCTAGTGACCTCAAAACCAATAGGGGTCATCTAGTTGTCATGACCAACCACCACAGCAAGTTTGAAGATCCTAAGCCAAACCCTTGAGCAGTTATGGATTGGAAACCATTTCACCAGTTAAGGTCACGGTGACCTTGACCTTTGACCTAGTGACCTCAAAAACCATACAGGCCATCTAGTGGTCATGACCAACCAACACAGCAAGTTTGAAGATCCTAAGCCAAAGCCTTGAGCAGTTATTGATTGGAAACCATTTCACCAATTAAGGTCATGGTGACCTTGACCTTTGACCTAGTGACCTCAAAAACAATAGGGGTCATCTAGTGGTCATGACCAACCTCCACAGCAAGTTTGAAGATCCCAAGCAAAACCCTTGCGCAGTAATTGATCGGAAACCATTTTACCAGTTAAGGTCATGGTGACCTTGACCTTTGACCTAGTGACCTAAAAACAATAGGGGTCATCTAGTGGTCATGACCAACCTCCACACCAAGTTTGAAGATCCTAAGCCAAATCCTTGAGCAGTTATTGTTTGGAAACCATTTCACCAATTAAGGTCATGGTGACCTTGACCTTTGACCTAGTGACCTCAAAAACAATAGGGGTCATCTAGTGGTCATGACCAACCTCCACAGCAAGTTTGAAGATCCTAAGCCAAACCCTTGCGCAGTAATTGATCAGAAACCATTTCACCAGTTAAGGTCATGGTGACCTTGACCTTTGACCTAGTGACCTCAAAAACATTAGGGGCCATCTAATGGTCATGACCAACCACCTAAGCGAATTTCAAGATCCTAAGCCAAACCCTTGAGCAGTTATTGATCAAAAACCATTTTACCAGTTAAGGTCATGGTGACCTTGACCTTTGACCTAGTGACCTCAAAAACAATAGGGGTCATCTAGTTGTCATGACCAACCACCTAAGCAAGTTTGAAGATCCTAAGCCAAACCCTTGAGCAGTTATTGATCGGAAACCATTTAACCAGTTAAGGTCATGGTGACCTTGACCTTTGACCTAGTGACCTCAAAAACAATAGGGGTCATCTAGTGGTCATGACCAACCTCCACAGCAAGTTTGAAGATCCCAAGCAAAACCCTTGCGCAGTAATTGATCGGAAACAATTTTACCAGTTAAGGTCATGGTGACCTTGACCTTTGACCTAGTGACCTGAAAAACAATAGGGGTCATCTAGTGGTCATGACCAACCTCCACACCAAGTTTGAAGATCCTAAGCCAAATCCTTGAGCAGTTATTGTTTGGAAACCATTTCACAATTAAGGTCATGGTGACCTTGACCTTTGACCTAGTGACCTCAAAAACAATAGGGGTCATCTAGTGGTCATGACCAACCTCCACAGCAAGTTTGAAGATCCTAAGCCAAACCCTTGCGCAGTAATTGATCAGAAACCATTTCACCAGTTAAGGTCATGGTGACCTTGACCTTTGACCTAGTGACCTCAAAAACAATAGGGGTCATCTAGTGGTCATGACCAACCTCCACAGCAAGTTTGAAGATCCTAAGCCAAACCCTTGCGCAGTAATTGATCAGAAACCATTTTACCAGTTAAGGTCATGGTGACCTTGACCTTTGACCTAGTGACCTCAAAAACAATAGGGGTCATCTAGTTGTCATGACCAACCACCTAAGCAAGTTTGAAGATCCTAAGCCAAACCCTTGAGCAGTTATTGATCGGAAACCATTTAACCAATTAAGGTCATGGTGACCTTGACCTTTGACCTAGTGACCTCAAAAACAATAGGGGTCATCTAGTGGTCATGACCAACCACCACAGCAAGTTTGAAGATCCCAAGCCAAACCCTTCAGCAGTTATTGATCGGAAACCATTTAACAAGTTAAGGTCATGGTGACCTTGACCTTTGACCTAGTGACCTCAAAAACAATAGGGGTCATCTAGTTGTCATGACCAACCACCACAGCAAGTTTGAAGATCCCAAGCCAAACCCTTCAGCAGTTATTGATCGGAAACTATTTCACCAGTTAAGGTCATTGTGACCTTGACCTTTGACCTAGTTACCTCAAAAACAATAGGGGTCATCTAGTTGTCATGACCAACCACCACAGCAAGTTTGAAGATCCTACGCCAAGTCGTTTATTAGTTATCATTCGGAAACCATCGATCTACCGACCGACCGACCTACCGACCGACCGACAGACCGACCGACCGACATGTGCAAAGCAATATACCCCCATTTTTTCAAAAGGGGGGTATAAATATGCATGATACGATGTATTTATTTCTTAGATGAATATTGAACAGTGAAAGGGCTATCAAAAAATTCACCTAGTCATTGGAAAAAATACAGGAAAAAATCTGAAACATTATAAAGGTACATTATAAAGATAATAAACATGGATGTGCTGCCACATTTGGCATCTGTTCCGATTGTTCTGACAATTCTTTTGACTGGCAACCAAATAAAGTCATAATCAGATGCCATATTCCAAAGTTAATATTACAACTAAAGTAAAGTTTTAGCAATGTTCTGATCATTTCAACCCTTCACCTCATCAATATTCATTCATTAATTTGTGAATATTCTAGTTTGTTACATCAAACAGGTAAAGCATGTTTTACTCTTATTTATTATCCAATTTACAATTGATATTGAACCCTTGCACTGTTGCATATTCATGTAAGAAATAATCACACAAAGCTACAGATAACGGTGTGTACCCAAATACTAAAATCATCATTTCTCCACCAAACCCTATGCTGCGACCACTCTTTAGAATCATCTTGAGGAGACGATTCTAAAGCGTGGTCACAGTATAGAGTTTGGTGGAAATGTTAAACATGTTTAAATCTAAGTATCTTATCTGGAGCTCTGATAACATCATTTATATTAATTATCTTTTATAATGGCAGACCCTGATTAGATGGCTCCTACAGGCTAAATGTTTATATTGGCATACAGTAAAACCCCTCTAATGCAACCACCTAAAAGAGGTATAATTCTGGATGGTAGAGGCTGGTGCAGCTTTCTGCATTACTTTTGTCCTGCAGTAAGCAACCACCTGCTTATAAAGACACCTGTTGTTTAATCATTAAGTGGTCACAGAGGGGTTCTACTATATATACACATGTTTGATTAGTGCTGGTAGAAACTGTAGTAAGACCTACTATAATTTCATAAGCAAACAGAGCAGACCCTGATTAGATGGCTTCTACAGAAGCCGTCTGATCTGGGTATACTCCTTTTGCAAAGGCGTGTTTATATGAGAGGAAGAGTAATTAACTGTTGGAACTCATCAGTTTCATATTTTCATATTTTGAATAAATGTATCAATGCCTCTATTCTAACCATAGAACAAACTTGTCAAGCTAAAATTTCCCTTGAAAATTTACGTTATAAAACATACTAATTAATAACTTATCAAGATATTATTATTTCTTACATGAATACTGAACAGGGAAAGGTTTGATAGGATATGCGACAAGAGATTTAAGAATGACAAACAAGTCTCTTAAATGGATCTGGCTTGCAATTATTACAGGCACTTTGGGTCAGATCAGACTTTTTTGGTCAACGGTAAGTTTGGTTTTGGGTTTTATCGGGTTTTACATCGTTCTAACAGTATTTCAGTCATATCACGAAGTCCAGCTAATTACAGGTGGAGGAAGACCCTAGAGGTTCTTCTATGCACGTAACAAATTGCATTGCTTCGTGCACAGAAGAACATCTAAGAAGAACCACCGACCTACCGCAAGCAAGCTGGAAGGCTTCCTCACATGAACAATCCAAATGCCAAAACCGGGATTCTAACCCACAGTGGTGAGGGCCAGAGGGGCTAAGCGATTGTCAGTCGAAGACCATAACCACCCAGCCACAGGGGCCCCTTGGTCCATGGTAAGAAACAATTACACCCCTACTTGGATAACTGTGTTAGTTTCTCAGTTTGATAATTGGGTAATAAGTGATTCCATTATTTATTAAAGTGTCATTTATTATAAATGTTTATTAACTTTTATGCTCAGTAATTTAACACAGTTTCAACAATTGAATTCGTAAAATGCCTATTCAAGAGTGCTTGTAGTAATGACATTTCAGAAACTATCTGACAGTAATTTATCTCATAAAGCACAAATATCTGAAATTTATACAAAACTGAATGGAAACTAGAATTGTTTTTGATACAAAAACTGATGTCTCCCCCCACCCCCACCACGCAGACAAAATGCTCCATGTAAGAATTTCAAGTCCCATAACAGGCCTCAAACTGGAGCTCTCCATTAGAGAAAAGTTAAGTGATATTGAGGGAGAAAATTGGTCCTGATTTTGTATCTTCCTATATGTTCTATATAATAAAAAATCTCCCTCAACTCAAAACAGGGAGAAGTCAGCAGGGTTAGGGAGACTTTTTCTCCCAAATCGCCCTCTTGCTTGAGCCCTGCACAACTCTGCTTAAGCCTATGTTTCATGAAAATCCAACCAAGGACTTTGGAGAAACTGCGTGGACAAAATTTTCATTGTAAACAAGAGGGCCATGATGGTTCTTAATCGCTCACCTGTTCGTAACAGATTAATGATTTCAATGATAGATTGCATAATTTGAAAAATCTTGGTAGAAAACCATTAGATGATGCTACATACTAAAATAAAGAGTCTAGACCTTACAGATTTGGAGAAGATATTTTAAAGATTTTCCTATGAAAAACTGTTAAGCCCCAGGGCGGTGCCATTTTTGATCCGTGGTTCATAATTTGAAAATCTTTGGTAGAGGACTATTAGATAATGCAACATACCAAATATCTAAGGTCTATGCCTTACAAGTTCAGAGAAGACTTTTAAAGATTTCTAAGAGAAGAAGATTTTCTAAAACTTTCCTATGAAAAACTGATATGCCCCTGGGCGGGGCCATTTTCAACCCAGGGGACATAATTTGAACAATCTTGGTAGAAAACTATTAGATAGCGCTACATACCAAATATTAAAGGTCTCTGCCTTACAGTTTTGGAGAAGAAGATTCTTAAAGCTTTTCATATGAAAAACTGATAAGCCCCAGGGCGGGGCCATTTTTGACCCAGGGGTAATAATTTGAACAATCTTGGTAGAAAACTATTAGATCATGCTACATACCAAATATCAAGGGCATAGACCTTACAGTTCTGGAGGAGAAGATTTTTAAAGATTTTCCTATGAAAAACTGATAAGCCCTTGGGCAGGGCCATTTTTGGTCCGGGGTCATAATATGATTAATCTTGGTAGAGGACCATTAAATAATGTTACATACCAAATATCAAAGGTCTATACCTTATAATTTTAAAGAAGATATTTAAAGATTTTCCTATGAAAAACTGATAAGCCCCGGGGCGGGGCCATTTTTGTCCTGGGGATCATAATTTGAACAATCTCAGTAGAGGACCATTAGATGATGCTAAATACCAAATACTAAAGGTCTGTTCCTTACATTTTCAGAGAAGAAGATTTTTAAAGATTTTACTATGAAAAACTGATAAGCCCCCGGGTGGGGCCATTTTTGGCCCAGGGGTCATAATTTGAACAATCTTAGTAGAGGACCATTAGATCATGCTACATACCAAACATCAAAAGTCTATGCCTTACCGTTTCAGAGAAGATTTTTAAAGATTTTCCTATGAAAAACTGATAAGCCCCGGGGCGGGGCCATTTTTGTCCTGGGGGTCATAATTTGAACAATCTTAGTAGAGGACCATTAGATGATGCTACATACCAAATACCAAAGGTCTATGCCTTACATTTTCAGAGAAGAAGATTTTTTAAAGATTTTCCTATGAAAAACTGATAAGCCCCGGGTGGGGCCATTTTTGGCCCAGGGGTCATAATTTGAACAATCTTAGTAGAGGACCATTAGATCATGTTACATACCAAACATCAAAAGTCTATGCCTTACAGTTTCAAAGAAGAAGATTTTTAAAGATTTTCCTATGAAAAACTGATAAGCCCCGGGGTGGGGCCATTTTCGGCCCAGGGGTCATAATTTGAACAATCTTGGTAGAGGACCATTAGATCATGCTACATACCAAACATCAAATGTCTATGCCTTACAGTTTCAGAGAAGAAGATTTTTAAAGATTTTCCTATGAAAAACTGATAAGCCCTGGGGCGGGGCCATTTTTGTCCTGGGGGTCATAATTTGAACAATCTCAGTAGAGGACCATTAGATGATGCTACATACCAAATACCAAAGGTCTGTGCCTTACATTTTCAGAGAAGAAGATTTTTAAAGACTTTCCTATGAAAAACTGATAAGCCCCGGGGCGGGGCCATTTTTGGCCCAGGGGTCATAATTTGAAAAATCTTAGTAGAGGATCATTAGATCATGCTACATACCAAATATCAAAGGTCTATGCCTTACAGTTTCAGAGAAGATGATTTTTAAAGATTTTCCAATGAAAAACTGATAAGCCCTGGGGCAGGGCCATTTTTGTCCTGGGGATCATAATTTGAACAATCTTAGTAGAGGGCCATTAGATGATGCTACATATGGAGCGGTATTTGGGTCAAAATTATAGTTCTCAGAAGCTACCCGCCTTATTCTACATGCCTCATTCTATATTCTTCATTCTATATTCTTAATTCTTATCGCTAAACGCTACATGTTTCAACTTAAATTATTACGAAACTAACTCACCAAATACTAGCTCTACTTGATCTGTCTCATTCTATATTCTTCATTCTATATTCTTATTTCTTATCGCTAAACGCTAAATATTTCAACTCAAATTATTACGAAACTAACTCACCAAATACTAGCTCTACTTGTTCTCAACCCACCAAATACTAGCTCTACTTGATCTCAGAAGCTAACCGCCTTATTCTACATGCCTCATTCTAAATTCTTAATTCTTATCGCTAAATGTTTCAACTCAAATTATTACGAAACTAACTCATAAAATACTAGCTCAACTTGATGACAACGTTAAAAGGTATTTAGTAATTGTAGAAAATCATTGTTAATCATTGAAAGTCATTGTAAGGTAAAGAATATATAGAGGATATTTGTTATTTTCGGTGGAAGATCAAAATTTATTTCATCGAGTGAACACCAGACGGTATATTTTCACGAGTGGCGAGGGTTATGTTGTATGACGTCATTTTGTATATCTGACAATAAAACTAAAAGAAAACTGTGTTGGCATTACTGCGCGTCATCTTTACGTCATAAGTCATATAAGCGCGTCATAAGTCCCCCTGTCGAAATAAAGAATCCAAAGCAGATCAAGTTAGTAACGTATTGCAAGTTGCAAACTCATACACATTCATAAGCAATAGTAATTCAAAAACGGTGGTAAATGTACGTCTTTCTTTGTTGCCATGTCGGAGTACAACAAACTCTTATCGTTATGACGAATATGTGTCTTAAGGTGTCGAAATAAGGGCCTTTTACTCTACATATAAACAGAGGTGTCAAACCCAGTATTTTAGCAGATAACATTTGGGCGTTTCGAGAAAGAAAACACGCTAACATTTGGTTTGTTTATATAGAATCTATGCTTTTTGTATGAATGAATTGGTGATAACGAATGGTATCTGTAACCCTTTCCCTCATATGACCGACTTTTGACTCGATCCTGTAAACAGAGCAGACCCCATGGGTCTACTCTGTTTGATTATGAAACAATGTCGATCTGATTCTAATGTTTCTACCACTTGTTCGTGATGCCATGATAAAATACATTTAGGATCTAGATCTAATTTTAGATAAGATTTTCCAATGAAAAACTGATAAGCCCTGGGGCGGGGCCATTTTTGTCCCGGGGAACATAATTTGAACAATCTTAGTAGAGGACCATTACATCATGCTACACAGGGCTTTCCCCAGGCCCTTTTCGCATGACGGGCCCGACATTCGATCTTTGTCGGTGGCGAAAATCCGACACCCCTTAATTTCTCCGACATGTAAAAATTATCGAGCCGACGCCCTTTCAAACGTGTTTGTTTATATATCATTTTAAGTGACAAGTATACACACAGACTTCCCTTGGTGTTGCAGTGTCTCAAGCTATCAGCCAACACCCGCAGCGCGTGCCGTACGCATGGATGATTGCATGTCGCGTGTAAACAATTAACCGCTGAAGCAGTACAGAGGTGCGATACGGTTAAATGAACAAACAATTCAGCCCATTGAGAAGAAGGTTCCAGAAAGTCAAACCAACAAAAACAACGAATGTCGGGAGAGGACTTGAAATCGGGGAAAAACATTCGCTGGCTCACTGAAAAGTTGTCTTATATAGGCTACCGATTTTAATAACTGTAATTGGACTATTTACGTGGACTCCACTTGAATTTGTTCTGCATACTCGATTTATATCGGAACGAAGAACTTCCATTCCTTGTACACGTATGATTAAATCAAATTTCTTCTTGATTTGTAAAGGCCGAATGAACGTAAGCATGACGTTTGAAATAACTATGACCTGGACTGGCAAAACTACCGATAATTTGACAAAATTCATCAATATTTAGAAAACATTTCACCATCTATTTAATTTGTCAAATAATATTGATAAAAATACTTGAATATTTAATAATGACTGTTGGAACTGAAGTTCGATGCGAGCGTCCAAGGGACACGTCGTCTAGGCCGATTTCAATGCCAATTAAATTTGTTACACGATGTTACCATGTAATGCGCATACTGAATGAATATTGACTATTCAGTATAAATCTCAATAAATACACGACGTAATGCGCATACTGAGTGAATATTGACTATTCAGTATAGATCTCCATAAATACATCTAAGTTGCAAACAGAGTAGATCCAGATTAGACGATTTCTATAGGCACTGACTGATAAGGATCTACACTCTTTCTACCAAACAGTAGTTTAGATCCTGGTTTATAGCTCCTGACCATATATTATGCAAAATTGTCTAGAATAAAGGTATTGAATTTGGTTCTGGGTTTTTTTGTTTGTTTGTTTGTTTTTTTTTGTTTTTTTTTTTTGGGGGGGGGGGGGGGGGGTTCATAGATCTTTATCTAATATTGGTTTTGAAGGTAGTATCATGTTACTTCCATGGTGCATAGACTCTTTTCACAAGCTTCGCCTTTTTTCAGACTTTGAGAGATGATTCTCATAACTGAAACGTTAAAAGGACCAGTGTCACATACATCAACATCCAATCCCTTCTGACGACTTTCATACAAGGTCTTCTAACATTGAAATTCCCATACCATGAGGCTGTGAAAATGTGGACAGCAACCAAGCACAGGCCTTTCAGTGTGATAGTGAATTTTCCAATTATTGAAACTACATGTAGTTCAGACCAGAAGTTTTAAGCAATTAAGACTTAAGTATACATGTACAGTGTCTGATCTACTTGCAAATTTTTTTTTTATCTTTGTGAATTTGCAAAAGAACACGTTTAAAAGGTTCATGCAAGGAAGGTGGTGCTGTGGTTGTAGTTATGTTTAATGTATATTCTGTTTTTTTGTACAAACATGTGCAATTAAAACACTTTCAAGAGCCCTACTATAGCTTTTACTTTATATCAGAAAATGCAAAATATTCACCATGATAACCTCATTTTTTTCAAAATTTTCGCCGTGGCGCTAGGCAGGAGGGGAAACCCCTCCCGCACCCACCCCCTAGGTCTAAAAAACGACATCCCTTCCTAAAATCCTGGGGAAAGCCCTGCTACATACCAAATATCAAAGCTCTTGGCTATGTAGTTCCAGAGAAGAAGATGTTTAAGTAAATTGTTGACGCCTGCACATACGCACGACGCACACAGCCGGACATAGGATCATCCCAATAGCTCACCTTGGCACTTTGTGCCAGGTGAGCTAAAAATTCGAAGTCCCATAACTCTGCAGAAAATCATCAAGAATGCACAACTAGGCATTTTGCTGATCAATCCTATGAAGTTTTATGAACTCCGACCAAAGGTTTTAGATAAGCGTCGCGGACAAAGTAAAATCGGACAGACAGACGGATAGATGGACGCCATGCACAAAAACAAAATGTCTCGGGACCAGTATACTGGGTGGGACATAATTAGCAACATATCAAAGATGTAAAAGTATACTGGCTCTGTATTCCTTCTCTGGCTTATCATGAACTTTTAATAGCAAGAGGTTAACATTATTTATAAGAAAAAAATTGACTATTGTTTTATTTCTTTTGTAATTTCATCTCTTCAAGTGGGGGAAGAAATCCCAGGCTTCAAGCACTTCTCCACCATCAATAGGAAGTGAGCCTAAATATGATCTACAACAAAAGCATCATAATGGGATGTAATGCAGAGTACCAGCAAAGCAGACCATGGCTACATGTAAAAGTTAAAGTTGATTTAAGACTGCCACCTGCCTGATGAGACCCATACAGGGATCAAACAATCTTATGTTATTGACATACATTGTACACATAAACAATTATCAGAAATATTTATTCATTATTCAGTCCTAACAAGACATACACTGGAGATCCGTTATAACGCGGGTCTTGGGGGACAAAAAACTCAACCCGCGTTATATACGGAACCGCGTTATAACGGTTTTTTTTATCTGGGTACTTACATAAACTTACATAAACCCCCATCATCCTAAAATAAACTAATTTCGAACGAAACTGACTTTGTTTACTTTGTTTCCCCGCCCACTCACGTACTGGAAAGGTTCAACGTAATTATACAAAATTACAAATTAAATCGAGTATGATTTCAAGCAACCAAGTATATTTCATAAAACAAGCCTGTTGACGGGATATAATTGCCTCTGGGCCTGTCAAACCCCTAATCCGATTAAACGGTTCTCCTCTGTAAAACAATAAACATGGCTGTCACTGTTTTCAGAAAATGAAAGGTCACATGTGATGTCGCGTGTGATTTGTTGGGGTTTTATATTTCATTTGATTGGTCAAAGGGTACACACCCTTTTCTGTATTAGCATATTATAACCTCCAACCCCACACTGATTTAGGGGTTTAGATTTCTAATGATGTTTGTTTTTCATAATTAAAGTGCGAACTTGTGGCATTGACAGTGAAAAAATTCAGTACACGCGCATCTCAATTATAAACACAATTAATTTGTAACGAAAGTTATGCAGTTAAGATTTTACTGGTTCCCGTGTTATTCGGGCATCATGTGCATGGTACGTGCCGGTAATCAGCTGTGTGTATTACATTCATGGCGGCATATATACGAGTTGAATTGATAGTTGTCAGTTTTTCACACGTAAGATTGTCTTTCAATTGTTTATGTAGGGACCGGTGTTTGTTTTTATCCTTTAGCTTACTGCGGGCGGATAAGTTTACCTAAGTTTATTTTATGTTTCATTGCGATATTCGAACATATTATAACAAGAGCACCGCAAGACGGGGCAATATACGCCCGAAGGCTGTTCTATAAAATTATGTTGAAAAATAAAGGAGGAGTTAGTTGCACAAGAAATTGCTACCCGAAACTATCAAAGGGCAATAACTCCAGAATGAAAAATGATATGAGAGTTATCTCACTGATATGCACAACTACACATCAATATCTATCATTCCTGAAAGTTTGAAGAAATTATGTTGAAAAATAAAGAAGGAGTTAGTTGCACAAGAAATTGCTACCCGAAACTATCAAAGGGCAATAACTCCAGAATGAAAAATGATATGAGAGTTATCTCACTGATATGCACAACTACACATCAGTATCTATCATTCCTGAAAGTTTGAAGAAATTATGTTGAAAAATAAAGGAGGAGTTAGTTGCACAAGAAATTGCTACCCGAAACTATCAAAGGGCAATAACTCCAGAATGAAAAATGATATGAGTTATCTCACTGATATGCACAACTACACATCAGTATCTATCATTCCTGAAAGTTTGAAGAAATTATGTTGAAAAATAAAGGAGGAGTTAGTTGCACAAGAAATTGCTACCCGAAACTGTCAAAGGGCAATAACTCCAGAATGAAAAATGATATGAGAGTTATCTCACTGATATGCACAACTACACATCAATATCTATCATTCCTGAAAGTTTGAAGAAATTATGTTGAAAAATAAAGGAGGAGTTAGTTGCACAAGAAATTGCTACCCGAAACTATCAAAGGGCAATAACTCCAGAATGAAAAATGATATGAGAGTTATCTCACTGATATGCACAACTACACATCAGTATCTATCATTCCTGAAAGTTTGAAGAAATTATGTTGAAAAATAAAGGAGGAGTTAGTTGCACAAGAAATTGCTACCCGAAACTATCAAAGGGCAATAACTTCAGAATGAAAAATGATATGAGAGTTATCTCACTGATATGCACAACTACACATCAGTATCTATCATTCCTGAAAGTTTGAAGAAATTATGTTGAATAATAAAGGAGGAGTTAGTTGCACAAGAAATTGCTAACGGACGGACGGACGGACAGACGGACGTACTAACAAATGGGTAGTTGTGTGACTTTTTCCTTTGATCTTTTCTTGTGTGACTAGTCCCACAAGTAAAACTATTTTTGGCTCTAACTTTGGAATAGAATGATCTGGAAGCTAACCCTTACCCTAACCCTATGTCCCACAACTGGCCAGGTTAATGTCACAAGAAATGGCCAGGTTAATGTCACAAGAGATGGCCAGGTTAATGATTTTACTTGTGCGACTAGTTAGAAAAAGTCACACAACTACCCTTTGGTGAGTGCGGACAGACGGACAGACGGACAGACGGACGGACGGACGGACGGACGGACGGACGACATGCGCCATACCATAATACGTCCCTTCGGGCGTATAAAAAAGGTATTTACAAAAAAAAATTCGGCGACACAGACTACCCGCGTTATATCGGATACCGCGGTAAAACAGTCCGCGTTATAACGGATCTCCAGTGTATTTCTGTTAACCCTTAAGCTTTACTCCATAAATATGCCTATGGCTTTGCTAACAGAGTAGACCCAGATAAGATGGCTTCAGTTGAAGCTGTCTGATTAGAGTCTACTTTTTGCTTTATTATATGAAATGATAGAAGATATGATTCTATAGTTTCTGCCATGGTTATTCCTCAAGTCATGCGCCATTATTAAAACCTAATAATCTAATTAATATTCATGATGTCATTTCTTACATGAATATTCATGATGTCATTTCTTACATGAATATTCATGATGTAAAGGGTGAAACGCTTATACCACTATCATTACCTTGCATAGAATTCATTGGCCCATCATCTGTCTGTGGATGGCTGTTAGATACTGAAACAGGGAACTTAGGACTTCTTCTGTTGACCATGCCATCCTGAACAGTATGTTTGACATCTACACAGTTTGATTTCCCATGCTGCTCTTCTATGGTCCAGTTCAAAACTTGAGATTGACTAGTTGAACACAAATCAAATTTATCACTTTTTAATTTAGACACTTGCACTTTAGAGTTTAAAACTTTTTCTGAGTTCAAATGTGAGACAATTTTATGATTGACAATATCTTTGTGACTATCTGTCAACGTGTAACCAACAGTCATTATCTTAGAATTGGGCGGAACTTGCTTCAGAGAATCTAACACTGGGATTTTGGCACATTCAAGGGAATTAGAGTTACCAGATTTAAAGTCGCAATCCCCTGGTTCGGACGGCGTATCATCGGACCTTTCAGAGCAACTTCCAACACCTGAATCATTATTGTACGATCTGGGGTCCAGCTGCGGCCCAGTCTGACTTCCAGTGTCAGTCCCATTCTGAGGGTCAAGACTAATACTCTGAGTTGAACACTCTGAGTCACCGTTACTGTCCGGAGATCCTGACGGCTTGCCACCGACACTTTTATGTTTTACTTGTAACAGCGGCTTGTTGAGCAATTGTGGGGGAATTGATTTCTTATCACTTTCCTGAGATAATCCTTCTGATTTCACTGTCTCTTGTCTTTGAGTAGAAGACTCCAAAGCACTTAATGCATTACCCTTATTTTCACTAAATTCACTTTTAACCAGCCCTGCTGGCAGCTTTTGTTCAACTTTCGGAGCTTGCAGAACTTTATCATTTTTTGTGAGGGATTTTACAAGTTCATTTTTCAAAACTTCATGATACTGCTTTGGCTGAAACGTATCAACAGATGCATTTAATCCAACCTGACTAGAACTAAAAGTATTGTGTGCATGCCCTGGTGAGGGGATGCTGTTTGAATTTGAATGTTCTACCATTTTCTGGTTGCTATGATGTACATTTGAAAGTCTACCCTGAATATCTGATGTATCATTTTCTCTCTTAACACTAGCTTCTGACAGCATATCACCTGTGGTGTTTCCTTTCTGTCCAAGAGATCTTGGAGAAGCTTTGTCAGATTCACTTTTAGTTGGACTGGTATCTGACAAATTCTCCATTGGTTCTAAAAGTCCTGTGACAGGATTAATTATTTTGCCAGCAGTATCACTATCCTCTAACCTTTTCTGAAGAGCAGGGCTAGTCAATGGCACAATTTGTTCACTGTTACCTTGAACATTAGTATTATGCACTGCCTGAGGATTATGAAGAGAACGTTCCTTGGCACTCACAGTTACATCACGATTCACATATGTCGTAACTGTCTGAGATAGTGAAGTCGCTGTTGATGCTACTGGAGTACCTTCAGCCACTGGCCCCTTCAATACTGGGGTAGGGACACTGGTAACTGGCAGCTCCCCCTCAACAACTTTTTTCTTCTCCTTTGGTTTACGAGGTTTCCGTTTCTTTTTTGGAGGTTGTACAGGATCTGGTTCCATTGGCAACCTTCCTGTTCCAAGAAAACTGGATAAGTTTGGATCAGTCTGAAGAAGATCTACAAGTAATGGAGTTGCACCTGAAGTATTAAAACGTAAAGTTTGGAGATTGTTCATATATGAGCTGCCTTGCGGGTAAGGTGGTGGGGGTGGGAGATTGTCCATTGTATGCCGAGGCCCAGGGGGCATGCCAAGGGGTAACCCTGGTGGCAAACCAGGCATCTGAGGGAATTTGAGTCCACCTGGTCCAATAGAGCTTCTGTTGAGGCTCTCTGAATTCAATGAAGTATTTGGATTACTTTGATTCCCATGACTAGGTTGCGGCGGTGTTGGTATGTAAGGTCTGTGTTGTCCTGCACTGTGATCAGATGATGTAGGTAGAATGTTATTGACTTTCACTCTCTGTCCATCACCAGGAACACCTGGGCCATTCAGCATATCCTTTGACCGATTAATCAAAGTCTCAATTATTGAACCCTGCCTTATATAGTCTGCTATGTTTCTACTAGTCAC
The DNA here is from genome assembly GCA_963576725.1 of Azorinus chamasolen. Lineage (NCBI taxonomy): Eukaryota > Metazoa > Mollusca > Bivalvia > Cardiida > Solecurtidae > Azorinus > Azorinus chamasolen. The sequence continues at coordinate 63,490,763 of OY755243.1, read as the reverse complement.
TTCCGTATGACTTGGACCAGGACCTTGCGGACCAAGTTCGTCAAGTGAAGGAGAGTTTGTATCAAACACTGATATAGATGGTGTTGTTGCTGCAGAGGTCTCAGCAGTCCTAAACACTAACTGAGTTCGTTCATTGTTTCTCCCAGCAATCGTTAATGATATATGTTGATTCTGTATCTGAACTGCAAGTACACCAAGGTCACGCAGGGTGGAATTTCCCTGCTGTGCAAGTTGCTTTAGCCGCACTGCAGCCTCCCGAGGGATGTTAAACGTGACTCGCACACTATTCCAAGGTTCCACCTTCTTCAAGATCAATTTGTTCTTGTCTGAAAATAAAAACCCACATCATTATAATACATGAGAGTTAAACTATGAGAAACAGAACTTTGTTGCAGAAGTATAACTGCAAACAGTATTATCCAAGTATGCCAATAATGGCAGCTGATCAAAGTAAAGATTTAAGACCCTAAAACAATGTTTACCCATTGTAAACATCTTCATTTAAATTGAAAATGGCCAACGAATGATGTCGAATGATGTGGAACTTTCGAATTTTCCCGAGGATTAGTATAGCTCTTCGAGGTTGATGTCATAAAATTATATGAAATTGAATCTTGATTAGTTTTTAGCAGTGTGTAGATTCAAAAACACGAAGTTAACTACAAAGTAGATGGGAGTTCGGACAGATGAGATTCAATGAGAGGCAATTATAAAACTTGGAACAAATCTCAATTAACAATGAATGGTTTAAATTGAAGCAGTAATTTGCTTCTATTTAATCTTTATTTTAATTGATCCTGTACAAACATATTTACTCCATGTTAAAAGAGTTAACGAAAGGTTCCATAACAATTAGGTCAGAAGTAATGACTCTTAAGTTTGTGTATTCGCTAATGTGTTTGCCAACTCGCCTTTTGAGCGATTTTCATGGTTAATGGATTCCCATGCATGACCGATGTCATTGCTAGACAACGGAATTTTTTTTATAATTACTGCTATTAGTGGTTTGGGACAAGCTCACTCGAGTGTTCAAAGCAAGGAAAACATACAAAGCAAGAATATTGCCATATAGATAAAGAAGGCATTTGGCAAGGCGGGACTCACCAATTGGAACGTTATATCCAAGGAAATGTTCTACACAAGAACATACTATCCAATCTTTACTGTACAATGTTTTGTTTAACCCTTTCCTCCATGAATATTCATGTAAGAAATAATGTCATTAATATTAATTAGATTAATTGTTATAATAGCACATGAGCAAAGGAATTATTGGCCAAGACAGAAACTGTAGAATCATATCTATATTATATCATAAGCAAAAACAGAGCAGACCCTGATCAGACGGCTCTTATAGGAGCCGTCTGACCTAGGTCTACTCTGTTTGCAAAGGCGTAGAAAGGCATATTTATGGAGTAAAGGGTTAATTAACCCTTTCGCTGCCAAACTCTGTCGTCTGCTAACTTTGTCGTCTGCTACAAATTTTCATTCTTTTGATTTTCTTCATTTTTGTTTCAAAAACATAGTAACAGTAACAAACAGTTTGGATCCTGATGAGACGCCGAGTTACTCGGCGTCTCATCTGGATCCAAACTGTTTGCATGGGTAATCACAGATCTGGCATTGGCAGCGAAAGGGTCAATATTCAGAAAAGGAGGAGCTAGTTTTGATAATTCAGTAAATTCAGGGTTTAGTTATAAACTATTAACCCTTATCATGCTGAAAAACAAATACTCTGCTCAAATTTTGATCTGCAGTAATTTTAATTCAAGCTCTTGAGAAACAATTGAGTATCAAACAGCTTGGATCCTGATGAGACACTGAGTAACAAAAGATCTTACCTAGATCTAAGCTGTTTGCAAATGCTAGTCAGGTGGCTTAGAATGATAACGGTTAAATATTCAAATATTCCACAAAACCATACTTTTACATAATAAAAAGCCTTTCATTAAGGTAACATATATATATATATATATATATGGAATTTTACAAACAGTTTTTTGGTTTACCTAGCATTATCATAAAATGATTTGTCATCATCTGTATCTAAGAAACAACTCTGCAGTTTGCAAAATAAACGAAACCAGACTTCAGAGAAACAATGATTGTTTGGACTCTTACCCGTCAGCAAAAGGTCCTTCAGACTTTTCTTGAAGTCTTCAAGACGATCCTGAAGATGTGGATCATCATAATCTCCCTCACAGGTGAACACAGTCTCAATGTAGTCCTCCTGAGGACCCATAGTCAACTGAAGTCGCCTAAAACAGGGAAAGTTCACAAGTCACATTTGAGAAATATAGATATACATGTATACATGAGAAACATATTTTTCTAACAAGCAATAATTCCCCTTTCTAAATGTTCAAAGTTTATATCTTCTAACCCTTTCCTTCATATAAATCACTTTACATTGGAACATTGTAGCCATTTTAGAAAGTAAAAAACAGATCTATCAAATTGAATTAGCAAACACAGCAGACCCACTCAGATGGCTCCTATAGCTGCCGTCTGATCAGGGTCTGCTCTGTTTGCTAATATGTCAGATCTGGGTCTACTCTGTATGCAAATGGGTGAAAGGGTTAATCATTCAAAATCTTCCAGCAAATTCATTCTGTTCATAAGGATTGGACTCCCAACTTTAACCCTTTCCTTCATATAAACACATTTTCAAGCATTTGCAAACAGAGTAGACTCCTATAGGAGCTGTCTGATCAGGATCTGCCCTGTTTGCTACTGAAATTTGAAAGATCCGTTTCTTTACTTTCTGAAATGTTTACAATGTTCCACCGTCCATATTTCATTATAACTATTTTGTCTATGAATATTCAGTAGGTATTGAAATTTGGAATAAAAACAGTACAGGGAAAGGGTTAAACAATTACCGACCATGCAAATTCAGCATTCAAAAACTCTGTCTGATTTACAATAATAATATATATACAAGAGCACCGCAAGCGGGTGCCAACGCTCGTCTGTCGTCATTGTCAAGATGAACATGCATACTAAAAATGAAGGTTGTAAATGAAAAATTTAAAAAGTTAGGGTCAATGTTAAGATTTTGGATGACAACGCGGACACCGGAGTTACGACAATAGCTCGTGATTTCTTCGAAACAGACGAGCTACTAAACAGGTATTTAATTATTTTGCTGCCAAAGGCAAATATGTGATTACCTCTGCAAACAATTTGGATACATACGAGTCACTGAATAACTCAGCGTCTAATTAGCATCCAATCAGTTTATTATTATTCTGTTTTTTAACCCTTTCTCTGTTCTATATTTATTACAAATTCCCATACCTATTGAATATTCATGAACAAAGTAGTTATAATGAAATATGGAAGGTAGAACATTGTAGCCATTTATAAAGCAAAGAAACAGATCTTTCAAATTCCTCTAGGAGCCATCTTATCTGGGTCTACTCTGTTTGCAAATGCATAAAAACATGTCTATATGAGGGAAAGGGTTAAACAAAAGGGGAAGAAATCTAACAAGGAAAATGTATTGCATTAAATAAAATATGCATTCCAGTGCACTTGATGTGAGTGTCAAATACATTTTTGTATGATAAATATGGGTAAAAAACTACAAATGCATGATGCACCATGTCTGGTGCACTATGTAAATGTATGCAACATTGAGTACAGACACTGATCAGACAGCTCCCACAGGAGCTAGCTGATCTGGGCCTTTTAGGTTTGCAAATGTGTGTCTATCAGATAAATGGTTAAATTGCAAGAACACTAATGCTCAGACTGACAAAATTTTATATTAATGTAATTTGCATTTTGTATTTTGGTAAGAAACACCCATCAAAACATTTTTTTTTAAATAAGAATTGGCATCACTACCCTTCATATTTAGAACTTTGCTACATTCTAATATTCTGTCTTCGTGGTTATTATCAAACACTATTTCTGGTCATTTTGGCAAAAAAAGCTTTTTAATAATTGGGAATTAATGAAGCGTAAAACTCAATGATACAGAAAGCTTTTTTCAGCATTTCAATCAAAATTGAGAAAAATATTTCGCATTTTCCCCATTGGGAATGGGTTCTTTTAATGGATCCACATAGATGCCAGAAATGGCCTGCCTATTTATACATATGTAAACAAACATATTAGGAAAATACTTTGTTTCATAATCTACAATTTTCTCAGTATTCTGTCATATGCACGATGCATGTATGTGTTGGAAACGCAAGCTTATGGAACCAGCTACTGAAATACATCACAAAGCCTCAAGCCCAAGAGGTACTCAGGGGAGCTCTGGCTGGTCTTCATCCAATGAAGTGCTGAAAGAATATCTAATTTTTAAATATTAACTCTACTTTTACATTTTAATAAGTACCTATCCCTGATCTTATAAGTCAAATTATGTGGGAATATTCAAAAGTGGGTCATGCTGTGCATAATTTTTAATTTTTTATATGCACATGTCAACTGTTGAAAAATTAAATATATATGTAACCCTTTCCATGTTCAATATTCATGCAAGAAATAATGATATCATGAATATTTATTAGCTGGATTTTTATACGGTAAAATTGTCTACCCTGAAGCTTTTTTTTTGCTTTGACAAAAACTGTAGAACCAGATCTATATCATGACAAAAGCAAACAGATCAGACCCTGATCAAATCCGTCTGATCTGGGTCTACTCTGTTTGCAAATATGTGAAAAAGCATTTTATATGAGGGAAAGGGTTAATACATTATTGACACTTCTAACTGTGTCACAGACCGATGAGACTGACTCATCTATCTAGGAACTGTGATTTCAACATGCAACTGATTCCTTTTATGGCTAAGGGGCATAAAACTAGTGTTGATTATAGTTTTCCAAAAACACGCCATCCCTCTTTTAATGAAATATATATATATATATATATATTCCATTTTTGAAAATCAATGAATTTATCTTTCTAAACCCTCATCTGTTTGTTAATGCTGTGTTTAAAATTACATTTTTGCAAAGTGTCAAATGATTATAGATATGACAATATCTACAAAATATTTCCAGTTTTATCACGCAATCAACATACTTTACATTTCTCAGAATGGTAATCCATACATGTTACACTTTGAAAAAGTTTCAAATGACAATCATGAACATTTACAAATTCATACTAGCTGCCAATTTTTTTTTTGCTGTCTGACAAACCTTACCTCACTATTACTTTAAATATGACAGAAGTTAAGAATATTGGTAAATATATCATGCAATAAATTAAAGCACATCCAAATTATTTAAAATTCCCCATTTTTTATACGTTGAATAGTTTGTTTTAATTTGGTCTCGTGCATGCATTCAGGGGAGACAATTCTCCCGAATTCATGTGCTGTTTACATGCAAAGTTACATGTACTGTATCTGCACTGAATGAACAACTAATGGCTATTATTCTAGACAGTTTATCAGCATGTACAAACTGACATTAAAACATAGACAGTAGCTGTCACAAAACTAAAATTCACAGGGGATTATTTCGGTCCTCCATTTTGGTTTCGCCTGATTTGACTGTAGTTCCAATGTATTTCACAGAAAATGACAGTTTCTGTCGCATTTTCTAATTATTGCGTTTAATTTCGATTGAAATTTGTGTTACCAATAGTGTACGGCGAAAGCGGAAAAAGTTGTTAAGCAAATGAAAATATGGGTGTTCTGAAATCCGGTGGGTCGTATTTTTGCAAGATCTGCTCACGAAACATACCCTTCCGCTGACAGTGGAAATTATGTATTTTTGAAGGTGATGCACGCTATTTCTGACCTGATTTGAAAGAATATTCATCAAGTTATGCTGTGATTGTGTAAATGTGGGTTGAGTATACCTGTGGAGGCGATAAAAAGTTCCTAGAAATGACCTTGTTTTCTCAACGCCATGGAACAATAACAAGTGCCGCCATTTGCAATACCCTCATGACGCATGCGTTAATACGAGTAGGGAATCCTGGGAGTGACATCCGCTCCTGGCGGGAATCCCAAAATCCCGTGCTCGAGTAGCAGTTTGACAAAATAGATTCTAATTTTTTTGTGGTCACTGTTTCACGATCTCAGACTAATGTTTTATAATAAATAAGAAATAAGCGAATAAATAAATATATGTAGATCTACAACTTAAATCCATTGAGAGTCTATATATATCTAGATCTATGTAAATCTACGAAATCTGATTAGATCTATATTAGACCTGGGTGTAGATTTAGAAGGTACATGTAGATAGATCTACATGTGCTACTTTCCGTTACAAGTAGTCGAAGTCTTTTATGGTTAGATCAGAGACATGTAGATCTATATGTTTCTGGTCAGACACTTAGCCTACTTCTTTAGATAACTTTATAGATGATCTGATCTAGTCTCAACATGGCTAGGCTAGTAGCTCTAGATGTACATGAATATAGTTTCTAGACCTAGATCTATATGAACTAGATTTAGATCTAACCCTTAACGCCTTTTCAGAACGCATTTGCTCCCTTCAGAGCCGCCCGACCAGGACCTGCTCTACATATGGAATCACCGTAAAACCTGTCTTAAGCGACCATTAAATGGGGTATAATTTTGCGTCTTTAAGAAATGTGGTAGCTTAATGCAGGTCAAGGGTATGCCTAATGCAGAAAGCTCCTATTTGAGCTTTCTCAGTTCTGCACAACGTTTCCCTGTATTAAGCAACCACTTGGTTTTTAAGACTCTTATGTTCAATAAAAGAATCATGAATGATTGCTTTAGAAAGCTCTACTGTATCTAGAGATCTAGATCTGACTTAACAGTTTCTACCGGAGCAAAAAATCCCGTTTTAATATACCAGTAGATCTATAAAAAATCATTTTATGAATATTCATAATCACATTATTTTTCACATCAATATTAATGAGGGAAATGGTTAATAACCATATAGCCTAGACCTTTATTTGCTTAATATCTAAAGCAGGGTCTGCTCTGTTTGCTGATGGAATTTGATAGATATGTGTTTTTACTTTTAAAATGGCTACAATGTTCCATATTTCACTATAACTATTTCGTCCACGAATATTCAGTAGGTATTAAAAATTGGAATAAACAATATAACAGGGAACGGGTTAACCACCGGTTAATACGCCTTTGCAAACAGACTAGACCCAGAGCAGATGGCCTTTGTAGGACCCGTCAGATCAGAGTCTACTCTGTTTACTATGATATGAAATAAGTTCTGATAATGTAAATTTCCTTTTGTTCATGATGCCATTGTAAAAATTCAGCTTATTAACCATTCGCTTGCTGAATTTTAAAATACATTTCTCCTTCTTTACCCATGTCCTGTTGTATAATTACATATATCTTCACTGTGTACACGTATTTCGCTGTGCAATCACTGCTGTGGAGTGCACTGGTTGCACAATCAACTTGTAAATAGTGCAGACCCTGATGAGACAGCTCCTGCAGGAGCTGTCTCATCCGGGTCTTCACTATTTACAGGTAGGTATTTTGACGTGAATAGCAAGCGAAGGGTTAATAATCATACTGTCATTTTTTCTTACATATATATGTATGGAGTGGATTGTTAAGATTCAAATGAAACACTCGTAATGTAGATCTACACGTAGGTTACGAGCTGTATGGCATTTGAAATAGGGTACAGTCTCTGCCTCTATGAAATGAATCCACTTATTCAGTATGATTGTCAGAATCAAGATTAACAATGTCGTTGAGAAAGGATCGTCTACATCACATATCCACATACAGCATAACCTCTCTAAAGCGACCACTTTATAAATAAACATAGATGTCTCTAACTGCAATATGTGTCGTAACCCTTTCCCTATATAAACGTGTTTTTACGCATCTGCAAACAGAGTAGACCCAGATCAGACGGCTCCTATTGGAGCCGTCTGATCAGGGTCTGCTTTGTTTGCTTATGATACAATATAGATCAGATTCTACAGTTTCTGACATGATCAAAACATTAATGTGTCCATGTGCTAGTATAACAACTAATTTAATTAATATTCATTACGTCAATATTTCTTACATGCATATTCATGGAGGAAAGGGTAAAATACTTTCAATTGGGCCTATTGATGACACCCATCCCCACTGTTCCCAATAGGCGTGAACGTTACTTCAGAGCCAGGTGCTAGACATAGGGATGAAACATTGCACAGAAGAGAAATAAGGCCTGACTGTGTGGTACTAGCAAAATACAGTTGTTTCCAAACATTGAAAAAGGCTCATAAATCGGAGTGATAGCTATAGGCAGTTGAAAATGCATTATCTTTATAAAATACCAGTGACCTAAAACGTACAGGTTTTTATTGCTACTCCGTATAATTTGTTCTGTTTAGACAAAACTATTGTATTGTAAAATAAACTTGCCACACAGTTTTCTAACCCCCCCCCTTCCCCCCCACCCCTGGAAGGGCCTCAATAAAGTGGGCTATAAGTATGGGTGCATGATTTATTGTTGACACAGCTTTATAACACTTCAGTACACTTGGATATCTTTAATACAGGACGAAACTAATGCAGAAAGCTAATGCAGGAGCTTTCTGCCCGCCTTTAATCATGCATTAAGCTACCACCAGCCTTTAACACCCATACATAATTATAATCTCTTTTTGGCGGTGGTATTAGAGAGGTTTTACTATAGCTTGTTTTATTTTTGAATACACGAGTTTAGTGTCAAACAGTTAGGATCCGGATGGAACTCCGAAATGCTCGGCGTCTCATCTACATGTCGATTCAAATTGATTGTAAAAGTAATCACTGGTAGCGTGCTAGAGGTAAAACATTTGTATAACTTATTAGGCTGTATATTATACATGTATAAACATTATAATTTATCCAAGTGGTGGAATATAATTTGAACCCAGCATATAATCAACATACTGTTCCGTTTGTTTGTTGCTGTTGTAGCCTCTTTTTTATTATTATTTTTCCAATCGCACGAGCCACGCGGATTGTATCAACGGAGAGACATCGCGCTGCTTATCACGGGGAATAACCTGTACTTGATTATTATCGGTGTATATTTGAATTGTCGAACTTTCACAGTATCCGACATGCTGGTGCGCGTTCGGTAAAGGTTTATTTTTAGGCCATTACGTTTACCGGTGGGTATATATATCAGAACATTGGCCATATTTATGTCACAATCTAATTGACTAGCTTGTGTGACAATATCATAGACGCCGATAAAAAAACATGAGTGTACGCCAGCGAGGTCAGAAAAGGAAAGCTACAGAGGCGGCGGAACTCAAGGCAAAGAGAGCGAAAGGGGAGACGGAGCTGGGTGACAACCTGAGGTGGCAATACGAGGGGGAAGTCGTGAAAAGTGTGTGCCCTTTGCTGTACCTCAGCTCGGATACGCTTGCAGGAAATGAAAAGGCAGCCGGGTTTGACATCGACTTCACTGTCATTCAGACGAAAAGTGGGAGAAAATTTGCAACAGGTAGCTGTCCTAATTAATTAATATATTCTACCTGAAACCGAAAGTAGCTCGTTACAGGTTTCCACACACAGGTAGATATGATTACAGTAAAACCTCTCTATAACGGCCACTAAAGTACGTTAATTAGTTGGTATATTAAGGCAGGTGACTGCTTAAAGCAAGGTGAAAGTAAAACAGAACGCTCCTATATAATTTAGTGGCCGTTATAGAGAGGTTTTACTGTACAACCATTTACCCCAATTAAAAATGATGAATATTCATGTAGATTCTAACAAATAATGACTGAATTTGTTTTTTTACCATATCAGAAACTAGTTCTAGTGAGATTTTTGCTAGCAGAGCAGACCCTAATAGGAGCTGTCTGATCTGGGTCTACTCTGTTTGCAAACACATGACAAAGTGTCTCTGTCAGGTAAAGGGTTAACCCTTTCCTTTGTATAAACGTGTTTTCACACATTTGCAAACCGGGTAGACCCCTATAAGACAGCTCCAATTAATAGGAGCCGTCTGGTCAGGGTCCGCTCTGTTTGCTAATGGAATTTGATAGATCTGTTATTTTACTGTCTAAAATAGCTGCAATGTTCCGCCTTCCATATTTCATGGTAACTATTTTGTCCATGAATATTTAGTAGGTATAAAAGGCATCTGATCTGGGTCTGCTCTGTTTGCAAATGGGTGAAAAGTCGTTTATATAAAGGAAAGGGTAAAATTGACTTTTCCAGGTGCCTCAGACTGGGAATGGCTGTATGATTGTGTACCTGACAAACTTCGACAGCTGCATAAAGATGGATACAGAGTGATCTTTTACACCAATCAAGCCGGCATTGAAAAACTGAAAGTTAAGCCAGAGGAGATGCAGCATAAGGTTGAAGCCATAATAACAGAGCTGGGAATACCAGTACTGGTGAGTTATGGTAGCATTATATAGAAAAAAACATAACATGTTATAACCCAATACTTGATGAATATTCATGTTAGAGGCTGCCAGTTATGAACAGATTAATTTAATATTGCATTAACCCTTTTCCTGATGGAGACACTTTTTTAACCATTTGCTAAAAGAGTAGATCCTAATCAGATGGCATTTTTTTTTTAAAGCAGTTGGTTGGTTAATACAGAATAAAAGTAATGCAGAAAGCTCCAGTGGGATCTTTCTGCATTAGTTTTAGTTTTTCATATTGCATTAAGTTAAATTACTGCCTGTCTGTAAACCTGACAAGTAGACTTCTTTAAATTTTGTGACTGTGAAGAGAGGGTTTACTATAACCATTTGAAAATTAACACATTTTCGAACAGAGTAGACCCAGATTATATGGCTCATATAGGAGCCATCTGATCAGAGTCTGTTCTGTTTGCTAATGGAATTTCATAGATCTATTTCTTTACTTTCTCAAATGGCTACAATATGTTATACCATCCATATTTCATTATATAACTATATTTTCCATGAATATTCAGTAGGTATTGAAAATTGGACTAAATATAAAACAGAGAAAGGGTTGAATTGAGTATTTTTATATTTGTTTATACTACAAGTATCTTCTCAATCATTCATATTGGCTGAACTGTGAGAAAACAAAGGATTTTGCAAACAGTGTAGACCCAGATCATCGGTGATAGTGGGTCTGTTTGTACACTATTTGCTCAGGTATCACAGATACATCTTCTCATGACCTATATTTGTTTTTATAAATATATAATTACATTCCAAGCCTATACAATATTATTTTGGAATGCATTCTGACTGCTGCAAAACAAGATTTAACCCTTTCCCTCATATAAACATGTTTTCGCGCATTTGCAAACAGAGTAGACCCAGATCAGACGGCTCCTATGGGAGCCGTCTGATCAGGGTCTGCTCTGTTTGCTAATGCAATTTGATAGATCTGTTTCTTTAGTTTCTAAAATGGCTACAATGTTCCACCTTGCACATTTCTTTTTAACTATTTTGTCCATGAATATTCAGTAGGTATTAAAATTTGAAATAAACATAGAACAGGGAAAGGGTTAAAGCCATTGAAGACATTTTGATTTTTTTGCAAACATTATGCATACATGTAAATATGTTTCTTGTACATTCCAGGCATTTGTTTGCACAGGAGAAAACCACTATAGAAAACCAAGTACACTGATGTGGGATTTCTGGGAGAAACACTGCAACCAGGGTGTAAAAGTGAGAGAAATTCTATAAAACCTGTTTAACCCTTTCGGCGCCAATTTTCTAATTGTCGTCTGCAATCGAATTTTTTTTAAAATCATATTCAGTAAAATAAGGAAATGAGATAAATAAATGCAAATTTCAAAGGAATAAAGCACAGATATAGAAATAGAGATTGAGACAGAAAGTGAAGTCCCTGATCAGACGACGCCTTTAAAAGGCAGCATCTGATCTTGGACTGCACTATTTGTCATGGTGCATTTATGCGACATTGGCGATGAAAGGGTTAAAGTGACCACTTTTAAATAAACCCTGGAGTCTTGAAAAGCTGTCACAAGTCAATGCAGAAAAACTCCTGTATTTATTTTGTACTGCATAAGCTGTCACTTGTCTTATAAATGCCACTTAATCATATCGCTCATGAACATTTATACATGAACTTATCACTTCATGAGTATTCATTAACTTAATTTTCATAATGTAAAATTTTCAAAGGAAGTTTTAGCTTTATAGACAAAAGTTGTAGGATCAGATTTATATTATTCCATAGGCCAACAGAGCAGACCCTGATCAGACAGCTCCTACACGAGATGTCTGATCTGGGGGTTTTTAAAACAAAAAACTCTCATATTGTGATTTAAGCAAGAATGAACAATTGCCTAAAATTCTGTTGGTGAAGAAAAATGACATATTCTGTTTTGCTGTTTAGGTTGATCGTGCCAAGTGTTTGTATATCGGTGATGCTGCAGGCAGGGCCAAGGAATGGGCACCAGGAAAGCCCAAAGACTTTTCCTGCAGTGACAGAAAGTTTGCTGCCAATCTTGGAGTCAGTAAGTGTCATATTGTCAATGAACTTGTAACCTATGCACTGCATTTGCTGCTAAAAATCTTTTAATTGAGTATGTTGAGAGACATTCTTTGGCAGAACATGTGGAATCTGATCTTTATAATTTCATATAGGCTAGTAGAGAAAACCCTGATCAGATCCTTATTTGGTTCATGCTGTTTTTGCAGTAAGGATAATGAGTTGCTTTCCAGCAACATTTCAGGTGAAAGAGTTGTCAGTTTGAATTCTCAAGGAAATTTTTTCATCAATTCTTTTAAAAAATTGCAGAGTATTAAAGTTTCAAACAATTTGGATCCTCAAGTTACTCTGAATCAGAAAGGTTTGCAAAGTTTTCTCAAATTTGGGTCTATGGTACAGGTAGAGATAAAAAAATTTGAAGGTGTAATGATAAAGTGATCACAGACAGGTAAATAAAATATGATAATTTGTTTTTCTTTTTCAGAATTTCAGACTCCAGAAGAGTTTTTCCTCGGAGAAGCTCCAGCTAAGTTTGACTGGCGCTGTACAGATCCCAGCACCTTTATGTCGAAATCAGCCACTAAAGACAAGAAAAAGTATATCAGTGGGGTAGGTACAGCAATTATCTGACTGCTTGAATTACATCTTAACCCTTTCCCTGTTCTATGTTTATTACAAATTTCAATACCTACTGAATATTCATGGACACAGTATTTATAAAGAAATATGGAAAGTGGGACATTGTAGCCATTTTAGAAAGTAAAGAAACATATCTATCAAATTCCATTAGCAAACTGAGTAAACCCAGATCAGACGGCTCCTTTAGGAGCCGTCTGATCTTGGTCTACTCTGTTTGCAAATGCGTGAAAACACGTTTATATGAGGGAAAGGGTTAACTTTACATTTGATCTATCCAACTCAAAAAGGTTCTTTGTACAGTAGAACCTTGCTTAACCATTTCCCTATTGATTATTAATGTAAGAAATAATTCTAATCAGTCATTAGTAAATACACATGGGGCATGAACTTCTTTGCTTTAGTCTGAGATCATTCCCAAGCATCTGATTAGTCAGATTTTGATCTTCCTCAGGGCCTTATCTTTGCAAGTTCATCTGGTAATGAGGTAATGTTTCAACAGAATATCATGACATATGGAAACAGGAGTGTTTGGTATTAATATAAACTGTATCACTTGGCCTGAACTAAGCTAGCATTTGCCTTAAACACCCTGAATTATACTTTTTAGATGGTCACTCCATATATACACATTTTTATGCCTTTGCAAACAGAGTAGATCCAGACCAGACAGCTGTTGTGGCAACTGTCTGATCAGGGTTGCTGGTGGGATAATATAGACATGATACTACCATAAAACCACTCTATAAAGACCACTAAATTGTGTTAATTAGTCGGTATTTTGGGCAGGTGGTTGCTTAAAGCAAGGTGAAAGTAAAACAGAACGCTCCCATAGGAGCGTTCTGTTTTACTTTCACCTTGCTTGAAGCATCCACCTGCCTTTAACACAAAATACTTGATGTAATTTAATGGTTGTTATAGAGAGGTTTTACTGTACCATTTTCGCTGGGGCCAAAAAGTCTCTTTGTTCATATGCCACTATAAAAAAAATCATTAACCCATTCCCTCATATTGACGTCTTCGTAAATGTCATTTTTTGAAACCATTGTGATAAATAATTAACCCATTCCCACTTAGGCTATTTTTAGACCTAACCCCTTTGATTCAATCTACCAAAAAGGAGCATAACTAGAGAAAAGGATTTTTTCAGAATTGTGTAGTCTTGAAACCATTGTGATAAATAGAGCATTTGCTCTATTTATCACAGTGGTTTCACAAAGTGTCTTTTATAGAAGCGTCAAAAGGTGTCAATATGCGGGAATGGGTTAAGTAAATGCTTCTTTTTGGTAGATTTATTAAAAAAAGTTATTCAAAATAGCCTATGAGGTAATGGTTCACTATTCATCATGTCATTATCTGTGATTAGCGATTTCATCTCCATTGCTTCTGACAGAGCTCATTTGTTCTGTAATGAATTTATGCTTAAGATACCTGTACTCTCTTTTGTTTTCAATTTTTAAATAATTATACATGTATTTAAAGAATATGATCAAGTAATGTTGTAGGGTTTGTCACACTGGAAGTCTTTTTAACAATACTAAGATAATTGTGTTTAAAAGTTTTATTTGTATTTCATGATGTGTAATGTATTTTCTTGATCAGTCCCCAGAAATGGTGATCATGGTCGGAGCACCTGCAACTGGGAAGAGCACATTCCGTAAGCGCTTCTTTGAGCCTCATGGGTATATTGCAGTTAACAGAGACACTATGGGAACAATGCAGAAATGTATCAAGGTAGGACTTCCAAAACTAGTATGTAACACTAAAACAGCTTACCCTTTACTCCATGAATATTCATGTAAGACATGATGATATCATGAATATTAATTAGATGCTTTTTATTATGGCATATGACAAACAAATGGAAGAGAGACTATAAGTTGCAATTGGACGTGAAGCAGATGCCAATTTCTTATCTCTACTCTTTAAAAGATAAACACTTAAAAGCTTAACACTTTATATGATATTCATGTATGAATATTAATTTAGATGAATGTTTATAATGGCATGTGAACACAAGAAATCCGGACCATGGTAAAAACTGTAGAATTACGTCTATATTATGTCAGAGTAGGCCGTGATCAGATGGCTCCATTTTCAAAGGGGTAAAAAGGCATACAGTAGAACCTGTCCTAAGCAGTTTTTCATTCATTGAACACAGGAGTATTATAAAGCAGGTGGTTGCTTAACCCTTTCCCTCATAGACTATTTTTAGATTAAACCTCTTTTAATAAATCTACCAAAAAGGAGCATTAACTATAGAAAAGGAGAATTTTTCGAATTGTGTAATTTTGAAACCATTGTGATAAATAGAGCATTTGCTCCATAGGAGCAAAATTTAATGCTCTATTTATCACATTGGTTTCAAGAAGTGACTTTTATAGAGGCGTAGAAAGGCGTATTTATGGAGGCAAAGGGTTAATGTAGGGCAAAAGTAATGCAGAAAGCTCCTATAGGAGCCTTCTGCATTCTTTTTGATCTGCTTTAAGCTACCACCTGCCTTACAGACCCATAATTAGACCTCTTTTTGATGACTGCTTAAGACAAGTTCTACTGTATATATAGAGTAAAGGGAAAATGTAACAAGCATTTACACCTTTTGATATGGCATATTGCTAGTATCCTGGTATGACTTATCATAGAATAAAAGCACATTTCTCATTAACTCTGTCAGTGTGGGAATCGAGTCACTAATGTCCTTTGCAAACAGTATAGACACAGAAGTGAGGGCTTCTAGAGTCTTCGCTGCATTAGAAAATGATGGTTTTGTTAGACAAAGATGTGATCAGTGTTTTCCATCTTATTTACCTGTTTCTGTATCTTTTCTGTTAGGTAGCTGCAGAGTCATTAAAGGCTGGCAAAAGTGTTGTAGCTGACAACACCAACCCAACCAAAACTGCAAGAAAAGACTTCATAGACTGTGCAAAGAAAGCTGGTAGGTTATGTTACCTGATATATATTCATGTAAGAAGTAATGACATAGCTGTCTCTGGATAAGATGTATAAATTAAAACATTTTCAAGAATAACTCCTTTATTTCTCCACCAAACCCTATGTTGTGACCACTCTTTAGAGTTGTCTTGAAGAGTATGCACATTTATTCTGTTACTCTGATAAAAGGGTAGTCTAGAAAAAAGGGTAGTCTAGAATGAAGTAATATGTAATTTAAACAGTTAACTGTTAAATTCAAACCATTATGGTTGCTTAAATTCTTGAATTGTTGTTTAACCCTTTCCCTGTTCGACAGTCTTGTAAGGAATAATGACATCATGAATATTTATTAGCAGTATTTTTATAATGGCATACACAGGCTTTTTTTATTTTTGGCAACTGTAGAGTCAGGTCTATTATGATTTCATAACCCACATGAGATACAAATGTAGTTCCTATAGGAGCATGGCTTCTGGTGGATATTTTAGCTCTCATGTTCCTGTAGGAACCATCTGATCAGGGTCTGCTCTGTTTGCTTTTGCAATGATATAGATATGACTTTACAGTTTCTGCTGTAGCCAGTCATTTCATTGTTCGTATGTACATGTAATTATAGCAGTCTCATGCAATAGTTAGCCCTGGTCTATAACATTTGCATGTTAAACATGAGGCAAGGTTATTTTTTATTTTTTTTGCTGTGCTTGTTTAATTTTCATGGCTTCCGATGGATATTTTAGCTCTCATGTTACTATTACAGGTGTTCCCTGCAGATGTTTTTTTATGAACACTCCAATTGAGCTTGCCCATCATTTGAACTATGTGAGGCAGAACCATACAAATGGTAAAGTACGAAGGATTCCAGATGTAGGCTACAATGTGTACAAGAAAAACTTCGAGGCACCAGACAAATCTGAGGGATTTTCAGAAATTGTCACAATAGACTTTGTGTCCCAGTTTGACAACAAAAGACATGAGGAACTCTTCACCCAGTGGACATAGACTTTGCTATCACTACATTCTCTTACAACATATCAACCCAAAGTTTGTTCAGAGTTTTACATATCAGGGCAGCACATTGTTCATACTATCACCTCAGACACTATTTTGGACCAAAGTGCATTCCATAAAAAAGACTGATGATTTTCTTCACTTATATTTTCTTAATATATCATGCATGATGTAAACCTGATTTTTATTAATACAATATGTTATTAACCCTTTCAGTGCTGGAAACGAGTCACTAATGTCCTTCGTAAACAATGAAGACCCAGATGAGAGGACTCCTAGAGATACCCTCTCATCAGGGTTTGCACTGCTTGCTATGGTACACTTTTCTTTAAAAAGAAATTCCTGAAATATTCATGGTTAGCCTTGTTTGAATTTTGTGATAGTACATTTAAAATTTCAGCATTGTTACGGTTAAACCAATGTTTTTATTTTATTGTGCTATTTTGAATTAATAAACCTAATACTATTAAACATCATTTTTAAAGATACATTTTATGTTACTGATACTTTTTTTGTTTATCATGAAAACCTTAATTGTATGAACTTAGTTGCTTCTTGTTGAAATAATTTTACAGAAAATTCAGAACAGAAAATATCAGGGTGGGTAATGAATAAATTTTTTATTACTTGTTTGTGTTGCCAGAATTAAGTCTCCAGATATAACAAAAGAGTACATTTGTCTTTTCTTTGAGTGAACAACTACTAGTTTCATAGTTCCGGGCTAGATGTTATAAAAGTTTTAGCTCGAGTCTGAGTTCACTTCCAATCATTTGACTTGTCAGGTACTTGAGAAAGAACTCAAACTTGGAATTTTTATAACATTAAGTCTGGTATTACCCCATTAGCTTCCATGACAGTTTTCATAACTCTTGTAGTGTAACATTTAACCCTTTTCTTCATATATGCCTTTGTAAACAGAGGAGACTTAGATCAGACCACTCCTGTAGGAGCAGTCTGATCGGAGTCTGCTCAGTTTACTTATAGAATAGTGTAGATAAACTCGTACAGTTTCTGCCATATCTCTGTGTTCATGTACCATTAGACAAATTAATGTAATTAACCCATTACCTCATAAGCTATTTTTAGATGCAATCTCTTTGAATAAATCTACCCAAAAGGAGCATTAACTAGAGAAAAGGAAAATTGTGAAACCATTGTGATGAATAGAGTATTTGCTTCTATGGGAGAAAATGCTCTATTTATCACAATGGTTTCACAAAGTGACTTCTACAGAGTCAAAAGTCGTCAATATGAGGAATGGGTTAATATTCATTTTATCATTTTTTCTTACATGAATATTCATGAAGTAAGGGCTATATGTGTATGTATATATATCTCAGTTTCAAAATGTTTGCATTTTACCTATACATTTAATTGTACTTTTGTTGTCTTAACCCATTACTCCATGCATAGTCATGTAAGAAATTATAATATCATAAAGATATAATAGAAGTTTTTGCTGTGGCAGACACTGTAGAATCAAATCTATATTATTTCATGAGCAGAGTAGACAGCTCCTACAGGAGCTGTCTGATCTGGATCTACTCTGTTTGCAATAGCTTCAAAGTTGTATATATGGAGTAAAGGGTTAATCCATTTTATCCAGTATTTATGAGTGAACTGTGCCACTTCTTTTCATGTTATGTATTGTTTTATGAAATGTTCATTGACTCTTTCCCTGATATACATTTTGTAAATGCGTTCTCACGCATTTGCAAACAGGGTAGACCCAGATCAGACTGCTCCTGTAGGAGCCATCTGATCAGGGTCTGCTCTGTTTGCTAAATGAATTTGATAATTCTGTTTCTTTAGTTTTTAAAATGGCTACAGTGTTCCATCATCCATTTTTCGTTACAACTATTTTGTCCAAGGTATTGAAATTTGGACACGAATATTCAATAGGAATTGCAATTTGGACTAAATATTGAACAGGGAAAGGGTTAAGGTGTTATCAGAGAATATGTGCCATATTTACCCTGTATTGTATTGAGAATATGTGCCATATTTACCCTGTATTGTATTGAGAACATGTGCCATATTTACCCTGTATTGTAGGACAACCAATTTTCTCTCTTCACCTGTTTGTTAACCTTTAACCTGTCGAAAAGCATCTGCTCAAATTCTGATATCAAGCAATATTTCTTTTCTTGTGATTCATTAACCCATTACGTCATAGGCTATTTTTAGATACAACCTCTTTGAATAAATCTACCGAAAAGGAGCAGTAACTAGAGAAAAGGAAAATTTCAGAATTTTTTAGTTTGAAACCATTGTGATAAATAGAGCATTTGCTCCTATAGGAGCAAATGCTCTTTTTATCACAATGGTTCCACAAAGTGACTTTTACAGAGTCATCAAAAGTCGTCAGTATGAGGGAATGGGTTAACATAGAAAAGAGGCTTTGATTTGTCCTATGCTACAGTTGCCACATATGATATTCAATGTTACTTATAAAAATGGTGTGTAGATCTAGAAAAGTAAATATACATCTTCAAATGGAACTGTTGTGTTTTTATTATTAATAGACTAATCCGACAATTTCAGTTCTATACAAGTGTATGAACTCTTAAACCCATTCTTCCATAGGCTATTTTTAGATCCAACCTCTTTGAATAAATCTACCGAAAAGGAGCATTAAAAAGAGAAAAGGAAAATTTTAGAATTTTGTAGTTTGAAACCATTGTGTTAAATAGAACATTTGCTCCTATAGGAGCAAATGCTCTATTTATCACAATGGTTTCAAAAGGCGATTTCTACAGAGGCGTAGAAAGGCATATTTATGGAGGAAAGGGTTAAGTCAAGCATGCTTTCAGCATCCAGAATAAATGCGGAGTAAATTTGGTATCCCCTGAGGGCCAACTGTATGACATAGTGACAACATTTTTTTTAAAGAAATAAATGCAAAAGTAGATGACAATTTTAGCAGACAACAATAGCTGAACCCTTTATTCATGCAAGAAATAATTAAATCACGAGTATTAACCCTTTCCCTCATAGGCTATTTTTAGATCCAACCTCCTTGAATAAATCTACTGAAAAGGAGCATTAACTAGAGAAAAGGAAAATTTTAGAAATTTGTAGCGCTGAAACCATTGTGATAAATAGAGCATTTGCTCCTTAGGAGAAAATGCTCTATTTATCACAATGGTTTCAAAAAGTGACATTTACAGAGGCATAGAAATACTTATTTATGGAGGAAAGGGTTAATTAGATTGAATTTTATAATAGCTCATGGAGACAGGAATATTTGGCCATAGCAGAAACTGTAGAATTACATCTATATTAATCCATAAGCATACAGAGCAGACTCTGATCAGACGGCTCCTATAGGAGCCATCTGATCTTGGCAGATTCAGATCAGATGGCACCTGTAAGATGTCTGATCAGCATCTGCTCTGTTTGCTTTTGGAATAAAATAGATATGATTCTACAGTTTCTGACGAGGCAATTATTTTGTGTTTACATGTCCATATAAATATTCATCTAATTAATATTCATGATGTCATTATTTCTCACATGAATATTTATATGGCAAAGGGTTAAACATATCTTAGATTTAGAGACATATGTCACATATATATCACAGGATAACCCATAAAGTTTTTCTATTCACTTTCATTGAAGCTCAGCCAGGGTCCAAAAATATGAGTTGTGTATTATAATCTAAATCTGTTTTAATTGATAAAAGTTATCATAGCAGCAGGTATTTTATGGATTAACACACATCTCTTTGAAATACATGTAGGTAACCCTTTCCTTCTTATAAACGCCTTTTCACGCATCTTCCAACAGAGTAGACCCAGATCAGACAGCTCCTATAGGAACCATCACATCAGAGTCTGCTCTGTTTGCTAATGAAATTTGATAAATCAGTTTCTTTAGTTTCTAAAATGATTACAATGTTGCACCTTCCATATTTCATTACAGTATATCTATTTTGTCCATGAATAATCAGTAGGTATTAAAATTTGGAATAAATATAGAACAGGGAAAGGGTTAAATTAACCCAGCTAGTACAATCATATTGATTTACAAGCTTTGTGACAATCCATACTTGCTAGAAACAAACTTGAGACTGCATAGTGCATATATTTGCATTTTTACACCTTTACCCACATTGGGCAGCTAACAACCTCACAGCCTAGGCTGTCTGATAAGGTCCTGTGTAGCAGGCGAAATATTCAGCAGACAATCTGTGGCAGCTATAGAGTGAAATATATAAAATTATGTGTATGTATCGATTTCAAAACAGTTTATCAAATCAATATAATCAAACTTAGAATATGCCACAGATCAGGTAACATAGCAAGCCAATCCATTTTTGTGATTCTTTTAGCATGAATATAATTGTCAACAAGTCTTGCTCAATGAGGGCGAGCATTATCATCCTGAAATATTGGATTGATGATGTAAGAACTGTAGCATGTGAGGTCGCAGAATTCCACCTCGATACCTTTGAGCATTCAAGTTACCTGGAACAATCACAATTAAGTCAGTGGTTCTTCTTTGGGCACTTCTGATGCCTCACACCATTACTGACCAACCCCTACTGGCAACCTTTGGCATCACTGTGCATTCTACATGACGTTCGGTATGTCTGCGTCAAACATGTTTATGTCCATCAACATAGTGCAGGTAAAAATGTGACTCATCACTGAGTAGAACTGACCCTCATTACAATTTATTCCAATGGTAGTGTTGGTTTCCAAAGGTCAGTTTAGCTTGTAAGTAATGCTGAAGGAGACATGTTTTTTTTGCTGGGATCAGTGATTTAAACCCAAAACCGTGTATGCGGTTTCTGACCGTCTGGAGTGACATGAGTCTTGTACCAGGCCACCTCGTAGCCATCAGGTCCCGGTGGACAGCAACACTGGAGAGGAACTGATTTCTGGCTATGGACACTTCCATATAGCGATATTCCTGAGGTGTTGTTACTCGTCGGCAACCAGATCTTAGTCTATTGCTAATGGATGCAGTTGTTCAAAACCGATTCCAAAATCAATTCACTATCGCCCTGTCTAGTCACAACAGAAGTCCGATGCCTACAGGGCTCCAGCCTGCTTGCAGATAACCAACGGCACGCTGGCGGTTCGTGTCAGATAAGTGATTTTACTGATAATTTTGATTCATTAATGTCGTCTGTGCTTATATGTACAGCAACTGAAATTTCAAAACTATAGGTATATGTGATCATTTGCATTTGAATTAATGGTGCACGGGTTAGTTGATGTGCCTCATGGGAGAAAGTAGCGCTATTCTGCAACATTCTCTGTGTTAACCATATAGTGGGTGTCTCAGTTAATAGGTAATTATTGGAACTTCGAAACAAGCAAAAACTGCGGAAACTGAATTAAAGCCGCTTTTTTGTGTTAACAATTTACCTGATGATTTTTTATTCACCCAATCTATGTGCATGCCCAAAATGAATTGCCTAGCTTATGTAGATCATAAGTTGTAACAAAATTTTAAAGTTTATTTTAAATAGCAAAGTTTTCAAAACAGTGACCTTGACCCAAGTTCACGTATCCTTGTATCAACTGAAAGACCTTCACCCAAGCTATCTGCATACCAAATATGAATTGTCTAGCATATGTAGTTCAGAACTAAATTTTAATGACAGCCACGTTTTCAAAATAGTGACCTTGACCATAACCTGATTTCATTTATCTTTATGTCATCTGTAAGGTCCTTACCAAAGCTATCTGAATACCAAAGGTGAAGTTATAGCAAAATGTTAAAGTTGATTAAAAACGGCCAAGGTTTTCAAAATAATGACCTTGACCGTGACCCAATTTCAAGTATCCTTGTATCAACTGAAAGGCTTTCACCAAAGCTATCTCCATACCATGTATGAATTTACTAGCCTATGTGGTTCAGAAGTTAAGACAAAATGTTGAAGTTTTTCAATGATGGCCAACTTGTCATAACAGTGACCTTGACCTTGGCCTGATTTCATGTATCCTTGTATCAAGTAAAAGGTCTTTACCAAAGCTATCTGTATACCAAAGATGAATTGCCTTGCAAGTGTAGTTCAGAAGTTATAGCAATGTTAAAGTTTATTAAAAACGGCAAAGTTTTCAAAATAGTGACCTTGACCTTGCTCTGATTTCATGTATTCTTGTATCAAGTGAAATACATTCGCCCAAGCTATCTGCATACAAAATATGAAAGGTGTAGCTTAGGTAAATCAGAAGTTATAAGCAATATTAAAGTTTTGTTAACGACGGCACGCCAACCATCCACCTGCCCACCAAACTGCCCTGGTTTTCACCAAACTATAAGCCAAGATTTCCGGCTAAAAATATATGTCTAATATGATTTTTTTTTATGCAACGTAAAAAATAAATGGATTATACCCGTGTCGGAAGACTTTTTTGACCGAGTAAATTTAGATGATTTACATTTACAACAATGGACCTTAATTACTCATGTTTACTGATTTGGACTTCTTCCAATATTAGGTCTTGTATCTTCTTTATAGACTGTAAGGTTGACTTCAGACAAGGGTTAAAAGCAGTGAAACGAGATAGTTGCCTCA
Organism: Azorinus chamasolen; assembly: GCA_963576725.1. Classification (NCBI taxonomy): domain Eukaryota; kingdom Metazoa; phylum Mollusca; class Bivalvia; order Cardiida; family Solecurtidae; genus Azorinus; species Azorinus chamasolen. Next base: position 63,467,265 of record OY755243.1, on the reverse strand, counting down.
TCTGTAATAATTAAATTCAACTTTGTAGTTTGTACAGATAAACTTTGAACAATAGAATCTGGACTTATGGTATATTCTGACACTTTTGGTTTCTGTACATCCAGTACTTTGATTTTTTTTTAAAACAAAACCCCTTGTTATACCGAGTTTTATAGTTGCCTAATGGGTGGTGAAGTAGACCAAACCAAACACCAACACCGCTTCCGGTTAAGAATTTATGATTTTCCACGTCTATCCGATCAACGGACTTCTATTGGACAGACTAACCACCTCGTAGCCTTGGTATGTCAGACAACAGCGTTTTTCATTTTATATTGATGTGGGAAAGTTATTTATTAATAGTATGGTTAACTTTACCTTTGTATTTGCAAATTATCACATTCCACTGATGAATCGTGTGTGATGTGCAACATACACTGATACAGCCTTTACAGGTCAGAGAGTACATATCTTATGTTAAATTGTTAATGCCATAAAAATAAATAATATAAATAATAATAAAAATATGTATTTGTTAGTAGGATAAAGTGTTTTTCATAGGCCTCCATTACAACATTTATGTTTGTGCGGAGTTCCTAATTCTCATTGACCATTTTCATTTGAGATACCCATCACTTGAAAGTTTCATGAAAGAGTGCTTTCTGAAATTCAATTCAATATAGCATGGTCTCACTGTCTATCGTACCTCTTAACCTTTGAGCAGGAACAGAAAACATTTACTGTGAATATTGAAGAAAAAAATAAATCAGCAGTTCAAAATAATCTTTATACATAGCATGGTATCACCGTCTATCGAACCTAGATACGATAACGTAGCTCTATTCCTAAATAGAGCTACGATTCGCTAGCATCTCTACAATGGCGCAAAATCTAAAGTGCTTGTAAACCAGCACGAGTCTCCAAACAGTTAATGTATTCCTTTAAAACTTATTATTTATCAATAAAAATCAGATTTTATCAGCCTACGCTATCTTATAACTTATCTGCGGTCGATTAAAAATATTCGCAATACCGGCCGACTTTTATTTTGATTTTGGACGCCATGACAGATCTCGCGAGATCTCGTTTTGCCATATTTGGAATTTCATTCATGCCATATAAGGAAACCTTACTACGGGTCGGTCGGCCATGTTGTTTTGATTGTTTTGTTGTTTTTCGCAATGGAAAATCGTTTGTTTTGTTGTTTTTCGCAATGGAAAATAGTTGCATCAACTGCGGGAAGGCCTTTACTAGCAAGGCAAAGGGCTATGACCGTAAGAGCCTGTCCTCGAAGGTAAAGCTGAAGCAATTTCAGCAAACAATTCGAGAAGTGATAGAGCAAGAATATGATGTGAAAATCACCCCAGAGAAATCGACCTCGAGGTTTTTATGCCCTTCGTGCTCATGGGCCTTCGTTGCTTTGGCTAAAGCAAGAGACAGCAGAAGGGAATCTGTGGAGAAAATCAAGAGGACAGCGGAACCATTTCGCTACTTGGCCAAAAAAATCCACCTACGAAGTCCTGTACCAACACCAAGAAAGGCCAAAAGGATGAGAATTCTTTCCCCTGAAAAGGTATGTAAGCAAAGAAATAAGTATTCTCTGGCCTTTGGAAGTTAACTGAAATGCTTTTGGAATAACATACTTGTTTCTGTCAATATTTTTGTCTGTATATCACTAAGCTACAGAAAATACAATAAGTTAAATCCCCCCCCCCCCCCCTGTTTACACATTTTGACGACTTATTTTTTATGTTTTTCTCATCCAGAGATAAGGAAATATATGTCACACCTACTGGTGGAAGGTTACTAAAACAGACTGAAAGTAAACTGTAACTCTTGGCTCTTTGTTTGAGTTTGAAACTTTAAGTCTGTTTTAAGCAAACACCAGTCTTACTCTTTTACCAAATAGATTGCTTGTTATGAAGCCTTAAGGCGCATTCTGCTTTACTTTCAGCCTGCATTAAGTTACTACCTGCTAGGATATAGATTATTTCTTTTGCTATATGTTAATGACTGTATAAATTTAAACTATTTTCTTCAGTGGAGGAATAAATTAAAGGCTGTGCTAAAAGACACTTCTATAAGAGAAAGGGTTGAACACTGAAAAAAATATGGTGTGTGTAGGTATATCTGTATTGTATTGAAAAAAATTAGCTGCCAAAAATAACCAAAATATTTAATATTTTGGGAAATTTACAAATATCTGTACATATATATATATGAATTATGATAATGTTATCATGCTTAATTCCTGCTGAGCACACAACTGTCACAAACAGTTTGGATCCAGACCAGACACCACATAATGCGATGTCTGATCAGGATCCAAACTGTAACTTATGTTACGGTTTCTCCAGTCTAAATTATTAATGTTTAACTTTGAGAAATTCAAGCAAATGAAAATTCCGAAGCAGACGACATCTGATGATCTCAGCATTGATATGGTTAATATGTTAATTGTGATTTCTGTTAACCTTTTTTTATTCAGACACACACACTTAGGGAAACTGAACCACCATTGACCAGCCATGCTTTTCCAGATTCAAGACCAGCACAGAAGGTATCTAAGCATTCTTAATACAAAATATTTAGAATCCCTTAACCGTCATTCAGCAAGACCACACATGAAAAGTTACCATTGGTATAGGATTTTGCTATCTTAAGGAAAGGGCTTTATATGAGACCAGAAAACAGTTTGGTTTGGATCAGTGGCCATTTTCAATATAATACCATATAAGTAACCATTTGCTAGATGTAGTCGTTGAATTATAAATCATTGGAATAAGCAGTACATGTTAAACCCTTTCCTCCATAGCCAAAGTGAAATGCATCTACATGTATATTAAACTGTGTTTAAGGCAGGATATTACTTTATAAGCAAGATGAAAGTTAAACAAATGGCTCTTTTAGGGTCTTACTGCTTTAATTTCATCTTGCTCTATTTAGGAATAGAGCTACTTTATCGTATCTAGTTTTAAACTAACAACCCATAATGATATGATATCCATTAATAAATTAGTGGTTCAACTGGAATAACCAGTAAAATGTTGAAAGTAGTTCGTCCGAGACACTAGAATTAATTTTGTACAGTCCTGGAAGACATATTTCTTATAAATATAAATTATGCACACAATTACATGTCTATTTGAAATTTTGATACATATTGAGAAAAAAATAAATTATTACTTGCTGAATGTTTGATGCAAAGGCAATTTGAAATTATTTAAATTTTGAAAATAAATTTAGACATATGTATGAGTGACTATGAGTTCTTTCTTTAGATTAATCTTATATTATTAGTATTAAGTGACCACTAATTCAAGCAAGGATATTTCTAGAGTCCGGCAGCTGTTTGATGCAGGATGTAAATATAGATTTCTGCTTTTATTAATGTCATGCATTAACTGATTAACTACTGACACATATACATGCATGCACCCTTTACATTTTTATACAAACTGTTTGAGACACTGCTTGTCTTATAGCAATATAATGTTTTACATCAACACTAAATATTTAAATTTTATAAATGGACCAAACATATTTGTAACCTTACTGTTTTATTTGAAGTTTAACACTTTACGGTACTCCATAGCTGGTTTTCAATACAGATGGTTGCTTAAAGCAGGTTGAAAGTAAAGCAGAATGCTCCTTTACTTTCAGCCTGCTTTAAGCTACCATCTGCTTGGATATAGGAAATAATTATCATTTTATGGTATACATTCATGACAGTATAAAGTTGACCTACTTTCTTTCATGGATGAATAAATGAAATACATTAAAATGAGTATCTGTGAGTAAAAGGTTAAGTGGGAGAATGAGGTTAGCAACAACATGCATTCAACACACATGACTCTTCTGATAGTTACATAAAACAAGACTGACTGTATTTCAATTATGAATAAAAGTGAGATTGACATGCATTATGTTTGTATTATGTAGGTATCATTTAATGAAGAAGAAGTGAACAAAGCTTTAAGATGCATACGACAAAGACATTATCAGAGAGGTGTAGATATCTTGATGAGGACACGTGTTGGTTTCCGCAAGGCTGTTCTCAAAACCATTCAACAGATAATCAGAAAGGAATTGAATGCTGTATGCAGTAAAAAAAACTCTGCATTTAAAGGTGGAAAATCACTTGAAGAAATCAAAACATTTGATTGGAATCAACACTTCCAAGAAATTTCCAACCTATGTCCACTACTGACAGATGTGTTGACAGCTTCATTGACAACAAAAGAATCGCATAAATACCTAGGACTTTGTTCCAAAAAGACGAATTCTGTGAAGCCACTGGTGGCCAGTACAATGTCAGTGTTGCTATACAACAGGAAGCCACGGACTATGAATGATTTCCAGCAGATGAATTCTCTACAAATGTGGATGGCTGGATGTAAAAGAGAGGTATTGGTTTTAAATTTTGCTGAATATTAAATTCAGATATTTTTTCATAACCAATCCTAAGCCTTTCCTCCATAGCATAGAAGTGTGTTATGATACCTCTTTACCTACATTGCAAGCAAATTTATTATTCATTGGTGATGCTTATTTAAAGCAATATGAAAGGAAAGAAGAACATTACTTTATTAGCTTTCTCGTTTACTTTCATCTTGCTTTATGATGTCAATGAATTTAAATGCAGTTGGATTTAGATTGATTACTGGGTTAACATATTGAAGGTTATGTGCTTTATTTATATTTTTAAATCATATCATTCTGTTTAGTAATCTACATTTCTGTATCAACACTGGTCATCTGATTCTATTTATTTATAACCATTCAGTTAGAGGTTTATGAGTTATGTAAAAGAATTAAGAACACCAATGTTTTTGTAAACTGCTCTAAGTAGAGGTGACACATAGGGATCACTTTTCCGTCATCTGTCAGTTTTTATCTCACCAGAGCATGAAGTGCTCATGGTGAGCTGTCAGGAACGCTGGATGTCCGTCATCCACAATTGGTTCGTTACACTCTAGTGGCTACAAATTTCACTCAATCTACATGAAACTTGGTCAAAATGTTTATCTTCATGAACTCTAGGCCAAGTTTTAATGTGGTTTATGCCTGGTCAAGAACTAGGTCACTAGTACAAATCATATTAAAAACTTGTTAACACTCTAGAGACCACATTTTGCCTTTATTTTCCTTTAAGTCAATTGGTTTGTGTATTGCCCTGGATGAAACTTAGGTCAAGTTTGAATATGGGTCACCTATGGATAAAAACTAGGTCAGTGGTCACTAGGTCAAATCATAGTAAAATCTTGTTAGCACTGTAGAGGCTACAAATCTTATCGTATCTTACTGAAATTTGACCAGAATGTTTGTCTTCATGAAATCTATGTCAATTTCAAATATGGGTTATGTCGGATTAAAAACTAGGTCAAATCTTAGATAAACCTTGTTAACACTCTATAGGCTACATATCTCATTAAATTTTTATGAAATTGGTCCGAATGTTTGCCTCACTGAAATCTATGTCAAGTTTGAATGTAGGTTATGTGGGGTCAACAACTAGGTCACTAGGTTAAATCATCACAGAAAAAGGTTTTTAACACTCAAAATACCACTTTCTAGCTTTTCATATGCCCTTTGATTAACAGTTTCACATGAATAGAGCTACCTTATCGTATCTAGGTCTACTCTTGTGAGCGTTTTTGAGCTATGGTGGCTTTGTTTTCTGTAAATCTTGTTCTACTGATGATTTTAATATCTAGAAAGAGCTTGCTGTACAGATGACACAGAAGTTCTAAGGAACACTCTTCTAGTTCTACTTAAACATTATTTTAAAGTTTGAGATCGGTATAGATGAATGTGAAATGTTTTGTTGTATTCTTCTACAGCAGCAGAAGGTCATTATGTATGAAATTATGATTTCAGATGTTTGGACGATTCAATAGACTGGGTCTATGTGTAGGAATAACAGCTACCAAGTCAGCAATTGATAGAATAAGAGCCAAGTATGACGCAGATGTGCAGAAATGGAATTCAACTGTTACTAATTACATGCTGTTGCCATCTGACACTTCAACCTCTGCTACAATAGAATATGGAGCTATTACTAGTGCTTCAATGTCAATTGATTCAACCCCATCATTATCACCAATGCCAATGTCTCCAGTGCGACAAAGATCACCTGTGCGAGAGCAACCACAAGTACAGCTGCCCGAACAATCCTCTGATGAAAGTAGCACAAGTCGCTCAGTAAAACCAGAGCATAGAGGTTTGTAGAACTTTGCCTTCATGACATTTATTGTAGAAGAAAAGTGTTTATATCATGCTTTCTGGTGGTTTACTTGATAATCTCACTGATTTTTCATTTTGATAAACCCACTGTTGCTTCTATTATTAGTTTTCCCGTAGGGCTACCCTAAAATCGTAGTTTATCATGTTTTATAGTGTAATTCCGACAGTCCGATTCATGGAGAACCACTAAACGGAAGAAAACGAAACCTAGATCGGAAGTACCGACAATATGATGACGTCAAATCATTTAATCAATTATGTCATGTTAGGGCTAAGTGTCACGAAAAGGTATCACATGAAAACTTAGGGATCCACACGGAGAAAAATTTGTACTTTAGCTTTTAATGTTCATTCATGAACATCAGACTGTACTCTTTTCACTCGTGGCTTCGCCACTTCTGATACTGATAATATAACGTCTGATGTTCACTCAATGAATGAAATGTCTTGCAGGCATGATAAGTTGAGTATTTAAAATATTAACTTCTTTGTCAATGTGACTCCACTAAACCATAGATTATGATAATTTATGATAGTTGTGTCAAATATATGATTATATTGAGTAGTCCCAACATATGTGTTGGCAGAGTCATGAAGGAGAAAAGGTTTATTTTACTATCTCTTTTCTGGGAAACAGGCTCATTGATTTTATGTTGGGACCAGCTAGGTATCAAAATCAATAACCTGTGCTTAAGTCCCCGACCAGCAAAATCATACAATTACAGAAAAAACAATTTTTGGAAGCCTTGAACACAGGTTCAGTGCAGGAAAACTTCAAAGAAGAATTCTGCTTAACTCATTCACCCTGAAACTTAAAATAGGCAATTCCATATTTCAGTTAAGTCCACTCCATGTTTGACTAATTATGTTTTATTTATGTAATATACATCAAAATAATATACAGTGCACAGCCTGATCAGAGAGCTCCTTAAGGAGCTCTTTGATCTGAGTTGTCTGTTTGCATAGGACAAGTGTACTCAGGTACAATATTTGTAAATGACTAGGGTTGAATTTGTTAAGCATGCATCACTCTTTAAATATTTCTGTTTTGAAAGTGGACATACAAAAAAATTAAAATGCAATATGCTGGGTTAACTCTCAACAGTGCAAAGGCAATTCTATTGCCATGTGAATCTGCATTACTATGTACTGGTATATATTGCCCTACACAAACATTAGTAGATTCAATGTTTATGTATTCCTGCTATATTTACAGGTCGGTTCGGGTATTCTTTGTGCTTTGATAATGTCAACCAGAAATTGACAGTTCGACATCAGGCGAGGGACAAAAATAACAAAATGTTCAACATGGTCCAGGCCTATGCTGCATTAGACAGAATATCAACCGTCAACATGTCAGATGAGCAGCCAAGTCCTCAAGACATCTTGAACATCCCACTACAAAGCTACATTCCATCTGAAATGGATGAAGTTGACCTGCTCTCAGAGATGACAACCATGGTCTCTAGAGTCCTTGCTGAACACATAAAAGTTTTCCAGGAATTGAATGTGACTAGGCACATTGCTCACCGCTACTCACAAGAATCTGCATCCAAAAGTGTGATGGTAATTTGAAACCAGACATTCTACTTCATGAAAATTTTACAGTAAAGTTTGAAATAATAATGGAAGAGTATAGTTTGAGAAATAATCATACCAAAATTAGTATTTTGAGTTGCATTTTTGGTGGCATAGTTATATAAATCATAATAGCAGTTTGGATCCAGATGAGACAACAGGTAAACAGAATATTACCTGTCGTCTCATCTGAATCCAGACTGTCAAAAAAGGTTATCACATTTTCAATACAAAAGTGCAAAGAGTTAACCCTTATCCTGCTGATCGCGACTTGACTGATATTTGCAAACAGTTTGGATCCAGATCAGATGCCACCTCACATTGTGTCTGATCTGGATCCAATATGTTTGACATTCGTCTCAAGGTTTCTTCAATGTAAAAATGCATGAATCCTAATTTTACCATTTTTGCAGATTACAATTCCTTAAATGCAGAGCAACAATAAAGCCTTAAAGGTGATTGATGTGATACTACAGTGCATAAAATATAATCTTTGTACATGTCAACTTGTAATTGTAAATAAGAATTTTTATGTTTATAGGTTCCAATTGGTGTGATGGACAAAGATGAAAGTAAGGTTGCAGACACAATTGAAATCTTGGAAGCATACCAGAAGTATGTTCCTGTAAAGCCAAACGGGGATCCACTAATTCTTCCATTGCATGCAGATGGCCTTAGCTGTGAGAGAGGAAATGATGCACAGAGTGCCAGAATAAATGGAGAGTCACCATGGACACAGCTGCTTGGTTTTGTGATGAATATTCAAGAATGGCACAAACGATGTCTGTTGCTGCAGGTAAGATGTTGGTTTGGTTGGTTAACACATTCAATCTTAGCGACGAGTATACTCATCCTTTACAAATGGTGTACCTACTAAGAACAGAAACAGTGTAAACCCAATCAGAGAGCTCCTAAAGGTGCCCTCTGATCAGGGTCTGCACTGTTTATTATTTTGCAGTATATTGTTAAATCACCCCTAAATATGTAAAAGTGTGCTAGACTTATTTTGAAACTGGTTGATTGTTTATTTTGTTAACGTCCGTTTAAGAGATCATTGGAAGCCCCGGAGAGAGCGGATACAGAGAATCTGGGAGTGATGCCCTACTCTTATTATCGAAAGAGTTCTCTGGTTCTTTTAGATGCCCATGGCAAAGCACTGATACATCGGAGCTCAGTTGATAAAGTCTCATCCGAAAGACTTGGTCCGGTGGGGGATCAAACTCACGACCCCTGGCATACTAGTCGAGCGTGTTACCACTCGACCACGTCCGCCGGTCTATTTTGAAACTGGAATTGTCCAATAAAAGTTTCAGGTGTTAATCATTTAACATCCATTTCTGCCATCTATAGACTAACTTGAAGCCCCAGAGAGAGGGCAGCAGAGAACTTTGGCGCAATACCCTACTATTTATTATCGACATAGTTCTCTGGTTCTTTTAAGATTCCCATTGTAAATTACTGATACATCGGACCTCGGATTATAAAGTCTCATCTAAAGACATGGTCTGGCATGGGTTCAAACTCACGACTCCAATTAAAACATTGATTTATATGTAGAAGTGCTGAAATATGGTAAGATTTGATATGTAAGATCTTTCTATAGCTTGTTTTACATGTAAGACTTACATTTTCTGTTTATTCATACATTGCAGGATGTTTTTGATGAACTATACTCTGGTTCAAGTGGGAGAGACAAGGGGACCCTTTTTCAGCTGAAGAACTTCTTCAACCACCGCAATGTTACAAACAATGTTAAAGAATCTTTCAATTATAATGAGGAATTTTTGGAATTCTGCTGCCATGGATACATAGTTTTGACAGCCATGCATCTTATGAAAACAAGTGAGCTACATGAAACTCCTGATGAATTTCCAGAATGCAAAGAGGACCAGCAAACATATTTTGAAAGCATTGCCTCCAGGATCATGGACATTGTTTACATATCCTCACAATCAACAGTTAAACAAATTCTAGGACAAAATGGAGGAGATGAAGCAGACCTGAGTTATTGCCTCTGCAAGCAAGAAAAGCCAGGTGAAACAATGATATTCTGTGACAATAAACATTGTAACAAAGGAACATGGTTTCATCTGGAATGTATGGAGATGGAAGAGGAAGATATTCCTGACGGCCCATGGTTTTGTTCAGAGGAATGCCAAAAAAATAAAGGAAAAAAACCAAAGAAGAAAAAAACTGTAGCAGATTCTCTGACGGACCATAAGAGAAATTACATTATCCTGCTTATGTGGAGAGGTTTGAATCAGATAGTTAGAAAAGATGCTATAAGAGAAAATGATGGCGATAGGATATTGCTCCACTGGAGGTTTGACATGCTCCAGTTCTTCGAAAAACACCATCCAAAGTATTTTTTAATATGTCATAGACTCCTTTCCTCTACAAGTGGTGCTGTTAGTTCCAGATTACAGCACACTTTGAAATGGAACAGAACTGTTAATCCTAATGGTGGAAAAGGGAAAAACATTGCCATGGACTTGCAAATGGAGTTTTTCAACAAAGCATACAAAGGTACACCAGTTTTCCTTTCTAGTAGTAAATACTTCAAATTTGCTTTTCAGGTTTTACACTGTAAATTATTATTCTATTTCATCAACCTGTTAGTCATATCAACATACCTGAATAGGACAAGCTATCTTTAACCTTGGACAAACTTTTATTACCTTCACTTATTTCTGAACCTTCACTTATTTCTGATTTGCTCCAGGACACCGGAATACCCATTACGACCACTAAATTACATTATTTAGTGTAGAAGGCAGATAGCTACTTAAAGTAAGGTGAAACTAAAACAGAAAGCTCCTTCAGTTTTGAATTTTACTTTCACCTTGCTTTAAACTGCCACCCATGTTTCATAGTTATTTTCTTAGTGGTTGTAATAGAGAGGTTATACTGTAGTTTGATATCATTTCAACATAAATAAGATCCTTTTTTCCACACATCGTATTTAAATTATGTGATTTCCGTTTCAAGGTGTGCAGTCGACAGAAAAGTGATCCCTTAGTGTCACAGCGGGCACAACAAATGCCCACGAACATATGTTTCCTATTTAGCTTAATTTATTTTTTGCTTCCACAGAAAGTGTAAAAGGTGCAGCAGGTCAGTTAACAGATGACACAATTGCAAGACACAGTCAGATGGCAGGAATCAGTGATGTCTTGAACAAAGTGTATGAAAATCAGGTTTCGGGTCTTGGTAGGAGATTGGTTCAAAAAACTGGAAAACCTGATAGAAACAAAGATATCAGTGAATTTGTGTCCTTGTTATTGGATGAAGATCTGCTAACAAACCACCCAGGTAGATGTTTTGCATCATATCCAGAATTGACTTTAAAGCTGTACACAAAACTTCAGCCAAAAGCATTATTGGCGAGACTGGAAAGGATAAGGAAAGAAATGTCCAAAAGGAGACAGTTGTCATCTATAAACAGAGCTGATGGTCAGTGATAACCGGACTACTTAAACAGTGTATAAATTGAAGTCAGCAACAACAACAAATAACTCTTATGATTAGAATACGATTAAACCTGTTTTCATGACCATTTTTAGATAAAGCATTAGCATAGGCAGATGGTAAAGCAGGTTGTTTTTTAGATTATTCAAAGCTTTTCTTCTTTTTTTTTTAAAGAAATTCCATAAATAAAAACATCGAAAAATAAAAGGCCAAAAGTGCCTGTGATTTCCTTCGAGACGGATTGCAAATACTAACTTATCGGATTTCATAATCCTGCAATATTCAAATAGTTCACCGTCTGTTTTTTCATAGAACTCCATGCCTTGTATTAAATGGTCATTGAAAACAGGCTTGATCAAATTTTATTTCTAAAGTTACACAATAAAAAATTCAACAGAATTAAAACATTTAGGACCATAGAGCCACCATCTGCTAGGATATATGAAATATTTTATTGAGTGAAATAAATAGAATGCATTAAAATGCATATCTATGGAGTATAGGCTTAAAATGATGTCTGTCTTTGTTGTTTGCCTGAATCAATCATTCTTGAAACAGTTTGATTCCTGGCAAGCCATTAAGTAATATTCATTTTGAATAATGATCCAATCTGTTTTCCATTGCTAGTGTGGGAGCTAGGAAGTAAAAGGTAGATCATACTTCACAAAGTAATATTTTTTTTTTCAATCAAGTAATACTGTGATGAATTATTATTTCCAATGTAATTGAAACGCAATGCTATAAAATATAGAAAATGTTGACTTAAAGGGTTTCAGCATTAATGTGGAAATAATAGTCTCCCCCACTGTATAATGTGGATTGAAATTGAAATCTTTAAGTGAACAATATTTCAATTTTTTTTGTGAAAAAACTATGCAACAATGTATATTGGACGATTTCATACATTAAAACATGTATGAATTGGCCCGGTTTTAACTGGCCACTGAAATGTTACCCTTTACTCCAGCTATTGTATAGTTGCATAAAGCAGGCTGAAAGTAAAGCAGATGCTCATGAGCATGCTGCTTTACTTTCATGCTGCTTTAACATACACTCTGCTAGGAGGAAATATTTCTTATAGTGCATAGTCCTGCTGTATAAAGTGGAGAAAAAAACCCATTAAAGTGCAGTAAATGCATTAAAATGAGTATCTATGGAGTAAATGGTTATATTGGGTGTTTCCAATTCAGTCAGAGTGTAGTCCATTTTGGATTATTTACAGTTGTTTTTGTTTAATATGTATTGCAAAGTACAAAACAAAGCAGACCTAAATCAGAGGCTCTTGTAGGAGACCCCTGGTCTTGGTCTACACAATTTGTGTTGGAAAAGTGTTTTCAAACAATGATTTACCCATCACTAGGGTTTGGATTCTTATTGTTGTTTGTTTGTCTAGTCCTTTTTTTACAATTTAGGGGTGTATTTTTATAATATATGACATAATAGCAAACAGTGTAGACCCTGATCAGAGGGCTCCTGCCCTCTGGTCTGGGTCTACACTGTTTGCATAGGACAAGTGTACTCTTCCCTGGTACATTATTTGTAAGTGACGAGTATACTTGTTACTGGGGTTGGTGTTAAAGGAAAGCCTGTATTTGTCACTCAGAATTAAATCTAAAATGGACCCTTGTTTTAAATACAGTTCTATTATAAATGATTGTATAAAAACATGTAAGAGCTTAAATCAAGATGAAGTAAAGCAGAAAACATCTGTATGAGCTCTCTGGTTTACTGTCATTTTGCTTTAGGCATAAATCTGTGTTAAACACTAAAACTAGTTGGTTTTAACCCCTTCACTGCCATGACGTCATCTGCTTTAAAAAATGATGTCTGCTTTTATTTCTGAATGCAAACTTTAGGTATTTTGACTTTAGAAATATTGAAATGAGTGTCAAACAGTTTAGATCCTGATCAGATGCCATGTTCCCCATGTCTGATCAGGATCGAATTTGTTTGCAAATAACCATTGTACTCAGGGTAGGGCATTGAAGGGGTTAATAGAGGAGTTTTACTGTAATGATATGTTGAAATAATAGCAAACACCAAAATAAGATTGCTCCTTCATGAGAGCTCTGATCTTTGCTAAACACTGAAACCCTGACTTATTGCATTGCAAACAGTAGATGAAGGCTATCTGTGACTTTAGGTCTACACTGTTTGACACACACAAGCAGCTTGAGCATTTTATTTAGCAATATTATAAAGGGTATTTGGAAAATTTCAGAGACTCTGATGACAACGGTGATAGGTAATTGCATTGCAACATTTAATAATACATACCTCAGGTATGTATTATTAAATGTTGCAATGTGTATCCCACACAGGGTTTCTCTGGTCTGTCTACCACAAGTTATAAATTGTCTTTCTTGAAAAACATATTTACATCAGGAATGTGACCAGAGGGTCTTGAGCTCTTGTCCTACAGACACAAGAAGTTTGACAAAATATGCAGCATTTGCATTTCATGCACTGACAAACACAGTCACAGTTAAGGTCACAATCCTTCTTTGCCTTCATAATGTCAAGTTGACATGCAGGCATACCTTCCAGATGAAAGTGGTCAAGCACACCAAACCTTATGCACTGTTTTAGCACAGCAAGTTCTTTCAATGATTCCTCTTTGCACTTTGTCATGCTGCGTTTGTATGCATAACAGATAGCATATCCAGGCCTTCCATCTCTTGCGCAGCGTCCAATTTCTTGCCACAAATTTAAAATGGAGGTTGGCATACCCCAATGCACAACAACATCAATGTTAGAAATGTTCACGCCCATCCCAAATGCAACAGTGGCAATTAACACTTGAATTTGTCCATCTTCTTTAAGAAACTGCTCCATTATGTTTCTCTTGGTGTCACTGTCTGTATTGGCATGAAACATTTCTATTTGTCTCCGGCTGTTCATACATGTAGAGCTGTTTTCCAACCTGTCCATCATTAGCCATAGATACAGATGGTAACATTGGTTTATAGATTTCACATATATCACAACTTTCTTTCTGTCATCATTTTCGGCATTTAGTAGTTTAAGAAGCCACTGCAGTTCCACTTCAAAATTTTCCGATGATGTTTTTAAGTCAAGAAAAATATTTGGCCTGGAAAAAAAAAGGAAAGATACATTCATAAGTCAGTCTTATTTTAGTTCTGGCAGGCTGCTGAGTGGGTATTCATGCTATTTTGCATTTGTTAATAAATATACATGTATGCTAAATTCATAATATTGTTTTTTTCTTTTAGTGATTTGAAAATTATCGTTGACAGGTGTAACTCTAGCCAGGGTGTCTGGAATTATTATTCAGCCCACACCACGTCAAATCAAATGGGAAAACCTGTGACTTTTAATGTCTAATGCCAGATTTGCACAAACACAAATAGATACAAATTTGTTGCAAGGACTGCACCAGCAAATTGAAAGAAAAGCAGAAAGCTTTTAATGGAGCTTTCTTCTTAATTTAATGATTGCTGTAAGCTACCACCTTAATTTAAAAAACCATCATTGATTATAAATTTGTGGTAAGTATGTATGCAGATGAGGCATCCTTAGGTGCTTTTGTGAAAGAAAGGGTTAAGGGTGTTCAATTGGAGTTGCAAGTCTTATTTCTAACAATACATGTGATATTTCAATGCTCACAGACAACATAGTAGGTCATACGGTTTACCCTCTGTCTGTCCGTATGACCTGTGTGTTCTCAAGGTTAAGCTTTTAGGTAAATGTTTGTATTAAGGGTTTCCATTACATTGTACATGCCTTACAAATATCTTGTTCCAGTTAAAGCTTTTAACAATTGTTCAATTATTCGTCTTACCTGTCTGGTAGTGCAGCTACAACTTGGGTTTTACTTCCTTGTAAAGAAAGTACTTCGTATATATCCTGCTGTATTTGTTTTGTGGCTGTAGCTGTTAGGGCAAGAACAGGTACATCATACAAGCTCTGTAGAAATGAAACTTGCCGGTAGGCAGGTCGAAAATCCAATCCCCTGAAAAAATTTGTTTTTGTTATTTTGTATTGTTTTTTGTTGATGATTGCATGATATTTTGCATAAGCCAGGGTATGGAATTTGTTTTCAATGATCATAAGAAAGGCGAACTTGAAAATAGTGTTATTCTCCATACCCATGTTGTAATGTCTGGTGGATTAAATAACACCATTCACAATTTAAGTCAAACTTTTTTAACCCTTTTCCTGCTGTAATGTCATCTGCTTTGAAATTGTCATCTGCAAAACTGGGAAAATTAAGATTTTCTTACTAAGAAACCTAAAGACGAGTGTCAAACAGTTTGGATCCAGATCAGACGCCGTGTTAGGCAGGATAAGGATTAATGTTTTACCCCATAGTCTGTATTTTAGTTTTGCAAATAGGTGAACTCTTAAAGCAGGTTGAAAGTAAAGCAGAATGTTCCTTACAGAGCACTCTGCTTTACTTGTAACCTCCTTTAAGCTATAATCAGGAATTAATAGCTTTGGACTACTTTTAGTTTTCTAAGTGTCTAAATAATTATGGTAAAACAGTCGTATTCATGAGAAATGGGTTAAACAACTGTTAACCCTGCTGTAATGTTGTTTGCCTTGAAATCGTTGTCTGCAAAAATTAAGGATCTACACATTTTTAATTGAAGAAACCTAAAGACGAGTGACAAACAGTTTGGATCCAGACCAGACACATCGTTTATGCGGTGTCTGGTCTGGATCCAAACTGTTTGCAAATGCCAGTCAAGTCGTGATCAGCAGGATAAGGGTTAAAGGAAATATGTGGTCAATCATTGATACAAGGGGAAGCTCATATGATTTTAATATGCTACCTTGCATTGAGCAGTCCCCTCTTAATACTTTCATCCACTTATTTCCATTCAACAATGACCCAATTATCCACATAATACTTCTTGGACACCATTAATTGTATCAATATTTTTTAATCCTTTACTCCATAGCTTAATTTCAGTATTGAAGACAGATCTAGGGTTGCTGCAGCAGGCTGAAAGAAAAGCAGAATGCTCCATTTTAGGAGCATTCTGCTTTACGTTCGGTCCATTTTAAGCTACCATGTACTAGAATATAGAAAATATTTATGGTGCATATTCATTACTGTATATAATGGACCTATTTTCTTGAATAGAGGAATAAATTAAATTGTGTTAAAATAAGTATATATGGAGTAAAGAGTTAAGAAGGTGGTGGCTAAAAGTGAGATGAATTTAAAAATGCAGCAAGCGCATACTTCAGCTTTCTGCAGTAATTACAATCTGTTTTAAGCAGTCATCTGATCAGTGAAAGTGTATTGTTTGCTATGGAAAAATGGTTTAATGAACAGTTGCTAACACAAGTTTCATTGTACATGAGACATGTTCAGTATTTCGTGTTTAATAAAGATAAAAAATTTATATGAAATGTCTGTTTGTTCTTTATAACATTAATTCCATAAAGAGAAATATAATGGATTGCAAATCTCAATTATTGTGATTTTAAACAGGTATAACAGATTGCTATTAAATTACCATGAGGAAATACAATGAGCCTCATCAAACACCAGGATGCACAATTCCTTTCTTAGATGTTCCTTCAGCACTGTCCTCCATTTAGGTAACACAACTGCCTCTGGGGAGCCAAATACAATGCTAGGACCAGTTTCTTGGATATCTATAAATATTAATGACAATGTTTTTTTTATTTCAAAGCTTAGTATTGTACTCTAGAATGTCTTTAATGTAACGGAAATGTCCCAACTGAGACTGCATTGACAAGCTGTGGGAAGATCTAGATTTTTAATGTGTGGTGGTGGTAGCCCGAACTTGATGAAGGACTACGTGCTTTAATAAATGAATTTTGAATGTTCAATTTGATAAATTTAATAGCCAGGGTGGCTACCTTTATAATGAAATCTGAAAAAACAAGTAGCCACCATTAAAAGTCAAATATTTAGGCCGAGTTGTTTAACCCTTTACTTTACCCAATAGCCTGTTTATAATTATCAAGACAGGTGCCACTTAAAGCAGATTGAAAGTAAAGCAGAATGCATTCTGCTTTACTTTCAGTCTGCTTTAAGTCTGCTTTACCACCTACTAGGATATGGAAAATATTTCTTATGGTATTTTTCTTACTGTTAAAGAGACTGAAAACCAAAATTGTAAATGGCAGTCAGAAACTTATATAATGTAAACATTACTTTAGAAGAATGCTTTATGTTTAAAAATGTATTCAAATAAAAAACAAGCTTGGCAGGGATTTGAACCCATGCAGAGCTGGCACACAAATGAAAGTACTACGCTCTAACTCTCGGTCAGGACATATATCTACTTTATCCTAATTGTTGTGTATTGGAGTGAAGTTGAAAAATCAACATACTCCATTCATAGACGGAGTACTTAGATTTTACAATGGAAAATTCTAAAAAACTAAGATTCAGTGACTTTTCTTGAGGATGAGTTTTTAATAATCATATTTTTAATGCCATATTCATGACAAAGCCACAAAATTGCTTTTATTTCATGATTTTCTTCTTTCTTTATTGCAAATAAACCATCTGTGTTTCTGTCACTTTAAGAAAAGCGGGACAAGTGATGTTAATGGAATGTAAGCAAAACAATAAAATGGGTTATATAATACCTTTTGGGGTTGATTCATCTGACAGGGCACATGCCTTTACACCATAATTGTGAAGTACTTCAATTTGATCTGCCATCAATGCTTTCAGAGGTGAAATAACCAATGCAGTATGCCTTTCAGATGGTTGTAACTGAAAAAAAAAACCCACTTTATTGTAAGGGTTCTGTTAATCAAACGATTATTTTACAATTTTTAACCCTTTACTCCATATATACATATTTTAAACACATTTAATTTAATCATTCACTCAAGAAACTAGTTCCTCTTTATACAGTCTTGAATATGCACTATATGAAATATCATGGCAAGCTTCAAGCAGGCTGAAAGTAAAGCAGAATGTGCCTAAAGGAGCATTCAGCTTAACCTTCAGCCTGCTTAACCAGCTGTCTTCAATACACTAAGTTTGGAGTAATACATAATTTTCTTCTTATTGAGGTTTCTCTTAACCCTTTCCCTGTTCTATATTTAGGCCAAATTCCAATACCTACTGAATATTCATTAAGAAAATAGTTAAAAAGAAATATGGTAGGTGGAACATTGTAGACATTTAAGAAAGTAAATAAACATATCTATTAGATTATTTTAGCAAACAGAGCAGACCCTGATCAAACGACTCCTCTAGGAGCCGTCTGATCTGGGTCTACTCTGTTTTCAAAGGCGTGAAAACACGTTTATATGAGGGAAAGGGTTAAATTTGAGGATCATCTGTTGGCGGCAAATTTAAAATTTAATAAAAAAAACAAACACTGAATTTGCATGAAGACTGAATATTGGTTTTAAACAAAGTTTAAATCATATGTAGATTCTACAGGCTTGTAGTTGTAGATGTAGCTACAGATAAGTAGTTATTAAAAGTCAAATTTGTGTAAACATTAGAGAAAAGATCTGGATACCTCGTCAAGAATTAGCGGCAGCAAAGTGTAGGTCATAGATTTTCCAAATCCTGTCGGGAGCAGTCCAAACACATCTTTTTGGTTCAACAGATTCCTTATGATAGAAGTTTGTTCCTCCTTGAGCTTTAAATCGAAACTAAAGTTGTATTTCTTCTTTATGGAAAACAACGCAGTCTCTACACGCTCGTCCATTGTTGCTCGTTTTACTACGATTTCCTTATATGGAAGCTATTTGCTATTTGCATATTAGGTCACACGTGACCACCCGGAGCATGGGTAATTTTTTCAAAATGGCCGACCATCTCTCGGAAACGTCGTCCGCTTAGAGTGGTAAAACATTAATCGGAAATTACATGATTTTCAAGAAAGGTAACATAATTTTGTTAGCCCAGCGTGTTCAAAAAATCGTTTTAAATCGAAACATTGATTTCTTTTTACATTTGTTGTGAAAATAAAAGCGTTAAACCGCCGCGTGTGATTCACATTCGGCTTGCGCCACAGTAGAGATGCTAGCATGTCGTAGCTGTAAACTGGACGCTAGTCATTATCAGTCTTACAGCTACGATATCGCATCTAATCGAACCTCTTAACCTTTGACCGGGAACAGAAAACGTTTACTGTGAATATTGAAGAAAAAATAAATCAGCAGTTCAAAATAATCCTTTTTATACATACCTTGAAACAATTAAGTATTTTTATTCTCATCTATTAATCCCCAAACAATCCAGTGTTCCCTACCAGGGCTCTAGAAATTTTCAAATCCCAACCGGTCCAGCCGGTAAACGGACATTAGACCCTCCCCCGGACATTTGCCACCTATTTCTTGATGAGTGGACATTTGCCTCCTTGTCTTCTTGTGATATGCGGACATAAGCCACCTGGTAATATGTTTATGAGGGGCTATTGCCAACTTAAAGTTTGTATATAATAATATGATAGCATGAAATATCGAAATTTGTGAACAACATTTGACATTCGCGAAAACTAATGACATTTCAAGTTTGCATGAATGGCACTTTTGAAGGCTTTGATAGAGAAGCAAGAAACTAGTTTGATTAGTTATTATCATTTAGCTTATGATGCATACTTATTTCTCATCAGATAAACGAAAGCAACAAGCCAACATTGTTTTTCAGTTCACTGCAGCATATTTTTGGCAGATGACTGTATATCTACCTAAGGAGCTCTTTAATGTGGAGTCTCAAAAATAGGTCAATCTTTACCTTGAATCAAGCGGACATGTTGTTGACTTTTTGTTATGATTGTTCAAAGTTAATTGTGTTGCTGATGGATATCAAGAGAGTATTTGCTCTTAAAAAACTGATTACCCGATGCAAAGATTTTTTTCTCAGTGACCTTTCAGCCTTAATATAATTACAGTAGCCTAAATCTATGGACTGTAACGTGTTTGTTAACAGGTACAAGGTAGGTAATGTTTCGATTTGTGTCATAAGAGATGAATGTCTTATCAATATTACTAGCATGGTTGATTGGCTAGCTGAGAAGAGACCAAGTGGAACTGGACTGACTGCCGGGGCCTCTAGCCTTTAATCTCTTGACACGTTAATGATTGGGTCAAATGAAAACAGTTACTTTCAGCTGATGATTTTGATTAGAAACGGTGTCTGCTTAAGATTTTCGGACCGATTTTTTTTCAAATTCTGAAATACAAACCAGTCTCAAAATGCAAAAATCGGTCCAGACCGGCGATTTTCCGGATTTCTAGAGCCCTGTTCCCTACCACCCGCATAACAAAAACAAAAATGGCTGCCAGAAAAATATCACCTGCTTATCGAACCTCTATTTTAGAAACTGTTTACTGTAACATAATACTCATAATCACATGATTTCATCCTGGGCACGGGACCTTTGCGTAAGCTGAAGGGGTCAGAGCTGTCAAATATTTTTAAAGTGGTACACTTTTCAATTTATGTTGATATTCTATAACGTATTAAGAGTTTTCTCATGTTTAGCATAATTGTAGGAAAAATAAACTGTATTGACCTGTTTATGACGTATATTTCGTTTTTAAAGCTACAAGGCGTTGTTTACAGACAAAGCAACGGTACTCATGGTTTTATGAGGTAGTATGCACTTGTACATGCTTAAAAACACAAAAAAATGATAGGTTCGATAAACAGGTGAGGTTCGATAGAAGGTGAGTCTACGATACCTTGAAACAATTAAGTAATTTTATTCTCATCTATTAATCCCCAAACAATCCAGTGTTCCCCACCACCCGCATAACAAAAACAAAAATGGCTGCCAGAAAAATATCACCTGCTTATTGAACCTTTATTTTAGAAACTGTTTACTGTAACATAATACTCACAGTCACGAGATTTCATCATGGGCACGCGACCTTTGCATAAGCTGAAGGGGTCAGAGCTGTCAAACATTTTTAATGTGGTACACTTTTCAATTTATGTTGATATTCTATAACGTATTAAGAGTTTTCTCATATTAGCATAGTTGAAGGAAAAATAAACTATTGACCTGTTTATGACGTATATTTCGGTTTTAAAGCTACAAGGCATTGTTTACAAACAAAGCAACGGTACTCATGATTTTATGACGTAGTATGCACTTGTGCATGCGTAAAAACACAAAAAAATGGTAAGTTCGATAAACAGGTGAGGTTCGATAGAAGGTGAGTCTACGATATACAACTCGTTCATTGACTTTGCGGTAAAAAAGCCACTATATAACTTATAAGTATGTAGTATCATATAAAGGCTTTTACACGACTGGTGAGAAGAGACGCCTTTATGATTGGCGATGATCTCCTAGGGCTGTCTTGAAAGCCTCTTTGGAATCAGCATGCACAATGCTATCTGGGCTTTTGTTCCACAGTATCATAGTGTGGTCTACAAATTATTTTTTTAATTTGTCTAAAATGTCTATAAAACCATTATTATTCAGGATTGATGTCATTGTTGTGATAAGTGTTTTTAATATTTTTGCTAAATCAGTTTATTAACTGTTAAAATTTCATGCATGTGTTTAATGTATTTAAATTGGTGTGTCATGTTCCATTTCCACATGGACAATCTTAGTGTTAACATTCTGCAACCACCTGTTCTTAATCAATGTACAATCGAGGTAAATATGTTTAAGTGTCTGTTAAATTGAAATATGCTGTATGTTTTTATGTTTATCAATCTTCTTTTAATTTCAGACTTTCTTTGGTATTGATAAAATATTTTTCAAGCTGTTGACAAGGATTTCCTCTGTGTTTTGTGGGCTGGTAAAATCTACTGTTAGATTCCAGAGCAACATCCACACTACTATTACAATGGCAAAGTATAATGTTCTGTTTGTGCTTGGAGGACCAGGAGCAGGCAAAGGCACACAGTGCGCAAATATTGTCAGGGTAAAGTTTTACATCCTACATATACTTGTTACTGGTACAGTAAAATTACTCTGTTACACTGGCTGATCTGAGACAAATGATGTTCCCTGCACTGGCCTGCAGTTATTGTAACATGCTATGATTAACCGTTTCTCTAATGAATATTCATGTCAGAAATAATGACTGCATAAATATTACTTAACCCTTTCCCTTATATAAACATGTTTTCACGCATTTGCAAACAGAGTAGACCCAGATCAGACAGCTCTTAGAGGAGCCGTCTGATCAGCGTCTGCTCTGTTTGCTAAATGAATTTGATAGATATGTTTCTTTACTTTCTGAAATGGTTACTATGTTCAACCTTCCATAATTCATTATAACTATTTTGTCTATGAATATTCAATAGGTATTGAAATTTAGAATAAACGTAGAACAGGGAAAGGGTTAAGCTAACTTTTTTACAGCCATTATTTTCAAGGGAATGTTTAGTCATCACAGAAACTACAGTCAGATCTTTATTATTTCATAAGCAGACAAGCAGAATCAGACATCTCCTACAGTAGGTATGTGATCAGGGTCTACTCTGTTTGAAAAGTTGTGAACAAAAAATTGTATGAGGGGAAAGGATTAAATTTACTCTATGAACATTCTTATAAGAAATAATGGCATATGCATATTAATTAGCTGATTTTTTATAATGGCATATAATATGAATATAGAAGTTTTTGGCAATGGCAGATGCAATGTACTGCAGAATCAGATTTACATAATTTCATAAGCAAACAGACAGATCAGTCAGCTCCTACACAAGCCATCTGATTTATCATCTAGGTTTACTCTGTTTGTAACTTTAGGCGTTAAAATGTGTATCTATGGAATAACGGGTTAATTGTCATCTCGTTCAGAAATCAAATGGTCATCACATATACATACATTATTTATTTCATGATTTGGATCCAAACTGTTTGTAAATAAATTTTCCAGTAGCACATTTCTTAACCCTTAACATGCTGAATAATTAAAACTGGTTCCCCCCTTTCTGAATATTAATTAAACAATAAATGTAGCAAAATATTTCACTGAAAAGGTGATTTTTATGACAAACAGTGTAGACTGATCAAAGGGCTCCCTCAGGAGTCTTTTGATTGGGGGTTACACTGTTTGCCAAGGTCTAATATACTTGGATCCTGCACTTTAACCCTTTCCTTCATATAAACACCCTTTCATGCATTTGCAAACAGAGTAGATCCAGATGAGATCGCTCCTGTAGGAGACGTCTGATCAGGGTCTGCTCTTTTTGCTTATGGTTTAATATAGATTTGATTCTACAGTTTCTGTCTCACCCAAAATTTCCTATGTTTGTATGCCGTTTTAAAAATTAATCTAATTGATATTCATGATGTCATTATTTCTTACATGAATATTGAACTGGTAATGGGTCAAGGGTTACAGTTAATTATGTAATGCTGTTCAAGCAAATGTCATACAATTGTTTTGTGATTTTATCTTAACTGAAATTCTGCCAAAGGCAAGGAATGTACTGTACATGAAATTGTTGTAATAGTTGCCACCTATTTTAATATTCCCATTAAATATTTACTCCATAGATATGTCCTTTGTTCCCTTTGCAAATTGAGTAGATTCAGATGAGACAGGTCCTGTAAGAGTTGTCTGATCAGGGTCTGTTTTGTTTGCTTGTTGAATTACATAGACCAGAGTCTACACTTTCTGCCATGGCCTAAAATTCCTTTGTTCATGTAGTTATAAAAAATCATGTAATAAATTTCATGATGTCATTATCTTTTACATCAACATTCATGAAGTAAAGGGTTAAGGGAGTGTCTCTATTTAGCATAAGCCTTATACAGCGTTATCTTGTGATCTGTGTTTGACCATCCTCTGAACCCTTTCCTCCATAAATATGCCTTTCTACGCCTCTGTAAAAGTCACTTTCTGAAACCATTGTGATAAATAGAGCATTGCTCCATATATTATAGGAGCAAATGCTCTATTTATCACAATGGTTTTCAAACTACAAAAAATTTAGAATTTTCCTTATTTAATGCTCCTTTTCGGTAGGAATGGGTTAAGTTCCTGTGCAGGAATGGGTTAAGTTGGATTTTAAGATATTTTACATTGCATATTATGAACTAGTATTATAGTTATTAACCTTTTACTTCATGGGAATGCTTTTTGGCCTCTTTACAAACAGAGTAGACCCAGATCAGATGGTACCAGTGACTGTTGAAGCTATATGATGAGGGTCTGTTCTGTTTGCTTAATATGTTGCAACTTTTCTGCTGTTTGTCATGATAATAAATTTCCTTATATTATGTATATTTTAATACAAGTATTAATTAATGATTATTCATTTAGGATAGAGTTATGCATGAATATTCATCAGGTAAAGGGTTGAATTATTGATGATGTCCTTGAGGGTGTTTAACCCGTCATGTCTTGTAAACACTTTTTCAAACCTATTAATTAACAGAGTAGGAGCCGTCTGATCACGGTCTGCTCTGTTTACTTATGAATATTAATTAGATCTGATTCTACAGTTTCTTCTAATACCGCAAAATTCTGTATACATATGCAATTATAAAAATTAAACTAATAAATAATCATGATGTTATTTTTTCTTACATAAATGTACAATGGGGAAAGGGTTAGGTACATGCGGTGAGTTTTTATTAGGATAACATTACTTATGTACTATGTAGATGATATGATGACATTTGTAGTAGGTTCTATAGAAGAATGATTTATAATTGTTTTTCGTTTTTGTTTTAAGATAATGCAAGTATTATTCAAGTGGCAAAAATGTGAATGCTTTATGTTCTTCATTACAGATGGTTGCTTAATGTAGGATGATAGCACTGCAGAAAGCTCCAATACTTTACTGCAATGCTGGTCATGCTGCATTATGCAGTCACCTATAATGATATAAACAACTACAAAACATACATATTTAAAGTGGTCATTGTAAAAGGAATTTAACTGTATTTTAGATGGCCAGATTTTATTGCGCTTATTTGCTTTCTTTTGTCTACATGTATTTGGTTAAAACTACATGTATTACTCATTTGGCAAAATTGATGACACAAGGAAAAATCAATTCAGAAGAAACCTGTTAACTGTTTGCTGAATTGTCAAATAATTACACACCGTTAATTATGAAATATAAACCAGTGCAGTAATGTGCCAGTACAGTTACATACATAGTACATGTATATTTTTTTTAGTTAATCCTCATGAATAGAATTAATAACATATGAATGTTTATTAGCTGAATTTTTATATTTCTATTCTTATGAACATAAAATGTTTTGTCTTTGGCAAAAACTGTAGATTCAGATCTATATGATTCTACCTATATAATTTCAAAAACAAACAGAGCATATCCTGATTAGATGGCTCCTAAAGGAGCTGTCTGATGTGGGTCTACTCTGGTTTCAGAGGTATGAAAGGGTGTCTCTTTCAGGTAAACAGAACAGTTTGTTTCTCTTCAGGACTATGGTTTTGTGCACTTGAGTGCAGGTGATTTACTGAGAGAGGAGCGACAGCGGCCAGATTCTCAGTATGGAGAAGAAATTGAGGGACATATCAAGAATGGAACGATCGTGCCGGTGGCAATCACCTGCTCTCTACTGAGAAGGGTAATGAAATATTAATGTTTACAATGGTTCCAACTTTAAACCCTTTCCTTTATAAAAAGCCTATTCACACCTTTGGTTTGAAAACAGGGTAGACCCAGATCAGACAAGCTCCTGCTGGAGCCGTCTGATTAGAGTCTGCTCTGTTTGCTTTTGAAATTATGATAGATCTGACTACAGTTACTATCAATACTAAAATATCCTGTGTACATAAGCCATTATTAACCCTTTCCCTGTTCTGTATTTAGGCCAAATTTCAATACCTACTGAATATTCATTAACTAAATAGTTATAAAGAAATCTGGAAGTTGGAGCATTGTATACATTTTAGGAAGTCAAGAAACAGATCTATCAAATTCTATTAGCAAACAGAGTAGACCCTGATCAGACGGCTCCTCTAGGAGCCGTCTGATCTGGGTCTACTCTGTTTGCAAATGCGTGAAAACACGTTTATATGAGGGAAAGGGTTAAAGCCAATAAATATTCATGATGTCATTATTTCTGACATGAATATTCAACAGGGAAAGGGTTAATCTGGGGTCTAATCACAAACCTATTGTTTTGAAGTAGGTAGTGGACATTTTACTATGAATATTCACCATCTTGATTTGAATAGATTTTAGAGAAACCCTTTGCGTGCAAGCAGCAAACTTGTGACTATCTGTCCAAATAGTTTAGATCCAGATGAGATGTCAAGTGTCTCATCAGGATCATAATTCTTTGACACCCTGACTTTATTTTTCCAAGAGAAATAAGAGAGAAAATATATGACAGTTACTTAGTGTACAAAGAGGGAAATTCTGTCTGGCAAGAATATCATCATCTGGAATGAAAATTCAACAAGACTAGCACTGTCCACATGAGTCTTTTTGTTACAAACTTACAAGTTGTGATGTTTGCACGGATGCCTCTTATGAAATAAACACAGCTTTTTTGCATAGTAAAATGCAACCACAAAATTGAAATGAGTTTGTTTGTGACACTAGTTTATTACCTTGCGTACATGTAGGAATGCCATCATTGCCTTCACAGATATCATGCTCCAATCAGTGTGTTCATACAAAGTTTAGAAGTATGGATATACATGTATCTAAAAAAAATGCTATTATATTTTACATTATAGACAAAGATCAATGGGCTCTTGAAGGAGTTCTCTAACAAGAGTCTGTAGTGTTTCAATGTAGGATGGTTTATCATGACAATATTAAAATACATGTACTAGACTTTGTGTCACAGATTTTATAATTTTAATTATATGATGTACTTCTTAAAGTCAGGGAGAGTGTGTATTCACCCTATCTGTATGTCTGTCTGTATCTGTCTTTCTCTGTGTCTCTGTCTGTCTCTCTCTCTCTGTCTGTCTGTCTCTCTTCCCCGCCACTCCCCATCCCCCTCTGAGTCCCTGCCTCCTCGTCTCCCACCTCCCCTTCCCCTATAGCTTTTGATGGGCAGTCTACATTAAACAAATAATTTCTGTATTTCTCTACTAAAACCAGATACGGTTTGATTGATAATTAGGGGATTTAGATGGATCAATGTGCTTCATTAACAATTTTATTGTTGCATATTCATGTAAGATATGACTTCATGAATAGTAATTAGCTGAATTTTACCATTGGCATATATACATAGGATTTTTAGTATTTGTAGATCGGGTCTACTCTGATTGCAAAGGTGTGAAAAAGGGTTTGTCTGAGGGAAAGGGTTAATACCTACAGCTCTATACAAAGTCTGATAATTTTGTAGGCAATGGAGAACAGTGGAAAGCAGAAATTTCTGATTGATGGCTTCCCCAGGAACAAAGACAATTTAGATGGCTGGAACACAGCTATGGAAGGGGTAGCAGATGTGAAAATGGTTTTATTTGTCAACTGCTGTGAACAGGTTTGTATGAAATGGTTTATTCTCATAAATTCTCATACTTTCTCAAAGCTCAACATAGAGCACACAAACAGGAGGATGTTTAATTGGATTCAAAGAGAAATGTTGGTCTTGATTTTAGAATATCCTTTAATTTAACCCTTTAGCTAGTTGATATGCTCCTATAGGAGCCGTCTGATCTTGGTCTACAGTGTTTGCAAATGATCGAAAATGCATTTACATGTATATGAAGGAAAGGGTTGAAACAGGTTTTTCTGTATATCATATGAACATGTTTTTGCCTTAGTTGAAAGTTAACAGAAACTCTGACATCAAAAGTGAGATAATATATGACCTTTTGTTTCAAATGATATGATTTAACTCTTTACTCGGTGTAAGAAACAATGTATGTATGGATATTAAGTAGCATAATATTTATAGTGGTATATGAACAAGGTTAGTAATGTCCCGAGGAAAAATAATAGTATCAGATCTATATAATTGCATAAGCCAACAGCAGGACTGATCAAACAGCTCTTACAAGAGCCGTCTCATCACTGTCTACTCTGTTTGCTAAGGCGTTAAAATGTGTATCTATGGAGTAAAGGGTTTAAAAGGACACATTTTCACTTTTAAAGGTTTGCGTAGAGAGATGTTTAAACAGAGGCAAAACTAGTGGAAGATCAGATGATAACATGGAGAGCCTACAGAAAAGGTATGATGTTCTTAAGCACTCCACTGTCATTTGGAACTTGCCCCTAACATATGAACTGAATTTATGTGCTAACCCAGTAGTAATTGGATTTACAGTAGAACTTGCCTGAAGCAGCTATCAAAAAGATGTCTTATTATGGGTCTGTAAGGCAGGTGGTAGCTTAATGCATGTCAAACATAATGCAGAAATCTCTTCTGCATTACTTTTGCCCTGCATTAAGCAATTACCTGCCTTTTAAGACTCATATGTTCAATAAATGGATGGCCACTTAAGACAGGTTCTACTGTACTTAAGTAGTAATAGTTGCCCATGAACAATAATTCTGTTTGAGCTGAACACTGGGGAAAAGGGTCTTATTGCATTGCAAACAGTGTAGATCACTATTTATCACCTGTATCAATAATATGTTCTCTATCTTTCCATACACTGTAAAACTTGATCAGGTATCTCATCATAGGCATGGCATCATGTCTGTTTACAATGCATTAACCTTTTCCCTGTTGAATTTTCATCTAAGAAAAAAGACATTGTGAATATTTTATTAGCTGAAGGTTTATACTGGCTTATGTACACATGGATATTTGGTATTGGTAGAACTGTAGAGTCTGATCTATTACCATACTTTGGGAATAATTGGCGTCATGATATTTTTGCCATTTTGCTTCAAAATGCCGGTGTTTTATTCCGGTCAGTTTAATTTTTGCCATTCCGAGATTAAAGGGGCAAAAAATAAAAACATATATGAATCCAAAGTAGAAAAGATTATTCTACCTTTGGTTAATTTCAAGTATTCAAGTTGTTATTGTTAAAATGGAAATACTAGAAGTAGGAAAAGCTATTTCCGGTCATGTCTAATTCCAGGGATAAAGCAGTGAGTATAAGGTATATCAGCTAATCGTAAATAATTTGTTTCCGACGTGTGTGTAAATGATTGAATTGCACACAAACTATACAACAAAGCAGTGATTAAATGCTCAAGCAATACCACTGTAATGGCTGTTTGGGTATCTGTCCTGAATTAATTATTACAATAGTGTCTCATGTAGGTGTTAATCTGTGTCTGTCCGTCAACAATTTCAAACGACTTCTTCTCTGAAACCGACTGCCCAATTGTAACCAAACTTGGTCAGATACATACTGTGGGTGGGTGCTTCAAAAGTTGTTAAAAGATAGTGGGTGGGGCCATCGGTCTTGTTGCCATGGCAACTACACAATATCTAGAAAAATCTTCTTCTCCAGAATGACTTGTCTGATTTGAATATAGTTTTCACCAAAATGTTTCTCAGTTGATAGACTTCAAAAGTTATTAAAAGAATTTTGATCCGGCAAAAAACATGGCCGCCAGAGGGCGTGGTCATTTTTTCCATATATGGTAATATTGGAAAATCTTTAAAAATCTTCTTCTCTGAAACTGTAAAGCCTAGACCTTTGATATTTGGTATGTAGCATGATCTTATGGTCCTCTACAAAGAATGTTCAAATTATGACCCCCGGGCCAAAAATGGCCCTGCCCAAGGGCTTATCAGTTTTTCATAGGAAAATCTTTAAAAATCTTCTTCACTGAAACTGTAAGGCCTAGAACTTTGATATTTGGTATGTAGCATGATCTTATGGTTCTCTACAAAGCTTGTTCAAATTATGACCCCCGGGCCAAAAATGGCCCCGCCCAAGGGCTTATCAGTTTTGCATAGGAATTTTTTTAAAAATCTTCTTCTCTGAAACTGTAAGGCCTAGACCTTTGATATTTGGTATGTAGCATGACCTAATGGTCCTCTACAAATTTTGTTCAAATTATGACCCCCGGGCCAAAAATGGCCCCGCCCAAGGGCTTATCAGTTTTTCATAGGAAAATCTTTAAAAATCTTCTTCTCTGAAACTGTAAGGCCTAGACCTTTGATATTTGGTATGTAGCATGATCTATTGGTGTTCTACAAAAGATGTTCGAATTATGATCCCCGGGCCAAAAATGGCCCCGCCCAAGGGCTTATCAGTTTTTCATAGGAAAATCTTAAAAAATCTTCTTCTCTCAAACTGTAAGGCCTAGACCTTTGATATTTGGTATGTAGCATGATCTTATGGTCCTCTACAAAAATCTTCTGATATTTGGTATGTAGCATGATCTATTGGTCCTCTACAAAAGATGTTCGAATTATGACCCCCGGGCCAAAAATGGCCCCGCCTAAGGGCTTATCAGTTTTTCATTGGAAAATCTTTAAAAATCTATTGAAACTGTAAGGCCTAGACCATTGATATTTGGCATGTAACATGATCTAATGGTCCTCTACAAATATGTAGCTGTGGCTTGTGGTCCTCTGCCAAAAATATTTAACTTACGACCCTGACCACTGGGCGAAACTTGGCACTGCCTCAGGGCTTATCAGTTTTTCATGGGTAAAATATAAAATATTATTTTTCTCTGAAACCATAAGGCTTAGACCTTTAATTAATGGCATACTGCTTTGCCTAGTGGTTCTCTACCAAGGTTGTACACATGATTTCTTGTGGTCAAAAATGGCCCGCCCCTGGGGTTATCTCACGTGAGCGCTTCAGGGCCTCATGGCCCTCTTGTTTTAAATTTTTGCCCTTTCATACCTGGTAGCGAAATAGGCCAATTATTAACAACGGCCAATTATTCCCAAAGTATGGAAAATGTCATAAACAAACATTGCAGACCCTGATCAGATGGCTCCTACAGGAGTGGTCTGAATTGGTGTACTCAGTTTGCAAAGGCGTGAAAAAGGGTTTATATGAAAGAAAGGATTACGGCCTGTTTTCTCATAGAAATATTCCTTAGTTAACCATTTAGCATAGTTAAGCTGATATCATTGTCCAAAAACATGTCCCTATGCAACAGAGCTAATTTCCCTGTTTATGAATTATCTGCACATGTCTCATTCTGTCTCTGCAAATTTTCTTTCTGCTTTGCATAAAGTGACTTTGAAATTATTTGGCTATGCTAATTTTATGATTGTAGTTAAAACTTTAATAGCATTCTTTTCTGAAACCAATGTTTGAATTTCAACATAATTTGGCAGGAATATTCCTTAGGTGACAATTTATTCAAAGTGTTGAAGTCGTTAGTATTTATCAAAAAACTTGTCCTCTGAAGAAAGGGCTAAAATTTCTGTATATGGCTATAGGCCATTATACGAGGGGTGTTCAAAAAGTTCCCGGAAAAGTGTTGTAATTTCTTTACGATTCAATATTGTTCCATAAAATTTCACTCAGCAAAACTATAAACAATTCTGAGTCTAAACATAAAATACAATGCACAATAGAATATACATATTACAAAATATTTAGCATCTATAACAGCCACCATAGGGAAACCGGCCCAACGTCATTGAACGTCATCGACGTTATGTCTCACTAATCACTTACCAACGGATAAAATTGTCTCAAATTCAATCTATGTCAAAGTATTTGCCCCCAAAGATATACATTTTTACACCTTTTCACCCAGGAAGTAAATGATTCACTGAAACTGTTCTTCTGAAGTGATGAGATTGCCACTTTAACCGTAATGCACCAGTCCACTTCAAGCAGTCCTTTGGTTTCTGTGACGTGCGCAATGTTACTGACGTTGGATGACCTCTCCGTGGCTTGTCCATGACACTGTCTCTGCTGTTTTAAACCATCCGTACCACTCGTACACCTGTGATTTCTTCATTGCAGTTTACCTATATGCCTTCTCCAACATTTGAATGGTCTCTTTCCTTGAAATACCATTCAAAACACAAAATTTGATCGCTTATCATTGTTCCATACTCATTTATGCGCACCATACAAAACAAAATGGCTGTCAAAATGCCAATTGACATAACATTCATTAGTTACATCACTCACGTCACGTCAAGGTTTGGGGCTAAATCGAAGCAAAGTTTGGAGAGAGAAGCTGTGCACACAACAGAGGTACAAGTGTTTGTTTAAAGGTGTTATGCATAAAAAATATTTATTTTTGGGCCGGTTTTGAGATGGTGTGGTTGCTATAGTTACCATAAAGTTTGGTCTGGTCAATGACTGACATTAAGATTCATGTTGTACACTCCAAACACTTGTTTCTACATACTCACAAAGTTCCATAGAAATCTGTCGGCTCTTCTCTATTTTACAACACTTTTCCGGGTATATTTTGAACACCCCTCGTAGTGTAATATTATGTCTGAGTAAATTTCCATAAAGTATGCATAAACAGTTTTAAACACCCTTAACCCTTAAATTGCATGGCATGGGTCACTAATGTCCTTTGCAAACAGTGTAGACCCAGATGAGCCCTCTCATCAGTGTCTGCACTGTTTGTCATGTTACAGTTTTCTTAAGAATTCCTTAATATTCACCATAAGCTTGACTTGTTTGGATTTTGTGTGTAGTAGCTCTATTTAATCCTTTTTCTGATGTTTTACAGAATACGGACATACAATGAGTCCACAATGCCTATAATTGAACATTATAAGAAACTAGATCTAGTGAAAGAACTGGGCGGAGAGAAATCACCTGATGATGTAAGTATGGAAGTGAAACATTACATGTTTATAATTTCCAAATGCTATATCAGAATATTTAGAAGCAAAATGAAGTGCTGCTTTCAATCTGTAACAATCAAAACATGCTTGAAAGGTACAGGGATGCGAATAACTGTGACTCTAGAATCCTGAAAAATCAATAAAGGGATGAATGGGATCATAATGTAAGACTCCATTGTGGGTTTAGGGCAAAACCTTGGTGGTCACAGGGAGCAAAGCCACCAGAAGATTTTTATGTCCCCCCAAACGAAGTGGGGCGGGGACATATTGTGTTTACTCCATTTCTTCCTTTTCTTCATTTTCTCCATCATCTTCTTCCACTGTGAACTTGCCTGACACATGTCCCTGTAAGTAATAGTCCGATCCAAATGAAACTTTGCATGAATATTGCTGGTTATTTGCAGATGTACATTCCACTTTTTGTTTTTTAAAGATAAAAAAAATACCATAGAAACTGAGTGGTGGCCTAGAGCTGATTATTAAAAACTTAGATATTGTTTGATTTTGCTGATACGTGTTTTGAAAGTATTGGTTGCCATGGTTACTCATTGGTAGACTTTGATTAGTCAAAATTTAGATATTGTTCATATTTGCTAAAAAATTGGTACAGGGATATTTGGGTACCCCAAACGCAATTGTAGGTGATTCCAGAGTTGGTTACCTAGGTAATGGAGTGGGGGCCCCTGGTTGCAACTTAGATATTATTTGATTTTTTGAAAATTGGTATGTGGTGGTATATGAGTACCTTAAATGGCAGGTGTTTTAAAAGAGGTGGTTGCCATGGTAATGTAGTAGTGGCCAGTGATTGGTCGAAATTTAGTAATTGTCTGATTTTGCTGAAAATTGGTATTAAAGAGATATTTAGGTACCTCCAACTTAATGGCAGGTATTTTGAAAGTATTGCTTTGCTATGGTATCGAAATGGATAGCTCTGATTTGTCAAAATGAACTTTCTGATTTTGTATACATGAAAATCAGAAAAGTCACCGGGATACTTATGAAAAAAATCATGACAAAATGAATGACATATAACTGAACAAACTCTTGCAACCATGAAAATGAAGCAACAGAATCTTCATTACTGTAGATCGAGTATTTGAGAACAGTTTATTACTGATCAATGTATAATTATCCCCTGCTGAGAGAAAAGGGATATTGTTTTGGCGCTGTCCATCTGTCTGTTTCTCTTGGAGTGATATCTCAGAAACTTTGTGTAAATATTACGTACCATAACAGAATGTGAGCCTGAAAGTATCACTCACATTGACCGTTGATCACCAGAGTTATGGCCTTTTGTGTTGCTGAAAATGTAACATTTTTGCATGACAGAGGCTTTTTCTTTGCAACTTTGTGTAAAGGTTAAGTAGCTGTTCTGCAAATATCATTCATATTGACTGTGGAACACCAGAGTTATAGCCCATTGTTTGCGAAAAATGTATCATTTTTATCTGTACAGAGCCATTTCTCAGAAATTGCTTGAAGTGTTTCTATGAAACTTTGTGAAATGTTTAGTAGCATAAGGACATGCTCCACTGCAAGAATCATTTATATTGACCTTGGAACACTTGGGTTATAGCCCTTTGTTTGCGAAAAATGAGACGTTTTTGTCTATCCAGAGCCATTTCTCAGAAACTGGCCCCTACACACATTTTGACTAGGGAATACCAGTGTTTTGGCACAGTGTTTGTTTCTGCATTACTTCACCTTGCATTAAGCAACTATTTGCTTTTAAAGGCATCAATGTTTATTATACCTCCACAAACGAAGTTTGAGAGGGGGTATATAGGAGTCAGTCTGTTGGTTGGGCGGTTGGTCTGTCTGTCTGTCCGTGGCACAACCAGGTTAAGTCCACTCATTTACATAACCCTTCGAGATAAAGCTTTGAAACTTTACACACTTGCCTACCATCACAAGCTTCATATGTAGGCAAGAGTACATATTGGCAGCATTTTGACAGAATTATGGCCCTTTTTAACTTGGAATATTTGGTTATGGTTTATGACATTATGAATTTATTACATTATATGCATATACACCAGGGAATGGGTTAAAAGCATATAAATGATTTCCTATAGAAGAAAACTGTTCTTGGTCTTGTGACAGTGAGCTGAAATACATGGAAACAAAATTAACATTTGTGATATTCATGAACTTAATTTGTACACAAACCTGCTTATCATTTATAGAATGAATGATAAGGGTTCTTAACTTGAGTAAGTTAACCCTTTCCCTGTTCTGTCTTCATGTAAGAAATAATGACAAAATGAATAATGAATATCTATTGGCTCAATTTTTAGAATATAAACTTTCTCAAGGGAAGTTTTTGCTTTGACATAAACCGTAGAATCAGATCTGTATCATGTCACAAGCTATCTAGGTCTACTCTGTTTGCAAATGTTTGAAAAGGTGTTTATATGCGGGAAAGGGTTAACAAAACATCTTCAAATATTTGCTTCTTTTGAAAACTAATACCCATGCAAATTTGAAATGTCATCAGTCTATGTGATGGTCGCATATATCTGTAACTTTGAAAGCCTGAGCTTTGGACTGATTGGGATTTCAACATTTCTTGATTTCTGCTTAATACAGCATTTACTGCAATTTTCTCAGTAAAACTTGACCTATTCAATGCATCTGTAGACCCTTTACCCCCATATAAATGACTTTTGGCACTTTTGCAAACAGAGAAACTTCAGATCAGACAGCTCCTGTAGAAGCCATCTGATCAGGGTCTGCTCACTTTGAAGTAAGTTTAAGAAGTAATATAGATCTGATCCTACAGATTCTACCATAGAACAAATTTGTGTGATCATTTATAATTATATAAATCAGTTAACCCATTACCTCATAGGCTATTTTTAGATACAACCTCTTTGAATAAATCTACTGAAAAGAAGCATTAACTAGAGAAAAGGAAACTTAGAATTTTGTAGTTTGAAACCATTGTGATAAATAGAGTATTTGCTCCAGTAGGATCAAATGCTCTATTTATCACAATGGTTTCACAAAGTGACTTTTACAGAGTCGCCAAAAGTCGTCAATATGAGGGAAAGGGTTAATGATTATTCATGAAGTGATCAATTCTTGTATAAATATAGTTATTCATGGGGCTAATGGTTAATAAACCTATACCACAGTGTTATGATGCTTTTGATTTTACTTTTCAGGTATTTGCAGATGTCAAGAAAGTGCTAGATGAGCTTAAATTATGATGTCGGGAGAAAATTTCTGCAAAGTCTGTCACTGCTAGATATCAGATTTACATATTCAGTAGAATCGCAACTGTCAAAATTAGTTTCTGTATAATGACATACAAAATGTCTATTAAATGGCTTGTATTAAACCCTTCTAACACCTTAGCATGAAGAAAAGTTCATATGCCTCAGATCTCAAAAGTTCTTTACTTGTTTTCAAAATCAGTTTAAGAGTGTCCAAAATATTGGATCCTGAATATAGTTAACAGGATCCAGATAAGATGCGTAAATTAAAACATTTCAAGAATAACTTGATTTCTCCACCAAACCCTATGTTGTGACCACTCTTTACAATCGTCTTGAAGAGACCATTTTAAAGAGTGGTCACAACACAGAGTTTGATGGAGAAAAGACTAATTCAGTATTTGAGTACACACCTTTTGATGTTGCTCTAGTTGAAAATCTAGTCTGGATTTGAATTGTTTGCTAATGTTATCAAAGATTAGCTGCGTAATGTTGAAAGATTTAAAAGTCTGATATTTTGATGGACTGTGGTAATTAAACCATATTCATAAAGACCATTTAGTGGAAAAATCAGGTGATTATAGGATTTGGGTGGTGAGCAAAGTCATTTTATTGATTACTTGCATCACATTTTTATTTTCTACACTTTATGGTATTTATTTATTCATGTAAATTTCACTAAATGCCAGTGAAACTCGTTAATTTACATAATATGTTGAACATTTTGAATACCATTGTTAGATATGTCACTGTACGAGGCATTTTTGTAATGCTTTGATTGGATGGTCTGATTATTCTTCAGCTCTGTTATTCTCTAAAGATTTTCCTTAAAGTTTTGATTAACCCTTTCCATGTTGAATATTCATATTAGAAATAATGACATCATGAGTATGTATTAGTTGCATTTTTGTAATGGAATATGTACACATTTATTTCTGGTATGGGTAGAAACTATTATAGTTTCATAAGGAAATAGTGTAGACACTGCATTCAAAGCATTATACTGATGGCTGAGTTAACTTGTACAGATTGGCAGACAGATGAAAATAGTGGCATTATACAGATAGGCAGACAGATAAAAATCAAAATAGTGGAATAAACCAATATGTGATTCTATATTTACTCCAAATTTCAATATCTACTGAATAATCATGGACAAAGAGTTCAAATGAAATATGGAAGGTGGAACGTTGTAGCCATTTTAGAAACTAAATAAACAGATCTATCAGATTCCAAAAGCAAACAGAGCAGACTCTGATCAGACAGCTCCTATAGGAGCCGTCTGATATTGGTCTACTCTGTTTGCAAATGCTTGAAAAGGCTTTATATGAGGGAAAAGGTTAACCCTTTGCCTGATGAATATTTGTACAAAACAATTAACTTTTATTAGTTAACTTATTGTAGGAAAAATAAAAAGTAAGGAGATTAATTACCGTGGAGAATTGTATCTGTAACATAAGCAGACCTTGATCAGACAACTCTTGCAGGAGGTGTCTGATCTTAGTCAACTATGTTTGCAATGGCATACAAATGTGGGATTATCCTGTAAAGGGTTAAGATAAACAGGAATGTCTTTAATGGGTGAGTTTTAATTTGTACAGGTATGTAATATCATTTTTTGTTCATGGATAATTTGATTGTTTAATGTCTTTTGCTATTAACCCTTTCACTGTTCTATGTTTATTACAAATTTCAATACCTACTGAATATTCATGGACAGAATAGTTATAATGAAATATGGAAGGTGGAACATTGTAGACATTTTAGAAAGTAAAGAAACTGATCTATCCAATTCCATGAGCAAACAGAGCAGGCTCTGATCAGACGGCTCCTCTAGGAGCCGTCTGATCTAGGTCTACTCTGTTTGCAAATGCATGAAAACACGTTTATATGAGGGAAAGGGTTAATGAAAAGGTGTCTTTAAAATTGAGGTAATGTGATATGAAGCTATTTAGGGATCATGGTTTTGAATAGGTTTCTGATTATATAGATCGGTTGTATAAAGTTTGGTGTTTAATTTGTATGCAGTAAAATCCCTCTATACCGAACATTAAATTTAGTATAAATATTGCATTAAGCAGCCACCTGCCTGAAAGTATCTTAATTCTTCTTTTCTAGAAGTCCAGTTTTGAGGGTGTTTACTGTACATGGTAATGCATAATAATTCTTTGTATGCAGATGGTAAATTCATGATTACCTGTGCCAAAAGTATTTATCCAGATGAGAATATGAGTAATTCTTCATTCTATCAGGATCAAAACTGATTGACTTTCCTTGTTTTAAAGAGAAATGGAAGAAAAGTATAACTTTGGGATTGTAGCAGATGTTTTATTTTTGGAGTGGACACTACTTGGCATACAAAGAGTTGGTATGATAATTGGTCAACATTTGTATGCTATGCAGGTGTATACAGAGGTCCAGATAAGATGCGTAAATTAAAACATTTTCTAGAATATCTCCTTTATTTCTCCACCAAGCCCTATATTGTGAACTGACTTTAGAATTGTCTAGAAGGTCCGTTGAATATTGTTAGCAGTATATTTTGTGTATATCTCAGCCAGTGGTCTTGTTGGCACTCATTAGAATGGCTTCTTCTTGGCAATTCTAAGTTCTAACTAGATAGGGTTTGAGTGAGAAAGAAGATATTTTGGTTTATAAGTACACCTCTAATCTACCAGCAAAATAAGATGTCTGATCGGGATTTCTTTTGATGATGTAGCTTGGCAAACACTGTTGTTATTGATTGGTGACCAGAGCAGTAGATATAGGAGTACTGATCTATACAAAGATATTACTTTTCAGTTAAACCTTTCGTGTTGCACCCATTAAGATCATTCACAGGCCATTATTATGTCTCCCCCATCCGTCCGGACATCTGTCTGTCCGTCACAAACTTGTGTCGCGCGTATCTCTGAAACCAGTTGGGTTAGAGTCACCAAACTTCACAAGAATGTTCATGTTCACCAGCATGAGTTGTTGTGCACCTGGGTTTTTTGAATTGTCTCCCCCTGATAACTTTGGAGTTATTGCCCCTGATGACTTAAAATTAGAAAAAGTTTGTGTCACGCGTATCTCTGAATCTGCTAGTACTAGAGTCACCAAACTTCACAGGAATGTTCACCAGCGTGAGTTGTTGTGCACCTATATTTTTTAAATTGTCTCCCCCTGATAATTCTTGAGTTATTGCCCCTGATATGAACACTTAAATATATACAAACTTTGTGTCGTGTGTATCTCTGAAACCAGTAGGGCTAGAGTCACCAAACTTCACAGGATTATTCACTAGCATGAGTTGTTTTGCTCTTGTTTTTTTTTAATTGTCTCCCCCTGTTCACTTTGGAGTTACTGCCCCTGATGACTTAAAATTAGAATTAAACTTTACTTAGTGTCGTGCATATCTCTGAAACCACTAGGGCTAGAGTCACCAAACTTCACAGAAATGTTGACCAGCATAAGTTGTTGTGCACCAGGGATTTTTGAATTGTCTCCTCTTGATAACTTTGGAGTTATTGCCCCTGATATGATTACTTAAAATTAGAGAAACTTTGTGTCATGCATATCTTTAGAACCACTAGGGCTAGAGTCACCAAACTTCACAGGAATATTGACCAGCATGAGTTGTTGTGCGCCTGGGTTTTTTGAATTGTCTCCCCCTGATAATTCTTGAGTTATTGCCCCTGATATGATAACTTAAAATTAGAGAAGCTTTGGGCTGCACATATCTCTGAAACCAGTAGGGCTAGAGTCACCATACTTCACAGGAATGTTCACCAGCATGAGTTGTTGTGCATCTGGGTTTTACTTGTCTCCCCCTGATAACTTTGGAGTTACTGCCCCTTATGACTTAAAATAAGAGAAACTTTACTTTGTGGCATGTGTATCTCTGAAACCACTAGTACTAGAGTCACCAAACTTCACAGGAATGTTGACCAGCATGTGTTGTTGTGTACCCGGGTTTTTGAATTGTCTCCCCTGATAATGTTTGAGTTATTGCCCCTAATGACTTAAAATTAGACCCTGATAAGTTTGGAGTTAGACATTACACTTGTGTATTGGAAAGAGGATGGGAGGGGGAGACATCTGTTTTTGTGACAAAAACAAACCTCTAGTTATTATTATTAGTAGTAGTATTAGCAGGAATGTAATATACATGTACATGTATAATGTAATAATTGGATAATAGAGAAATTAATTCTGCGTAGATTTCATTGATGCAGCTAGTCTGGGTCTACACTGCAAATGTCAGCATGCCCTTTTTCCAATTGTACTCATTTCTGTATCAGTTCTTAATGGCAATCATTCCTCAAAAGCAAGCCATGACAAGGCAGTTTTGGCTATCTTCCTGTGTAGCTAATCTACTGTATATTAGTACTTATAAAATTTACATACTTGAAACAAAATAATTAACCCTTTACCAGATGAATATTCATGTAAGAAATAATGATAATAATATAAATTGTATGAATTATTATAATGGCATATGAAGATTGTAGAATCAGACCTATATTATTCCATATTTAAAGCAAACAGCTGACCCTGATCAGGTGGTCTCTACAGGGGCTTTCTCACCAGGGTCTACAGTGTTTGCAAAAGCCTCTATCAATTACATTGTAAAGGGTAAACCAACTACTTATTCACTTGCAAAGTTCAACTTGCAATTTCCTTCAAGGTCATGAATGATTTAATATGGTAGAACTTGTCTAAAGCGACCATCAAAAAGAGGTCTAATTATGGGTCTGTAAAGCAGGCGGAAACTTTGTTTAGGTCAAAAGTAATGCAGAAAGCTCCTATAGGAGCTATCTGCATTACCTTTGCCCTGTTTAAGCTACCACCTGCCTTGTTCTACTGTACAAAAGGAGGAAGTTAGTGCATTAAGTACTGTTCTATGTGCTTAAAGTGATTCACCCTTTACTCCATGAATATTTATGTAAGAAATGATGACATACATAGTAAATTTGGCAGGAAACTCTGTTTCTCCTCAGATTTTCCTGCCCTTGAATCATTGGCCAAAACAAAAATAAAGAGTGAAATATTGATATGTATACTATATTTAGTCTTACATTTTATAGTTTCAAAGTTTATTGGCAAATTGGCATATACAATACCTTTGGCCATTTAAAAAGCCTACCAGTATATTATAATGCGTTTTGTGAGTGTAATTTATTATTGTGCAGTAATTTTGCAACATAAAACTCCGATGTCTGCTATTTAAGACAGGTACCCACCAACATTTTTATAAGACAGAAATGTATTATTCCCATGTTCATATCATTTTGGAATTTTAAGATGCTCAAGCAAAGCAGTTACAATATTTTTCAATATTGGCCATATTCAAGCCACTGTTATTTACCAGGTATGCTTCTATACTTCACAGACATTTAATTTGCATATGAAATTTGTTAAAAACTATTATGATCTGGAAAACCTATACTTTTTACATTGATATGCTATACTCATGGGTGCTTATGTTAATTGTGAATGCCATTACTTCACCTTTTACTCAATGAATATTCATGTAATAAATAATGACATGAATATTGATTAGCTGAATTTTTATAATGCTATATAAGCAAACATAATTTAGGCCATGACAGAAACTAGAATTGGAGCTTTATCATTCCATCAACAAACAGATCAGACTGATCATGGCGCCTAAAGGTTCTATCTGATCTGGGTCTGTTCTGTGTGCAACAGCATTAAAAGGCATATACATCATGTATAATGGGTAAAGGCTTGATAAACGCTCATCATAGCCTAATTACCCAAAATATTTCGACATCCTGTCTTCCCTTTCCATCAGTAATAAGTTTTGTACTATGGGTATGTTGATAACTGTGAATTAGACCAACATACATGTACATGTAGTAACAATAAGTGAAGACCCTTATCAAACTGATCTCACAAGAGCAGTTTGATCTTGGTCTACACTTATTGCCTTAGTATGTCTGTCTGAATACTTAGGGTA
Organism: Azorinus chamasolen; assembly: GCA_963576725.1. Classification (NCBI taxonomy): domain Eukaryota; kingdom Metazoa; phylum Mollusca; class Bivalvia; order Cardiida; family Solecurtidae; genus Azorinus; species Azorinus chamasolen. The sequence goes on along the minus strand of OY755243.1, from coordinate 63,425,218 downwards.
ATTAAGATACTAAATCCAAGAGTAACATTTTGTAAATAGCAAACAACTGCTTCTGAACCCTTTACTCTATAAATACACATTTGGAAAACAGAGAAGACGCAGATCAAACAGCTCCTGTAGGAGCAGTCTGATCAGGGTCTGCTTTGTTTGCGTATGAAACAATATGTATCTAATTCTACAGTTTCTGCCATGGTAAAATTACCCTTGTTCATGAGGTCATTATGAAAAATCAGCTATTTAATATTCAAATTCTGTATTCTGACATGAATATTCATGGAGTAAAGGGTATACCACCTATTCAATATACATACATGTATACATGTAGAGACTATTGGTATTTACTGATACTTGTATGGCCTGATTTGGGAGAGAGTAACAACTAGTCAGGTGTATGTCTCATAGGTTGACAAGTTTTTATAATTTGGAGGGGATATGTACAGTAAACCCCCTTTAAACTGGACATTAAATTTAGTATAACTATCTTGGAGACAGGTGGCAGTTTAATGCAGGGTGAAAGTCGTGCAGAAAGCTCCTCTAGCTTTCTGCATTACTTTCACCCTGTATTAAGCAGCCACCTGCCCAAAAGTATCTGAATTATTCTCTACTGGATTCCCAGTGTAGAGGATTTTTTACTAAACATGTTTTATCTTTACCTCATCAATATTCATTTAAGACATGACTGCATATTTATTAGCTGGTTTTATAATGGCATATGAACACAGGTTTTTCTACCATGACAGAAACTGTAGAATCGGATCTATATAATTACATAAGCAGACAGACTAGACCCTGATCAGTCGATTATGGGAGATCTGGGTGTACTATGTTTGCAAAGGTCTAAATTTTAAAAGCACATTAAAAATGGAGTAAAATATTAATACATCTGATAATATAGTTCATCTTGGCACATATAAAAGGTGATTATCCAATTATCACTGAAATATTTAAGGGGTATCCAATTGTACTATATTAGTGAAATAAATCAATTTTAAAAGGTTTACTTTGTTAATTACTTTCTTTATTCCCTTTATAAAGAAATACCCTTTCCATAAATTGTGTATCATTTTGATTTTTCAAAAGTTTTATCTATATTATTATTCAGTATACTTCACACTAGTCTCTGACTGTTAAATTACAGATGAGATTCTGAGTCCTTCCAAGGTCTAGACATCGTGTTTGTGATGATTGTTTAATCGCTTGATTCCATAGATATTCCTTTTTAATTGCTTTTGCAAACACAGTAGACTCGGATCTGATGACTCCTGTAGGAGCTGCCTGAACTGTGTTTGCTTATAGATTCATTTAATATTTATGTCTCCCCCCATATTTATATGGGGGAGACATATTGTTTTCGTGAGAGTTGTCTGTCGTCCGTCCATCCATCTGTCCGTCACACTTTTTGTCCGGACGATAACTTCTATATGCCTGATGCCAGTTGATTGAAACTTCATATATGGAAAGAGCATAATGAGAGGAAGTGTCAAGCACAAGGTCCATAACTCTGGCTTCACTAATATAGGAGTTATTGCCCCTTGTAAAAAAAATAACACTTTTTTGTCCGGACGATAACTCCTATATGGCTCATGCCATTGGATTGAAACTTCAGATATGGAAAGATCATGACGAGAGGAAGTGTCATACACAAGGTCCATAACTCTGGCTTCACTAATAATGGAATTATTGCCCTTGTAAAAAAATTTCACAATTTTTTGTCCGGACAATAACTCCTATATGGCTCATGCCATTGGATTGAAACTTCATATATGGAAAGATCATGACAAGAGGAAGTGTCATACACAAGGTCCATAACTCTGGCTTCACTAATAATGGAGTTATTGCCCTTGTAATGTTTTTTCATAATTTTTTGTCCGGACGATAACTCCTATATGGCTCATGCCATTGGATTGAAACTTCATACATGGAAAGATCATGATAAGAGAAAGTGTCATGCTTAAGGTCCATAACTCTTGTTTCACTAATATTGGAGTTATTGCCCTTTGTTAAAAAATCACAATTTTTTGTCAGGATGATAACTCCTATATGGCACATGCCATTGGAGTGAAACTTCATACATGGAAAGATCATGATAAGAGAAAGTGTCATGCATAAGGTCCTTAACTCTGGCTTCAATAAATCGAGAGTTATTGCCCCTTTTACATTTGTTTAACGCTTTCTTGTCCGGATGATAACTCCTACATGGCTCTTGATAGCATGATGAGAGAAAGTGTCATGAACAAGGGTCATAACTCTTGCTTCAATACTTTTGGAGTTATTGCCCTTTGTTACATTTTTTGTCCGATCAATAACTCCTGTTCGACTGATGCTATTGGAATGACATTTCATTTATGGAAAGGGCATGATGAAAGTAAGTGTCGTGCACAAGGGCCATAACTCTGGTGTCAATGTTTTTAGAGTTATTAGCTGTTATCATTTTCTTCTTGAAAAATGTGGTGTGGAAAGCGCATAATGAGGGGAAGTATCAATCATCAAGTCCATAACATTTTTAGTGATTTCCCTTTACATATTGTTTTTATTAGAGGGGAGACATCCGTTTTTGTGACAAAAACCTCTAGTATTATAAGGCATAGCTATGTATTCATTGGTTTTATAGTTAATTACTGTTCAATATGGGTGGTGTCTGCCATGAATATCAACTGAGGAAAGGGTTAATGAAATGGTCCTTAAGGAAGAACAAACTAGAAAATTGTGTCTGTAAGGCACAGTGATGCCCCCGTGTGGGTGCTTGCTTAGCTGTACGTAAAATTCCTTAGTCATTTGACCTTAACCTTGGGCTTGCGGGCAGCATGGGCCGGGTGCATAATGAAAGTATGGATGGTGTTGAATGTGTATATGCAATTCCATGCCAATAGCTATAGCGGTTAATGAGATATAAGACAATGAAAAAACTGTGACAACCAACTGCACGTAAAATTCCTAAGTCATTTGACCTTGGGCTTGCGGGCAGCATGGGTAGGGTGCGTAATGAAAGTATGGATGGTATTTAATATGTATATGCAATTCCATGCAAATAGCTACAGTGGTTAGGGAGATATAAGACTATGAAAAAACTGTGACAACCAACTGCACGTAAAATTCCTAAGTCATTTGACCTTGACCTTGGGCTTGCGGGCAGCATAGGCTGGGTATGCAATGAAAGTATGGATCGTGTTTAGAGTGTATATGAAATTCCATGGCAATAGCTACAGTGGTTAGGGAGATATAAGACAATGAAAAAACTATGACAAAACACTGCACGTAAATGTGACAACCAACTGCACGTAAATTTTCCAAGTCATTTGACCTCGACCTTGGGCTTGCCAGCAGCATGGGTGGGGTGTCAAATGATAGCACAGATGGTAATTGATGTGTATGTGAAGTTTCATGTGTATAAGTGTAGAATTTACTGACTTATAACACATGAAAAACTGACATCCACCTGCACCTAAAAGCGTGACACAGGGACAGACGGACGGACATGTGCAAAACATAATGCCCCCTGACTATCGTCAACGGGGGCATAAAAATGTGCCAATACGACACAGATGCCCAAATCGTATCACAAAGTTCGAACTCCTAGTGTTATGGAATGTTTATCATATAACCCAAAGATATATACTGTCAAGACTTTGTATGCTCCTAACTTAGTGTCATGTGATGACTCAAAGTCACATGACACCCACTGACCACATCCCAGTGTGTTGACGAAGGCTTTGCATTGTGTTATCATAGGTCTTTGTATAACCTTTTCCCTATTTGAATTTTCATTATTTCTCGCATGAATATTTAACAGAGAAATGGTTATTTGTCAAGAAAATGCCGTGTAGTTCACTTGCTATTTAACCCTTTATTCATGAATATTCATCTAAGAAATAATGACTTCATAATAATTAAATAAGATTCATTTTCATGTTTTTCAAAGACAAGAGGGCCAGAATGGCCCTGAAGCGCTCACCAGACAATCAGAGGAGAAGATTTTCAAAGTTTTAACTATATGTTTCTATAGAAAACTAGCCTGCCCTGGGGCTGGGCTAATTTTGACCCAAGAGGCACAATTTATATAACTTTTGTGGAGGACCTGGACATGGTGCTATGTGCCAAATATGAAAGCTGAGAACCTTCCAGCTTCAGAGAAAAAGATATTCAAAGATTTCACTATTTGTTTCTATTGAAAACTGCCCACCCCTTGGGCTGGGCCAATTTTGACCCTGGGGCCATTATTTATATAAGTTTTGAAGATGACCTGAACATGATGCTCTGTGCCAAATATCAAAGCTGAGAGCCTTCCAGTTTCAGACAAGACGGTTTTCAAAGATTTCACTATTTGTTTCTATTGAAACCTGCCCATCCCTGGGGCGGGGCCAATTTTGACCACAGGGGCATAATTTATATAACTTTTGTAGAGGACTTGAACATGATGCTATGTGCCAAATATGAAAGCTGAGAGCCTTCCAGTTTCAGAGAAGAAGATTTTCAGATTTCACTATTTGTTTCTATTGAAAACTGCCCATCCCTGGGGCGGGCCAATTTTGACTCTAGGGCCATAATTTATATAACTTTTGTAGAGCACCTGAACATGATGCTCTGTGCCAAATATCAAAGCTGACAGCCTTCCAGTTTCAGAGAAGATTTTCAAAGATTTCACTTTTTATTTCTATTGAAAACTGCCCACCCCTGGGGCGGGGCCAATTTTTACCCCGGGCCATAATTTATATAACTTTTGTAGAGGACCTGAACATGATGCTATGTGCCAAATATGAAAGCTGAGAGCCTTCAAGTTTCAGAGAAGAAGATTTTCAAAGATTTCACTATTTGTTTCTATTGAAAACTGCCCACCCCTGGGACGGGGCTCATTTTGACCCCAGGGCCATTATTTATATAACTTTAGTAGAGGACCTGAACATGATGCTCTGTGCCAAATATGAAAGCTGAGAGCCTTCCAGTTTCAGACAAGAAGATTTCATTATTTGTTTCTATTGAAAACTGCCCACTCGGGGCAGGGCCAATTTTGACACTAGGGCCATAATTTATATAACTTTTGTAGAGCACCTGAACATGATGCTCTGTGCCAAATATGAAAGCTGAGAGCCTTCCAGTTTCAGAGGAGAAGATTTTCAAAGATTTCACTATTCATTTCTATTGAAAACTGCCCACCCCTGGGGCGGGGCCAATTTTAACTCCGGGGCCATAATTTATATAACTTTTGTAGAGGACCTGAACATGATGCTATGTGCCAAATATGAAAGCTAAGAGCCTTCCAGTTTCTGAGAAGAAGATTTTCAAAGATTTCACTACTGTAAAACAGGTTATATTCGCGTCATGATTATTTCGCGTAAATGTGATTTTGTATTAATTCGCGTCATGATGATTTCGCGACGGCGTCCATCTCGCTAAATTAACTTAACGGAAAAAGACTCGTATAAAACTCTGCCGTACGCTGTAAAAAGGGCAAATAATAAATTTCTGCCGATTGTATGTAACAGCCGTCGGCAATTTAGGGGTTATCAATCGATAATTTATAGCATGCGTTAAGGCCTGTATTTACCAGTATTCAATTTTGTTTTTGTTTTGAGAACTTTACCCAAAACTCGGATGTATGGCACAGCGTGACACACCGGTCTACTGATGAAATGGTGGAAATGTAAGCAACACAGTTACTACTCATTTATTACTTCGGGGTCTTATTTGGATCAAAACTGTCTGCAAAAGAAATGGTTATCACGATTTGTCCATTATGAGGCTAAAGGTTAAATCAGTGCCCCTATTGAGACTTGGACGGTAAACGTGTGAAAACAAATTGACAAGTTTGTGTATACGTGTTGATCTGCTAAACGCTGCTTGGCATAAGCCGGTATTCAATAGTCAAACTTAGTGAATTGTTTTTCACAAACACATAGTCAAACCTGTTTCAAAATTCCGTAATTGTACAAAACAAACAGATGCTATCTACGACAATTTACCACTTGCCATACATGTATACATGTATGTATATAAGAGTTACTTCCCTTTTCACGGAGATCAATGAAAAAGAGAAACATTCTTCCATTATTCCGTCTGTATTTTTTATTTAAACACTTTTTTGTTTACTAAACAAAATATATGGAAGCAATACACTTCACCCAACATTTGTGTTGAACGAAGAATGTTGCTAATGCAGAAAACACATGAACGACGACGTGATAAATCTAACAATATTTCGGATATACCGATTTCGGACGTTACTCCTTTTATACTTGTTACTGATTTATTAGCGAAAATATTGAATTCGCGGGGCAAGGCATTCGCGAATTAGCGCGAAATATATATTGTCGCTAATAAAACCTGTTTTACAGTATTTGTTTCTATTGAAAACTGCCAACCCCTGGGGCGGGGCCAATTTTGACCACAGGGCCATAATTTATATAACTTTTGTAGAGGACCTGAACATGATACTATGTGCCAAATATGAAAGATGAGAACCTTCTGGTTTCAGAGGAGAAGATTTTCAAAGTTTTACTATATGTTTCTATTGAAAACAAGGCACCCCTGGGGCGGGGCCAATTTTGACCCAAGGGCCATAATTTATATAACTTTTGTAGAGGACCTAAAGATGTTACTATGTGCCAAAGATGAAAGCTGAGAACCCTGTAGATTCAGAGGAGAAGATTTTTAAAGGTACAAATTGTTGACGACTGATGACTGACGACGCACGACTGACATCAGGCAATCACAAAAGCTCATCCTGAGCACTTTGTGCTCTGGTGAGCTAAAAAGAATTACGAGCTATTGTAACTCCGGCATCAGCATTGTTGTCATCTAGAAACTTTAATGTTGGTTGTTATTTCTGTACTATTCAAGCAAATCTTATGAAACTTCACACACTTGTTCACCATCACAAGGGCTACAAATGACCAAGGACTATGACTTTGTTAGGCTTTTTTAACTTTGTCTTCAGAATTTTATAACCAGTATACACATGATGTAATTAGTTGAACAGATCAGTCTAACAGCAATAAACCATGATAGGACTTTATGATATTTTTTGTTGTTAATAGATTATGTTCAAACTTGGGTACATTATAGGGTAGTAACCGTCTTTGTAAGATATGAAATAAAACAATTGAGTCAACATAATCATTATTTATTTCTGGACCTTTTTTTCGAGCAGACCCTCGACAATGGTGAGCATAGCCTCTAACATGTGGTAAAAAACACAGAATCTAAAAATTCCTAAATTCAATATAACTTATTGTATAGAGAATGGTAATGAAGACCGTGCTTCCTTGTATAATATAACAGAAGGTCTACACATCTCTGCTTGACTGGTCAAACAGCTTCTGCAAAATTCTAATTTCCAAAGGAAATAAATACATGTAGCAGTAAATGTTCTAAATCAATATGTTTACCACATTTACTCTGTTGTGTTTGGGCACCCAGTCTCCCCATTCAATCTGTAAAGCTGATTTTACCCTTTCCTTCATATAAACACATTTGCAAACAGAGTGGACCCAGATCGGACGGCTCCTACTGGAGCAGTCTCATCATGGTCTGCTCTGTTTGCTTTTGACATGATATAGATCTGATTCTACAATTTTTGTCAAAATAAATAATTAGAAAAGTTTATAACTCTTCTGCCAATAAATATTCATGATGTCATTATTTCTTACATGAATATTGGAACACGGAAATGGTTAAGTCCATTTGGTGCTATTTTGACAACTTTAAATGAAATGAGAGTAGTTTGATCTGATTCTGCAATATTATTCTACATCTGTCTAGCCAAACCATAAGGGTTATTATGACCTAAGAGCTTTCAGTTATATAACAACTTTTACTTTTATACTTTTTCTTTAGGATATCAGATATTTACAAAAGCTGTGTATTGCTGTCTGGGAAAAAACAGGAGAATCGGTAGAACCGATGGATGCTCCCCAACTGCAGACAAATTTTAAGTATGAAAAATAACAAAGGGCAATAACTCCTAAATTATGCAAAAGAGAGTGATGATTTTTGTACACTGCACTTCTCCTCATCAAGATCAATCTACCTATGAAGTTTCATGTTGATACCTATTATAGTTTTTGTGTTATGCTGCGGACAAATTTTAAGTATAAAAAATGCTCCGGACAAAGTTCGGATGGACGGACGAACAGATGGATGGACAAAGCGGCGACTATATGCTCCCCCAACACCCTTGTTGGGGGGCATAAAAATATCACAAATGGGTAGATCAAGTACTTATTATATACTTTGTATTATTCAACAATAAATAAGGAAGAAGTTGTAGATTGAATGCATGCTGATCTTTGAAATCCCGTCAAACCTATCGTGTTACTCATTAGAATTGCCTTGGATAGAAGATTCTATTGAGTTGTCCTTTACTCCATAAATATGCCTTTCTACGCCTTTGCAAACAGAGAAGACCTAGATCAGACAGCTCATGTAGGAGCCTTCTGATCAGGGTCTGCTTTGTTTGCTTAGCATCTAATAGTATTAGATATGATTATAGTTTCTGCCATAGCCAAATCCTGTGCTCATATGCCATTTTAGAATATAATCTAATCAATATTCATGATATCAATATTTCTAACATGAAATATTCATGGAGTGAAGGGTTAGCACCAAGATAGGCATTTGCAGAGAAAATATAAAAAGTTCTTTAGATTTTCTAAACACTCCTCTTGTCTGGAGCTCTCATATATTTAAAATATATCACACGAATCAGCTACAATAATTAGGATTCCATCTTTTTTAGTTTTTCTAATAAGTTATGTTTTTTTCTGTAATAATTATACTGATCCCAGTCTTTTGGTACACCCTCAGCACCATTCAGATACAAGTCTGCAGCTGCCTTACAGCCCACAGCATTATCGCTATCACATGCCTTTATAGCATACTTTAGTGCCTTCACAGAGTTTTTGTCAAAGCCTCTTCGTCCATACTGATAAAGACTTGCAGCAAGGGTACATGCTTCAGCATTGTTCCCCTCACATCCTCGCTCAAAAAAATGCCCTCCTCTCTGTATGTCTTTCAAGTCCTTGTTCAATATAAGTATACGGCCTGCTTGAATGCATGCTGGACTGAAATGAGCATCACAACCTGCTTCATATGCCTGGAGTGCACCCTTCATGTTCCTGGGCCCTCCTGGATCTATAAACAAAGGAAAATAATATTCAGAAATGAATTATAATAATAACAACTTTGCACAATAACATTAATATTAGTACAAAACTGCAAATATCAACTCATATGAATAAATATTTCTTAACCATTTACTTCATAATACGCCTTTCTACGCCTTGGAAAACAGAGTAGACCCAGATCAGATGGCTCCTGTATATATACATGTACATGTATATGATTCTACAATTTCTACCAAGGCCAAAAATTCATGTGCCCATGTGCTATTAAAGCAATTAATCTAATTAATACTCATGACTTCATCATTTCTTATATATAAATATTCATGTAGTAAAGGGTTAAAGTAATTCAACAAAAGCTGATGTCAATAGAAGAGTTTGTAGCAAAGAATGCCAGCTCTAATTATGCCAGTAACATTTATACATGTCATACTGTGCAACACTCTGAAGGACTAGCAACCAGTAAATCAATCTGTTGTACTCATTTACTCCTAGCCTGATTACCCTTTCCTTCATATAAACGCTTTTGCAAACAGAGAACACCCAGATCAGAGGGCTCCTACTGGAGCCACCTGGTCAGTGTCTGGTCTGTTTGCTTATTCATGAAATTAACCCTTTACTCCATACATACACCTTTCTACACCATTGCAGACTACGGTGTAGACCTAGATCAGATGGCTCCTATAGGAGCTGTCTAATCAGGGTCTACTCTTTTTGCTTATGGAATAATATATATGGTAGATATGGTTCTACAACTTCTGCTTCAGCAAAACATTTATGTGTTAAAATTCATCAAATTAATATTCATGCTGTCATCATTTTTCTAACCTGAGTATTCATGGAGCAAAGGGTTATAACAGATCTGACTGTAGTTTCTACCAAAACCAAAACAATCCTGTGTACATATGCCACTATAAAAACTCAGCTAATAAATATTCATGATGTCATTATTTCTAAGAACATTCAGCTAATAAATATTCATGATGTCATTATTTCTTAGAACATGTACTGGTATATATTCCACAGGAAAAGATTAAGTAGTTGACTACAAAAACAATTGTCATCTGCTTCTATTTCTAAATTCAATTTCCTCTCCATCCCTCAAGACGGTATACAGTCTGAGTGTCAAACAGTTTGTATCCTGATGGGAGGCCGAGTAGCTTGTTTAACTCATTCTCTCCTAGGCTATTTTTAGACCCTACCTCTTTGAATGTATCTACTGAAAAGGAGCATTAACTAGAGGAAAGGAAAAAATTAGAATTTAGTTTAAACCATTGTGATAAATAGAGCATTTGCTCCTATAGGAGCATATGCTCTATTTATCACAATGGTTTCATAAAGTGACTTCTATAGATGCGCAAAAATGCGTCACTAGGGGATAATGTGTTAAACTGTTTATATAGGTTAACACAATTCACCATCAATGATCAGTGTACAAAGAGTTAGGTGCCTATGCCAACATTTTAGTTTATTATCATTTGAAAGAAAACTAGACAAGTTCTGGGGACAATCGGACCTTGTGTACAATTATGAAGAACACATAGCAACCAGACGTAGAGCTTATAACAAAGAGCTGGAGTTAGAGTCTGTCAACAGCCTTCTGCCAGAAGTTAACTGATGGTATATGAAGAGTCATCATCCTAATTGCAATACTTAGTATAGAACTGAAATTATCCCTTTCCCTCAGCCCTCATATAACCACCTTTTCATTCATTTGCTAACAGAGTAGATCCAGATCAGATGGTTCCTATTGGAGCCGTCTGATCAGGGTCTGCTTTGCTTTTGACATGATACAGATCTGATTCTACAGGTTTTGTTAAAGCAAAAAGCTTCATTGAAAAGGTTATCTTATAAAAATTCAGCAAATAAGTATTCATGATGTCATTTATTTCGTACATGAATATTGAACAAGGAAAGGGTTCAAACACAAAAACCTAATTTGTATGTATCACTTCTACCATATTCTACCTTCATGTCCGGACATAGAAAACACTTCAACAGAGAAATATAAGCCAAGAAAGAACAACAGATGATTTTATCAGTAGTCAAAAGCATCTTACCATGACTACCGGTGTAATAGTAATCTCCAAGTGACAGGCAACTGGCTCCAAACTGGTTTTCCTGACAATTCTTCTCAAACACTTTGAAAGCTGCAGCAAAATCGTGAAAGGTCCTCTCATAAACTTGCCCAAGTCTGTCACAGTCTGCAAACAGAACAGCAAAAAAATGAAATAGAAAATGATTTGTAAAGATCTTAAAATTATGCTATCCTTCTCCCATTCAATACACCACAGACCCATAACCTTTTCCCTCATAGAATCTCCTTTCAAAGCATTTGCAAACAGAGGAGCCCCAAATCAGAGCTCCTGTGGGAGACATCTGATCAGGGTCTGCTCTGTGTGTTTATAGATCTGATTCTACAGTTTCTGCTCTGGCCAAAACATCACCAAAACCAATTCTGTATGACAATGTCCATTATTGTCACTCTGGTTGCTGGAATGGTCTGAAAACTGTTCTTAGCAGTGATGAGGTGGCAAAATTGTCTCACATTGGGTAATGGAGAACCTGGAATGAACTTTTTATGGTCATGAAAGAAATTCTTGATGATGATGAACTTCCAACAGCATTCATGATAACCATCAAACGGAAGGTTGGCTAAAGAGCTTCTGCCAGAATCACGCTGAGCTCAGTGTAAGGACCACCTTGCAGATAGGGGAACAAGCAATCAATAGTCTCAGCAGAGAAGATAGACAAAGTGTATGCACACTACACCAATTACATCCATGATGAAATAGATCTCTTCAGTGATCATCATGTCTGCATGGCGACATCTGAGTAACTCCATGGCTCCAATTGTGTACAACTACAGTAATTGGCTACAGAGGTGTTCAAATTGTGTACAATTACAGTAACTCACTACTGGCTACAAGGGTGCTCCAGTTGTGTACAACTACAGTAATTGGCTACAAAGGTGCCTCAATTGTGTACAACTAAGTAATTGGCTACAAAGGTGCTCCAGTTGTGTACAACTATAGTAATTGGCTACAAAGGTGCTTCAATTGTGTACAATTACAGTAACTGGCTACAAAGGTGCTCCAGTTGTGTACAACTATAGTAATTGGTTACAAAGGTGCTTCAATTGTGTGCAACTACAGTAATTGGCTACAAAGGTGTTCCAATTGTGTACAATTACAGTAATTGGCTACAAAGGTGCTCCAATTGTGTACAACTACAGTAATTGGCTACAAATGCACTCCAATTGTGTACAACTAAGGTAATTGGCTACAAAGGTGCTCCAATTTTGTACAATTACAGTAATTGGCTACAAAGGTGGTCCAATTGTGTACAACTACAGTAATTGCAATAAATTACAATAAAACCTGTCCTAAGCAGTCATCAAAAAGATGTCTAATTAGGGTCTATATGGCAGGTGGTAGCTTAATGTAATGGCATGGCTCCTATGGATTGAAGCTTTGTGCATTACTTTTGTCATGCATTTAACAACCACCTGCTTTTTAAGACCCCCTATGCTCAATAATTGGATGGCCGCTTTAAGACAGGATCTCCTGTAGTCACTGTCATGGAAGCAGCAGGCATGATCATCTACCCCAGACATCAATTTTCATTCAAACCCTTAGAAGGATCTAAGGAATCTGCCATGGGATGCTCAGTCACCAACTGGATGGATTCTGAGTAATCCCTTTTCAACATTAATGAAGTTGTTTTGATTTCATACCTTGATATTACAATTTCCACAACTGTTTTAGTCAAATCTAGAAACTAGGATACTTACTGACATCAGATCCCTGTATTTGACTTTCATAATACGTCTTTTAGATTGCTGAATTTAACACCAAATCAACTATCAAATCAACTATAAATAGACATAGCATATGGGTACTTTGCTTTCAATCACATCATAATTTTCATTTATAGCAGCATTTGCCGAAGGCAAATCGCTTGGATTCAATTCTATATCGGGGCGAAACGACATGGCTTCGAAATGACTAGTGGCCGAAACGGCGTTGGTCCAAAAAACGACCCCAACATCCGTGACAGGTACCCACACACCATTATTTGACCCTTATCCCTACTGAAAAAATGTCTGCTCTTCGTGATTGAATAGGTCATGCACAGAAACCTGATAACTAGATATCAAAATAAATAATGAAAAGCCTAATAAATATAAATATAGAATACTACCATACTATACTAAATAAAGGCGTGATTGGATACTAAGGCTTTTCGGTCGATAATTATTATTTTGATACGACTAGAAGCTTAACCCTAATCTGGATCAGGGGAATTTTAACATCACCAACTTTACAAACCTATTAAGTTAGAATAATTTATATTAATTACGAAACACCAATACCCTTACACAATAATACACAATTTTAATTTATTTTTTAATAAACTAACCCTCTGCAATTTTCTTTTTGTCACAATTAAATTTCAATGCAGCTAAATAATCCTTGAATTCGCGCTCATCTCTTTCTTTTCTCGCTGTTTCATCAAAAGGATCAGAAGTTCCACTGCTCATTTTCAGTGTTCAGATGTTCGACCGCAAAATTAGGAGTTACCGTTACTGCATAGTTTGTCCGCCAGATGTCGGTTCGCGCCAGAATAATCATAGTAATGGTGGACAGTTTTGATTTGCATATGGCTGTCAAGTCGGAAACGCTGGATATCTTGGTCACTTTAGATTGTTGATCGAAGACATTTGTGTCACTTGGAATGCAAATATACGAAGAAGAGGAAACACAGACTAACTCTAGTTTGTTAGGTAAGGTGAAAGAAAAAAGACGATTAGAAATAATAGACTGGGTCAAATTGTGTTGACATTTTTGATGAAATCGTTTTGCTGATGTTAGGAATCCGAGAATTATTTACTTGTCTAAGCATCTGTGAAGTTTTATCATTGAACTACATTGTTATGACAAGTTCCGTGTTGTGCATGCATTTGTTTAATTCGTACGTGCTACACGGATGATATGTCGTGTAATCAGGATGTTAATTGTTCAACCCCCACCCATTTCTCCTGCTGATGTAAACAAATGGCAAATAATGTTGTTCTGTACCAAAGTTCAGCCGTTGTCAAGGGTAGCATTTTTAATTAAAAATGTCATTTATTTCATTTGATTATATTTATATGTGGCGACAAGAAACACAATTCAACAAGAGAAAATATATGTAGCAATAGAAAATGGGTGGTACAGTACTTAACAGGGTCAGAAGAATTGGGGTGATATCACCATCTTCATTAATCTTTCAGCTCACTGAGTGTAGTCACATGCACAGCAGTTTGGGCATATGGAAATGAACATTTAATCATTATAACTTACACTTTGTTTATGCAATATAATTGCTTTAAATATAAAGAAGTATTATCAACATTGGAATTAAAGGGGTGGATCACATGGGAAGCAGTTCAAACCGGCCTCTGGTCAAAACAGCCTCTTATCATATATTCTTTTGGTCAAACCGGTCCCACTTTTTTTTTTTATATATATATATAAAATTGGATTTTAACCATGTTTAATCTTCATTATTTCTAGAATTCTTGGTTGTTAATTATCGCATATGCGGCATATACCTGTATTTTGAACTTTGGAAATATCATATTTTAAATTACTGTTTGGTTACATGATAGGCACAAATTACCAATTAGTGTTTGTGTTTGTCTTTAACACAGAAGATTGTGTTAGTTGTTTGGTTACAGGCAGAAATGGAAACTGTCAACACATGTTCCTCAAACAGTACATTCATAATAATAAAAAAGTCTCAAGACCCCTTTCTTGAACATTAGATTTCATAATAAAAAAATAAAAAGTTTCAATATCAATTTTTTAACGCAATTCTACCCTTTTGTTGGATCGGTTTGATAAAAATGGTTTTGGTCTTACCAGCCAAAATATAATTGGGGCTGGTTTGACCAAATTTGGGGTCGTTTTCACTTTTTTTAGGCCAGTTTGACCAGGGGCTGATTTGACTGTAATTTGATCACATGTATGCATGTCAATTCTCAGGAATCAGGATTATACATAATGTCTGAGGCAATCAGCCAGAGTCAGGAGATGATTTTGCAATTGCACTTTTTAGTGAGAATTGCTTTTACTCCAAATATGCTCAATTGTCCTTGTTTCTGTGTTACCATTCGAAAAAACTACAATTGTTTTAAAGTTGAACAAGAACGTTATAGTTAGGGAAAGGGTTAATATTTATGTAAATTTAACAACAAACTTTGGAATCGGAATCAATTATGAATATGTACAACTTGAAATTAACGAAAGAGCATGGTAAAGAAAGACTTTATTGTATCGTAAAGTGGAAATTCTGATTGTAATGAATGTGTATCCACCCTTCAATGTAATTTGTCATAAAAAGCAATTATGTGTACAAGACATATTCGCTATGATATTATTTGTACATGTAGTTCAGCTATAAGTATTACACAATAGACATTCTGTTTCGCCTGTTGGTTTTAACTTTCAACTGACCCTTGTCAGCTATTAGTGTACTTTATATTCATATTGTCCTGAAATCCGAAATGTCTGTTGATTTCTGTAAAAATCAATGGAGTTTGATTTTGTAAGGATTTAGCAGTGTTCAGATAGTGTTAGTATCTAGCTGAATATATTTTAAGAGTAGAGGGCTAAAACATATCTCTTCCCTTTCAGATGGTTACGGGCACAGTGCAGAAGATGTGGCATTGCAGCCTGTGTGGTGAGCCTTTTCAACACTGTCTTAAGCGATTACAGCATAGGAGGGTGCATTCCAGCTTCAGGCCATACATCTGCTATGAAGGGAATTGCACAAAGGTAAGTTTTGAGTACAAGTTTTCTTTAGAAAATATGTTTAGAGGTACATTTTAATTTAAAATCATACATGACCTTAATTTGAAACTTTAATTAATTTGAAACTGCATATCCTTGAATCATTGTTACTTGGTTGCTTCAAGAAGTGAATAGGAAAGGACTTAAAAAAGAGTTAAAGGAAATTCTTGAATGTCTCAAGAATATGATTGAATATTACAGAATAATATGGACAGAACATTTATAACAAATCTATCATTTTATCTTTAGTTAGTTCTTATTTGTGTGTGTGTGTGTGTGTTTTTGTTTTTTTTGAGGGGGGGGGGGGGGGGGGGGGGGGGGGGGGGGGGGGGTTGTTAGCAAAATATTAAAATTGAAACATGGCCTAAATGTACCTGTAATGCAATAACCATACATTTTGCTGTTAAGTACTAAGTTTAATAATGCATATTGACAGAGCTATCCTCTTAAATCAGAAAATTGAGATTTTTACTAAGGGAGGTTCCTTTTAAATGTGTACTGGGGGCAGGAAGGCATTTTAAAACACAGCTCTATGCATGGGTGGGTTTCACTGCAAATATGGTACTACATGTATTTGGTTGTGCAATAGTAAAAAACTTCTATGTGTGGGTGGCCGAATTTGAAAGTGCCTTCCTGCACCCCATACACATTTAAATGGAATAGCCCTAATATACAAGCATTGACAGGTCACTTGCTATGCCTGCATAGTTTGTAATTAATCTTTTACCTGATGAAAACTAATGACAAAATAATGACACCATGATTATTTTGTTTATTACCTGAGTTTTTGCAGCAGCATATACGCACACAAGATTGATTTTATGGTATTTGCAGAAACTAGAATCAGACGTATATACTTTTTTGAGCAAACAGAGCAGACCCTGATCAGATGGCTCCTTCTGGAGCTTTTCGATCTGGGTCTACTCGGTTTGCAAATGCGTGAAAAAAGCATGTGTGAGGTAAGAGGTAAAAAGTGAAAGAAGATATTTTAACATGTGGTACATTGCATTGCTTAATACTTTCAGCTGTTTTCCACTTTGAGTGCCTATCAAATCCATCGGAGATATCATACTGACCAAAGAATATACAACTGTCAGAAATGTGGGTTGAAGTTTCTGAGTCTTCGTCATCGCAGACTACACAATTGTAAAGCCAGGACATACAAGTGCAATATCTGTTCTCAGCGTTTTCTTCATCTATTGCCTCTAAGATATCATCACAAGACCAGGCATGAGCACCGTATGTGGAAGTTCTCTACCAGAGACAGAAAAAAACTGAAGATCAAATTCAAAAAGAAAAATTACAACATAAAGAACAGAAAACAAGATATTTGTGATAAAAATGGAGATAAAATTCTCCTTAAAATAACAGCAGGAACAAGTACAACAATAATATCTCCAAAGAGGAAAGTGTCGGACAAGAAATGCTCAGAAAAACATTCAAAGAAAAAATCGAAGAAAAGGGAACGAAAGACTGAAAAAGAGAAGACTAGGAATGGAATAATTTTGTCCATTAAAACTGGGTCAGTGAATTCGCCACAGGGCAAACAGTCGTATATATGTAAACCAGTGAATGGACTGCAGGTTGATCAAGAGCCAGTGAAACATCTTACAGATCTTAAGTTGAAAATAAAGACTTATCCAAACCTTACTATTAAACAAAATGATGAAAAGACTGTACTGTCAAGTGAAGTGTTTGTGCCTAATTTGCACAATAGAAAAGTGACACCGGAAAGACTGTGTAAAGAAGGAGAAAAAGCTGTCAGTCAAATTCAATTGAACAGTGATGTACAACAAAATCTAAATGTTGCAGAAACAAAAGTTAGGAATGGGATCGTAATTGTTAAGGACAAATCTGGAAGGTTTCAAGCAGAACAACTACAGGTTGCCAAACTTAGAAAGCGAGATCGAGACAACGTGTTTGACAGTTTCAATGATGTAGGAGTCTGGAAAGTCATGCCCAGTCCCCGTACTGACAATCCTTTTGATGCTCTCAAACTTCGCCTCTCACCTCAGAAACCTCTTCGCCTTGATCCCGGAACAGATTCAAACTTTGAAAGTGCTCGGTACTTGGATGTTGCACTCAAAACAAAAGTGTATAATTCTGGTGATGACTCTGATGTGTTTGATGCAAGCTCAGTTATTGATAAAGATTCAGAAAATGGAGCACAGGGTGTAAATGATTCTGGAATTGAAGTTCTGAGCAGTTCAACAATCAGGAGTAATGGAAACTCTGTCCGTTCCATTGTTCTTGATGAAAGCTCACCAAACTACCTGAACACAGAGGACTCCTTATTATCTCTTGATTCGCCAGTAGCTGAGGTTCTCTGTAAATCAGAACATTCATTATGTCACAAATGTGGTGGAATAGTTATTGAAACAAATAACAACACTCGTTCACCAGGTCGCTGCAGATGTTTTGTGTCTAACCCAAATTCACCATTTCAGACTCCTTTATCACCCATGAAAATTAACTCAAATGAAACTAGTGACAAAATGCTGCAAGAAAACAAGAAAAAATGTGTGTTCCCTGAGCAGGCAAAGTTCCTAGAAACTGAGAAACAAATTGACAATAAGTCTGATGGGAAAAGTTCGCAGTCAAATGAATCATCACCAAATCAAGAACACTTGGATATTGATAGTGATGGAAGTGATGTATTATTTTCTGGGAGTGACAATGGTGTGCCATCAGGTATGGCAAAAGGGTCAGATGATGAAAGTGCAAATGGAGTTAAATCATTGCGTTTAAAGATACAGTTAGGGGAGAATCCTTCTGCATTACCGGTGAAGAAAGAAGACAGTAGAAAACATTCTCCAGATAAAAGGGTAAAAAAGTCTCCAACCAAACTGGACAAGAATGAGAAACTAGAAACATTCAAAGGTGATGCTTTAATTGGAAGTAGTGTCTCAAACTCACCGTCAAACTGTTTTGATCAGAATACTTTGCATACTGTTGGTAAAGGTGATGAAGATGGTGACGATCACATGACTTTGGAAAATCTGAGAAGAACATTATCAAAAGGATTAATGTTGCCGTCAAATAGCTCATCAGACAAACATGCTTCATCACTTTCACCTTCAAATTCAGTCGAAGAGAAAACTGGAATAAAACAAGTACCATCAGAAACTCTTCTTAAAAATGATATAGAAGATGATACAGAACTTGAAATGAACAAAGTAGAGGATAACATTTCGAAAGAAAAAGTTCAAGCTCCTTATGCATTGGAAAAAGGTTTTGAAAATCATAATGTTCATGGCAGCCACACTGACAAAGAAACATTACCATCAGCTGATACAAATGTGAATTGCAGTCTTAAGACAGTTAAAAGGAAGCCTTTATTCAAGTCTGCAAAGTCATCACATAGCAATGTACAAAATGACAGTGCAAGTGATAGGACAGAAATTGCTCAAGCTTTATCTGTTGAAGGGGAAAACTCTGCTGGAATTAAGAAACAGATAAATAAGAAACGAACAAGAGCTGTTTCAACATGTGAAGATGGGAACAAGATGAACAATAGGAGACCAATATTCAAAAGGACACTATCTGCAGCTGAACATAAAATCTCGATAGTGGATGATTCTCTGGCTGTCTCTCTTGAAAAAATGCCTGAAAAATCCCTAGAAAGAAATAAATCATTATTTGAAAAGTTTGCTGGGTCTGACGCATATAATGCGGAAACGAGTAATATTGTCAAAACAGAGAAAACAAATAGTGCAATTAAGACAGCAGAAAATTCACAAAAGCAGGCTGATTTAGGAAGTAAGTCAGAATATAATGACCCACAACCGCAAGTGAATGGATCAATAGTAAATGATACCAATCCAGTAAAATCTAGCAGTGCATTTAGTGAGACAGAGGATAGTTTGCAGGCAGTTCCGTCTGTAGAACCAGAAGAGTGTACTCCAGTTAGTCCAACAGGAGTACAGAAAGAGGTCACACCCCTGAATCCCTTCCAGCAACAGTTCTTGTCATTCATATCGAGTACAAAATTATCTGATAGCAAATTTTTGAATAAGAATGCTAAGTCATTGAAAAGTGGAGAAAATGAAAAGCCTGAAAAAGAAGATTCCTGTAGTTTGGAAAACAATGAAATTGACATGAATCTGGAGGTGACTGGAAAACTCCTGAAAAACAATGAAGACTCCCCCTGTGAAGAAATGCCAAAGAAATCTGACAGTGTTTCATGGTTGAATATATTCTCACAGATAAATCCAGAAAAATGTGAAAGTCAGAAAGTTTCAGCAAGTGAAAATCAAGATGACATTGGGGATTTTAATGATGATTTGGCTGCAATCAATGAAAAAATGGATACTCAGGAAGCAGAAGACTCTGACTCACTTGATGTTGATGAAATATTTGAATCTAAAAATCTGTCCAATCTGCAGCCTTTACAAAACCCCAAAGATTCACTGTCTCCAGATGGTAAGCAGCATCCAAATGAAAGAGGGAAATCTATGAAGCGCAGAATGGTCCATGGCCACAGCATCTCTGAATACTCTGATAACAGTTCTGAAGCAGACACCATTGATCTTTTTTGCTGTCACAAAAAACATGACCCAGATTTTAACCCATATATGGACTCTGATGAAGACTTCATGCCCGTGAAGTCATTCAGAAGGAGACAATCGACGGGGCGCAGAGTAAAGAAGAGTCGAATGATAAGAAGTTTGAGTAATGACATTGACTTTAGACATGCAAGAGAAGACAAATTTGACGAAAGGAGTGAGACTAACTCCCAGACTTCTAGAAGTCGAAGATCAAAGCAGGGTATGAAGAGTTGCTGTCCATGCTGTCTTGGTTCCTTTGGTGATTTTGAGGATGATGAATTGATAAGAAAGCCTTCTTACAAACTTCCCAGGAACTACAAGCAGTTCGTTAAAAGCACATTAAGACTAATGCAGCTGCAGGAAAAAATTCACCAGTTATTCATTACTCTATTTCCAAATTGCACTGAACTCATTTCTAGGGTTAAAATTGGGACAGAAGAGTTTGAAATATTGATTGAAGACATTCTTTATGGGCTGGAGAGCCAGGAGGTGGAGTTTGAACCACCAAGAATGGCCTCAGATCCTCCATCCGGCCAGCAGCAGGCAGCAACACAAAGCGGACTATGTCATCGTGATGGCTCAGTTAGAGCAACGTCTGTTAGTGATACAGGTACCACACAGAATAACGATTCAAATGAAATGCAGGTAGACTCACAAAATCAAGAGGGTACCAGCTGTTGTGGTATTGATCGTAAAACAAACATTACAGATCATCTTCAAAGATCAAATTCTTCAGATCTCAAAAATCAGAATTTGCCTGATAATTCCTCAAAAAAATGTACAAACTCAGGTGATATAGTATTTCCAAAAGGTGGGGACCATGTTCATTGTAAAAAGGTCTCAGGCTTGTCAGAAACAGTTGGAAATTGTACCAGTAGTGACAACATTGAAAGTACAAGTGTTGGGACAGTGGAGCAAAAGTCCTCTGGGTTGGCAAAATTAAATTCTCAGGATTCATGCAAAAATTTACCAAGCATTGACCCACAGTTGATATCTATGGATAATACAAATAACAGGAGCTTGACAAACTCAAATGAAGACAAGCCTTATAATGTTTTAGAGAATTTGAACAGCACTTTTGTTGATAATAGTGTCTCAGGTGTGCAAAATCATTTGCAGATAACTATAGATCTTAGTGCAGCCAGGGTATCTGTTTGTAGAGAGCCTAAACACTGCCTGGAAAGGCTGCATGGACAGCTTGTGAAATTGGTCAAGTATTTATTGCCAGGCCTGGATCTCAAGAACTATTTCTATAGAAATATTGACAACATAGAGTTTTTAGTAGATTTAATGATTGCATCTAATGATAATCAGGTCACTGCTGAAGCAGAACTCATGGAAGTAGATACTGAAGCAGCACTGAATGCCGAAAATGTAGAAGCAGAACATGGTGAAGTGAATTCAGAGGCAGATCTTAGTGAGGTGAATTCAGAAATAGAGTTGATTATAAATCATGATAAGAATACATGCCATGTAGATACAATACCTAAACCTCATCTAAATACTGGAAATGATCAAAATGAAAATATTGAATCAAAGACCTCCAGCGTTGATGAGGTGGAAGAAAAAATTCCATTTGAACAGAGAATAAAATCACAGAGAGAGTCTTTGAAAAAGGATGTGTTTGAATTTGAAGAAGACGATACTGTTGCAAGGATAAAAGAGTCTGAGAGTGTTCTAAGTAATATAGAATCGAAAATTGCCAAGAGAACTTCACGGACAAAAAGCAGGGAAACAAGACTACGGAAAAGAACAGCCGAGGAGAAACGTACTCTGTTTGTGCAAGAAAAGATCCAAAATTGTCATAACTCTACCATTGTTTGCCATTCTAAGTCAAAAACACCACCTGTTAGTAAGGTGGATCATAAATCAAAACACTTCGAAAATTCAAAACATAGATTTCTATCAGAATTAAATCTAGGTGACAAACATGAACTCTCCTATGATGAGAGAGGTGGTTCTGAGGCTGCTATGGAAGTAAAGTCTGTATCTGACACAGTGTTTAGTGACAAAAATGTTGGAGAAGTCTTTGAAAATGAGAATAGAAGGAAGTCCAATGACAAAAATATATTTGAGCTCATGCAGCCATCACAGGCAGCAGAAAGTGCACTTTAGTTTTCATTGCATTGTGTAGTTAGATCTACAGGAGCCCAGTGTCAGTGTCATTTCCTAGTTTTTAATGTTCTAGAAATTTGACCATTGACATTGAATGCTTACAGTGGCCTTCACATGACTCCTCTCAAAAGTTGCACATTAACCCATTACCTCATAGGCTATTTTTAGATACAACCTCTTTGAATAAATCTACCTAAAAGGAGCATTAACTAGAGAAAAGGAAACTTACAGAATTTTGTAGTTTGAAACCATTGTGATAAATAGAGCATTTGCTCCTATAGGAGCAAATGCTCTATTTATCACAATAGTTTCACAAAGTGCCTTCTACAGAGTCGTCAAGCATCGTCAGTATGCGGGAATGGGTTAATGAGATGTGTATACTCTACATGCCAAGTATGACTGTCTCTATTTCAAATTTATTTAACCCTTTCCCAGTTCTATATTACCCGGTATTCCAAATTCCATACCTACTGAATATTCATGGACAAACTGGTTATAATGAAATATGGAAAGTGGAGCATTGTAGCCATATTAGAAACAAAAGAAACCGATCTATGAAATTCCATGAGCAAACAGAGCAGACCCTGATCAGACGGCTCCTATAGGAGCCGTCTGATCTGGGTCTACTCTGTTTGCAAATGCATGAAAACACGTTTATATGAGGGATAGGGTTAAAGGTTACTGTCAGTGTTAAGGATTTAGGAATTTGACCTTTGTCCTTACAGTTTAACTTCGAACTTGACATGGTTTCTGTCAAAGGATGCAGCATCATTAGATTTATACATGTAGTATGTATGCCAAGTATGATGTCTATATCCCTAAATTAATTGTTCAAAAGTTTAGGCCAGTGTTAATATTTTCTTTAAACTTTGATCTTTGGCCTTAAAGTTTGACCTTGTCCATTCATTTACTGACCTCAAAATCAATAGGGATCATCTCATCATGTCCAACCTCCTCAGATATGAGAACTAGGTGAAAGATATATTTACAAAGAATGGGTGATTTTTATTGCAACATTGTTTGGAGTGATGTTTTTGGGTAACTGCTTCATCAAACTCTTGTTCTCAGTTTCATGTTAGTACATACAAAAGGAGTGCAAGTTGTTAAGGCATTATCTAATAGGCATTGACATATGAGAGAAAACTGGTTACAGCAGAATTTGTCCAAAACTTAGTTTTGATTAACCTTTTCCAAGTTGATTAAATAATGACATCATGCATATTTATTAGCTGAATTTTTTTAAATGGCATGTGTACCCAGAATGTTTTGGTATTGGTAGAAACTGTAGTCAGACAATGATCTATTGTTATTTCATTAATATGTCATTAGCAAACAGCAGACCCTAATAAGATGATTCCTACGAGAGCAATCTGATTTTGGTCTACCGTGTTTGCAAAAGCATTTGTATGAGGTATATGATATGTACAATAGCAACATGGATTGATGAGCAATTAAGTTTTTCCCCAGTTTTTGTCCAAGCTAAAATAAATTAATTCCTATAAAAAATTTGCCTTATCCCTTTCCTTCATATGAATGCCTTTTCACGTGTTTGCAGATTAGACCCAGATCAGAGGACTCCTATAGCTGTCTGATCAGAGTCTGCTTTGTTTGCTTATGAATGTATGATAGGTCAAACCTACCAATACCAAAAAATCCCTTGTACATATGCCATTATGAAAATTCAGCTAATAAATATTCATGATGTCATTATTCACATGAGTATGCAACAGGGAAAGGGTTAAATAAATATATTAATGAGTACTTTTGAACTGATCAGTTCATGCATGTCCATTATGGAAAGGGTGGAGATAAGGACACTGGACTCCTGTGGTAGGTCCACAGTTGTTGGCAGGGTTTTGTTGTAAGTGAGATAAAGGTCATCATATATATGTATATAGGCACTGTTGACTGTTTTTTCATGTCTCTAGAGACATACCGGTATATTATTATTTTTTGTCTAACTTAACGATGGCTGTCTACAACTTTACAATAGTAAGACTGATTCATAAGACTCCTAAAACCCTTTGTCTCATGAATGTCCATGTAAGAAATAATGACATCATTTCGTATATTTCTGAACCAGTTTTTAATCCTTTCCTACATAAATACGCCTTTCCACGCCTCTGTAAAAGTCACTTTTTGAAACCATTGTGATAAATAGAACATTTGCTCCATAGGAGCAAATGCTCTATCACAGTGCTTTCAAACCTACACAATTAAAAAAAATCCTTTTCTCTAATAAATGCTCCTTTTTGATAGATTTATTCAAAGAGGTTGGGTCTAAAAATAGCCTATGAGGTAATGGGTTAATATAAATGGAATATGAGCATAAGATTTTTTTCATCCACTGCAGAAACTGTAAAATCGATCTATTTTATTCTGTCAGCAAACAAAGCAGACTAATCAGGGTCCATGCTTATAAAACCTTTAGTTGAGTCTAAGTTCGTTCTCAAGTTTTTGATTGGTCAGATTTGAAAAGCTTGAGAACTCAAATCTGCCCAATCAAAAGCTTGAGAAAGAACTCAGACTCAACTAAAAAGCTTTATAAGCATGGACCCAGATGGTTCCTTCAGGACTGTCTGATCTAGTTCTTCTGTTTGCAAAGATGCATCTATAGAGTAAAGGGTTAATGACACTGAAGACTAATGTTACATCAGATTGTTCCTTTAGGAGCATCTGGTTAGGGTCTGTTCTGTTTACTTATGAGATAGTATAGATATGTGATATTTATATGCCATTATAAAAAATAAGTTTATTAATAATATTATGATAATATGTGTTATAATTATATATTATAATTAATATTCATGATGCCATTATTTCTTACATGAAGATTAAAGGGTTTAAAGGACTTTACAGTTGATGTGTGGTGTGATTTCTTGTAGGCAGTAGCAGTTGTACTGGTACCTAGGGAATGTATGATAATTGTTTCTATATACATTAAAACCTCTATAACAGCCACTAAATTGTGTTAATTAGTTGGTAGTCTGGGCAGGTGGTTGCTTAAAGCAAGATGAAAGTAAAACAGAACGCTCCTATAGCACAAAATCCTTTACCACAAAATACTTTATGTAATTTAGTGGTCGTTATAGAGAGGTTTTACTGTATTTGATTTATCCACCAGACCCTGCCTTGTTGATGCCCTTAAGAATTGTCAGTTCAGAAAGATTCCAAAGAGTACCAGTAAGATGGGGTTTGGTTGAGATTGGTTTGAATCAAATTTGTCATACCTACAGCTCTGTGTAACTTCTTTTAACCCCTGCCCTGTGGAATATTCGTGTAAGAAATTTTGAGATCATGAATATCCATTAACTGAATTTTTACAATAGCATACATGTATATGGTATTGGTAGAAACTGTAGAGTTGGATCTTATTATAATTTCATAGCAAACAGAGCAGATCCTGATCAAACACATTCTACAGGAGCTGTCTGATCTGGGTCTGCTCTGTTTGCAAAGGTATGAAAAGGCATTTATATGAAGGCAAGGATTAACCTGTTGGAATGTTCATACATGTGAGAAATAATGATGTAATCTGCATCAGATTCTATAGCTTCTGTCTTGGCAAAAAAAATCTTTTCAAATGTCAGTATACAATAGCAGCAAATTAATATTCATGATGTCATTATTTCTTTCATGAATATTTATGGAGTAAAGGGTTTATATACATGTACTACTCTTTAACACTTTGAATGCTGAATTTTCAAAATGGAATTACCAATCATGATCGAGTCCATTCAATATAAAAAGGTATAATTTGCATATTTAATCCATTTCCTCATAGGCTATTTTTAGATGCAACCTTTTTGAACAAATCTACAAAAAAGGTACATTAACTAGAGAAAAGGAACATTTTAGAGTTTTGTAGTTCTGAAACCATTGTGATAAATAGATCACTTGCTTCTTAGGAGCAAATGCTCTATTTATAACAATGGTTTCAAAAAGTGACTTTTACAGAGGCGTAGAAAGGCGTATTCATGAAGTAAAGGGTTAATGGTAGAGTACATTCAGTATGTGAGAGGTTTTTGAATTAATAGAAATAGTTACTACCCAGATCAGAGGATTTTTAGGAGCTCCAGGTCTATCCTGTTTGCACATGCCAGTAATCGGGTTTCCATCCTTCAAAAGGTTAACTATTCTTATTATAATGCCATCATATTTCATTAACCCTTTCCTCCATAAATACGCCTTTCTACGTCTCTGTAAAAATCAACCTGTTGAAACCATTGTGATGAATAGAGCATTTGCTTCTATAGGAGCAAATGCTCTATTCATCACAATGGTTCCAAACTACAAATTCTAAATTTTTCCTTTTCTCTAGTTAATGCGCCTTTTCGGCAGATTTATTCAAAGTGGTTGGATCTAAAGATAGCCTATGGAGGAAAGGGTAAAGTATTATTATATAACACTTTGAATGCAATGTGTGTGTACAGTCATTTGCAAGCAGTGTAGATCCAGATCAGATCCTGGAGGAGTCCTCTGATCAAGGTCTGCACTGTTTACCTTACATGAACGTCCAGCAAACTTGGGAGTCTTTCATACTGAATGGACTGTTCAGTTCAGCACTAATGAACCAGTCCACTTTTAAAGCTCAGCATTCAAAGGGCTAAATTTGTCAGTCTGTCCTTGTCTACCTTGCAAAGTTACGAATGACTGTTTTCTTGTTAAATGGCTACTAGTTTTCTTGTTAAATGGCAGGTGTAAAATTCAGACAAATTTGAAAAAATGACTATATGGATGTATGGTTAAATAAGAATATACAGTAACACTTATCTAGAACAACCACTGAATTTTTTTTTTGTTCAAGGTCTTTTAAAACATGGTTGCTTAAACCTTTTCATTCATATAAATGCCTTTTCACACATCTGCAAACAGAGTAGACCCAGAAAAGATGGTTCCTGTAGGAGCCATCTGATCTAGATCTGCTCTGTTTGCTAATGGAGTTTGTTTTAGTTTCTAAAATGGCTACAATGTTTTATATTTCATATATAACTATTTTGTTCATGAATATTCAGTAGGTATTGAACTTTGGACTAAATATAAAACAGGGAAAGGGTTAATGCAAGCTCAGTAAATATTGTCTGCAAATATTGTCTTCTGTTACAATTCTGAACAGAGCTACAGATAAAGGTGCGTATTGAAATACAAAAATCGTCATTTCTCCACCAAACCCAATACTCTGACCACTCTTTAGAATCCTCTCATTGAGACGATTCTAAAGAGTAGTCACAGTATAGGGTTTGATGGTGAAATAAAGGAGCTATTCTTTATGCATCCTATCAGGACATCTGCTCATGACCACCTTATTTGGAGGCGGAAGCTATACAGTATTTAAGAAGACACCCAGATATTAACTGGTTAGTATAGAGAGGATTACTGTATATATATATATTTGCTGTCATTCAATGATTTTATGAACAGTCTAAATCTGTAGAGGGCAATATTTATTTGTTAGATATTATTTAGAAAGCTCAGTAGAAATATTTTGCTATAGAGATATGTAGCAGTTCTGTTACAGTTGATTTGATTGTATTAAGTGTGATAAAAAAAAGTTGTTGAAAAGACTGATTTTGCCATTGTGCTTGTGACATTTGTATTATTAAGTTTTTTTGTGTGATTCTTACTGGTATTACAGGCCTTTTTCTGGCAAGGAAAATGCATTTTGATACCCGGTAATTGGGAGTTTTTTCGTGCATAAAACTGGATGATTTTGGAATTTTTTCGTGCATAGAACTCTATGAATTGGAAAGCATTTTGGTTCAATTTTAAATCATTTTGCATGTGTTTTAGCATTTTAGTCAAAATTTGGTCTCAATTGAGATTTTTTCCCAAAGTTGGAGAAAATATTACCTATTTTGCTTTGGGAATGGGCCCTTTTAACGGACCCCTGCTGATGCCAAAAATGGCCTGTATTAGATAGGATGCTTACTGATCTATCAAAATCTCTTTTTCTCTGCCAAATTTTATAGTGCGGCATTCTGCAAGAAACGTGCTCCTAATGAGTTGCAGCAGTGAAGGATTTGTTGGAGAAATATTAACCCTTTCCTCTATAGGCTATTTTTAGACCCAACCTCTTTGGATGCATCTACCCAAAAGGAGCATTTACTAGAGAAAAGTAATTTTTTTAGAATTTTGTAGTTTGAAATGATTGTGATAAGTAGAGCATTTGCTCCTATAGGAGCAAATGCTCTATTTATCACAATAGTTTCAAGAAGTGGTTATTACAGAGACGTAGAAAGGCGTATTTATGGAGGAAAGGATTAAAAATGTTTTATTTTAGACTTGCCTACAACTCTTATCTTATGAATTAGAATAGTACATACAATGAGTCTGCTACAAGTACACTGTACAGTTTTGAGTCTTTTCAGGTATTACCCTTTCCCTGTTCTATATTTATTTCAAATTTCGATACCTACTGAATATTCATGGGCAAAATAGTTATAATGAAATATGGAAGGCAGAACATTAGAGCCATTTTAGAAACTAAAGATACAGATCTATCAAATTATGTTAGCAAACAGAGCAGACCCTGATCAGACGGCTCCTCTGGGAGCCGTCTGATCTGGGTCTACTCTGTTTGCAAATGCGTGAAAACGCGTTTATATGAGGGAAAGGGTTAAACAATTGCTTTGAATTTGTTTATAAATGGATGTTAACTTGAATCTTGTAAGTCCATATTAGTATTATTTAAACCTTTCATATATTTTGACCAGCTAGTGCATTTAGTTTATTTTTGTATTTGGTAGAAAAGCTGTTTCATGCCTTCACAAACAGAGTAGACCCAGATCAGACAGTTCCTATAGTCGTCAGATTAGGGTCTGCATTGATTACTTATGAAATTACAACAGATTTGACTTGACAGTTTCAACCATTACCAAAATATCCTGTATACATGTGCCATTATAAAAAATATGAGCTAATAAATATTTATGATGTCATTATATCTAACTAGACACTATATCAGAGCAACAGACATAGGTGCATACTCAAATACTAAAATGGTCCTTTCTCTACTGAACCCTATGTTGTGACCACTCTTTAGAATTGTCTCTTAGAGATGATTTTAAAGAGTGGTAATAACACAGGGTTTGTTGGAGAAATAAAGAAGTTACTGTTTTAATTTATGCATTTTATCTGGAGCTCAGGTTTGTATCTTAATGTATGATAAAATGTATGCCAAAAGAGCTTTCAGCACAAATACAACCACCTAAAAGAGTTCTAATTGCGGGCCTTACAGGCAGATGGTAGCTTAATGCTGGACAAAAGTAATGCAGAAGGCTCCTGCAGGAGCTTTCTGCATTACTTTTATCCTGCATTCTAAAGACATCTATGTTTATTCATATAGTGGTTGTGAAAGAGGGTTTTTACTGTACTTTCCTTCTGCATTAAAAAACCAGCTGCTTGCTGTAGAGATTTACAGTCCTTTACTAGGCAGAGCGAGTCAGACAAAAAGTATACCGGTATATCCAGATGAGTTGCAGGGTCTGGTGACGGCATTTGTCTTGATCTACATTGTTTGCAAAGTTTACCTTTAATACTAAGTCAAATGAAAATTCATTTAACCCATTCCCTCATAGGCTATTTTTAGATCCAACCACTTTGAAAAAATCTACCGAAAAGGAGCATTAACTAGAGAAATGGATTTTTTTTTTTAATTTTGTAGTTTGAAACCATGGTGATAAATAGAGCATTTGCACCTATAGGAGCAAATGCTCTATTTATCACAATGGTTTCAAGAGATGATTTTTACGGAGGCGTAGAAAGGCATATTTATGGAGGAAAGGGTTAATATCACAGTACAGGTTAAATAGGTATGTAATGTCTGCATTAAAGACTGGGATACTCTAACCCTTTACTCCATGAATAATCATGTTAGAAACAATGACATCATGAATATTTATTAGATTGACTGTTATAATAGCACATGGACTCAGGAAGTTTCTACCATGACAGAAACTGTGGAATAATGTCTTTATTATATCATAAGCAAACAGCAGACCCTGATCAAATTGCTCCTATGGGATTCATCTGATCTCGGTATACTCTGTTTGTAAAGGCATAGAAAAGCATGTTTATGGAGTAAATGGTCAAGACTTAGATATCAGATACCATGGGGCCAACTTAGAGTAATTTCTGACTACTGTTCAATACTGTTTTAACACTTTACTAATTAATGTTCATGTAAGAAATAATGACATCATGATTATTAATTAGATTATTTTTTAAAGTGGAATATGCGCACAGGCTGTTTTGGCCATAGCAGAAACTAGAATCAGATCTGTATAATTTGATAAGCAAACAGTAGACCCTGATCAGATTGCTCCTACAGCAGTCGTCTTATCAATGTTTGGCGTTTTCTGTTCGCAAAGGTGTCTCTCTTAGACTATTTTTAGACCTAACCTCTTTGATTAAATCTACCAAAAAGGAGTATTAACTAGAGAAAAGGAAATTTTCAGAATTGTGTAGTTTTGAAACCATTGTGATAAATAGAGCATTTGCTCCTGTGGAACAAATACTCTATTTATCACAATGGTTTCACAAAGTGACTTTTACAGAAGCGTCAAAAGGCGTTAATATGCAGGAATGGGTTAAGCAAACAGTAGACACTGATCAGATTGCTCCTACAGCAGTCATCTTATCAATGTCTGGCGTTTTCTGTTCGCAAAGATGTCTCTCTTCATCTCTCTTTCTATTTGTGTTTTCCATCCATGGCTGTTTCCATAGATTGTTGGTCAAAGTTGCTGAAACTTTGTATTTATTCTTACTATTAAGTGCAGCTCACCTGTAAATTTTTGCTATTACCGGTGTAATTGTCCATTTTCAACATAGTATACGAGCTGGCGGGGGGATTAGCCTGTGACTTACGGTTCTTGTTCATTTTAGTGATGTTAGTTTCTGTAATTGTATGCATCAATAACTTAAGTTGTATGTAAGCAGACTTCAGTCAGCCATGTTTTACTCTGACCTACTTCATGAAACCTGCTTTCAAAATCTGATAAATAAATAAGACTTCTTCCTACTCTAAACTACATTGAAGAAGTCTGTTTCATGGCTTATACCAATCAGAGAATTCTCTCATGGACATTGATAACCCTTTTCCTATTCAATACTCATGTAAGAAATAATGACATCGTGACTATGTATTAGCTTAAGTTTTATAATGGAACATGGACACAAGCTTTATTATATGTTTACAGAAACTGCAGAGTCACATCAATCTAATTCCACAAGCAAACAGAGCAAACCCTGATCAGATGGCTCCTACAGAAGCCATCTGATCTGGGTCTACTCTGCTTGCAAAGGTGTTCAACAGCATTTATATCAAGTGTTAATGGAAAATGTATCTGTAGGAGAATGCAAACATAGACCAACCAATTTGTTTTCAATACAACATCTGATCAGGGTTTACATTGTATAACCCATCTGCATCAGCATGAATTTAGTATCTCGCTTACCATTGACACTGGCATTGTCATCACAATGAGAGGGGGATCGGTTTTTACACTGCAAATGTTAAGAAATCTGATCTCTCCTGGAAATTCACAAGGGTTATAGATGTCAAATACAGTAGAATTTTACTAAAATGAACGTTTAATCCTTTACTCTATAAATACGACTTTCTACCCTTGTGAAAATACGACTTTCTACCCTTGTGAAAATAGAGTAGACCCAGATAGGAGCCATCTGATCAGTGTCTGCTCTTTTTGCTTATGAAATTATAACAGATATGACTATAGTTTCTACCAATACCAAAATATTCTATATACATATGCCATTATAAAATAATCAGCTAATAAGTATTCATGATGTCATTATTTCTTAACCCTTTCCCTGTTCTATCTTTATTACACATTTCAATACCTACTTAATATTCATGGTCAAAATAGTTATAATGGATATGGAAGGTGGAACATTGTAGCCATTTTAGAATCTAAAGAAATGGGTCTGTAAAATTCCATTAGCAAACAGAGCAGACCCTGATCAGACAGCTCCTATAGGAGCTGTCTGATCTGGGTCTACTCTGTTAGCAGATATGTTAAAACACATTTATATGAGGGAAAGGGTTAAATGAATATTCATGGAGTAAAGGGTTAATGAGCAAACATGAGTCCCTTCAACCCCATTACTGCTCTGGTTGTCTGTGGAATTATATAGATTCTGCCATGGTAAAGTATTCCCTTGCTCATAATACTTTTATTAAGATTCAACTAGTTTTAATATTCATGATGTCAATATTTTACTCAGCTGGCTACCTGTTTACTGCTTGAGAAGAGATAGTTACTCAGCTGGCTACCTGTTTACTGCTTGAGAAGAGATAGTTAATCAGTTGGCTAACTGTTTACTGCTTGAGAAGAGAGAGTTACTCAGCTGGTTACCTGTTTACTGCTTGAGAAGATATTTACTCAACTGGCTACCTGTTTACTGCTTGAGAAGAGATAGTTACTTGGCTGGCTACCTGTCTACTGCTTGAGAAGAGATAGTTACTTAGCTGGCTACCTGTTTACTGCCTGAGAAGACATAGT
Source organism: Azorinus chamasolen (assembly GCA_963576725.1). Classification (NCBI taxonomy): domain Eukaryota; kingdom Metazoa; phylum Mollusca; class Bivalvia; order Cardiida; family Solecurtidae; genus Azorinus; species Azorinus chamasolen. The sequence goes on along the minus strand of OY755243.1, from coordinate 63,392,081 downwards.
TACTTGGCTGGCTACCTGTTTACTGCCTGAGAAGAAATAGTTACTTGGCTGGCTACCTGTTTACTACTCGAGAAGAGATAGTTACTCAGCTTGCTACCTGTTTACTGCTTGAGAAGGCAGCTGTAGGGTCAATAAAGATAGCAGGGTGGCACATGATGCCTGTTGAAATGGTTGATTGTGTGGTGTAAATAGTCAATGAAATATTTAATTTTTATTATTGTTATTATTATTATTATTATTATAGATGATGTCAAACAGAGGATAGGTTATGACTATCCAATAATTTTGTATAGACACGAATGACGATAGTTTGATTTTTTGTTATACAGTTAAAACTCCTAATGTGATCACCAAAAAGATGTAAAGATGTCTATATCTGGGTCTTTAAACCCTTTACTTTATGAATATTCATGTGAAAAAACAAGATCATGAATATTAATTAGGATAGTTGTTATAGGAAATTTTGACCACTGCAGAAAGTATAGAATCGGATCAATATATAATTCCATAAGCAAACAGAGAAGAGAAGACTGATCAAACGACTTGTATGGGAGCCTTCTGATCATAGTCTGCTCTGCTTGCAAATGCTAGAATAGCATATTTATGGAGTGAAGGGTTAACCCATTCCCTCACATTGACGCCGTTTGACGCCTCTGTTAAAGTCACTTTCTGAAACCATTGTGATAAATAGAGCATTTGCTCCATAGGAGCAAATGCTCTATTTATCACAATGGTTTCAAAACTACACAATTCTAAAATTTTCCTTTTCTCCAGAAAATGCTCCTTTTCGGAAGATTTATTCAAAGAGGTAGGATCTAAAAATAGCCTATGAAGTAATGGGTGTAAGGCATGTGGTAGTTTAATGCGGAATGAAAGTTGCAGAAAGGTCCTGCATGAGCTTTCAGTATTACTTTTGTCTTGCATTAAGCAACCCCCTTTTGAAGACATTTATGTTCATTCAGAAAGTGGTTGCTATAGAGGTTTTTTTTTGTATCAAGTTAAAATGCTGGTACAGAAGTGTGAATGCAGATATAGTTTGTTATTTTGAGAACTTTCATCCATTATAAACTTAGTTTCTGTGTTCTTAACATTAGGTTCTTAATTTTCAATTTGATCTCTGTATAAATAATGAAAGAGTATTTTTGTTGTAAGCCATTTCCATTAACAAAAATTGTAAAAATATGCCATCATTCTGTTCATTGTGTGCTGGTGTCCTTTAACCCATTCCCTCATATTGACGACTTTTGACGACTGTGTAAATATCTCTTTGGGAAACCATTGTGATAAATAGAGCATTTGCTCCTATAGGAGCAAATGCTCTATTTATCACAATGGTTTCAAACTACAAAATTCATTTTCTCTAGTTAATGCTCCTTTTCGGTAGATTTATTCAAAGTGGTTGGATCTAAAAATAGCCTATGAGGTAATGGGTTAACAGAAGATAATTGCATATACAGTCAAACCCCTCTAAACGAGACATTTAATTTAGGATAAATATGTCTTGGAGACAGGTGGCTGCTTAATGCTGGTTGAACGTCATGCAGAAAGTTCCAAGGGAAAGATTCAGCATGACATTCACCCAGTATTAAGCAGCCACCTGTGTGAAAGTACCTAAATTCTTCTCTCTACTAGAATTTCGGTTTAGAGGGGTTTTACTGTATTTGCATACCCATTTTGTTGGTGAAATGCAAGCATTTTTATAAACTTTATCTGATGAGTATTCATGTAAGAAATAATGAATTCATGAATATTAATTAGCTGAAATCTTATAATGGCGTATCACATCTTTTTAGCTATGGCAGAAACTGTAGAAAATTATCTGTATTATTGAATAATATCTGTATTATTCCATATTAAGCAAAGAGACCAGATCCTGATATAAAAATAGAGTTCCAACAGGAGCCATCTGATCTGAGTCTACTGTTTGTTAAAGCGTCAAACTCAATAGTAAAATAGTTAACCCATTCCTTCATATTGAAGACTTTTGACGACTCTGTAAAAATCACTTTGCGAAACCAGTGTGATAAATAGAGCATTTGCTCCTATAGGAGCAAATGCTCTATTTATCACAATGGTTTCAAAACTACACAATTCCAAAATTAAACTTTTTTATAGTTAATGCTCCTTTTTGGTAGATTTATTCAAAGAGGTTGGGTCTAACAATAGCCTAGGAGGGAATTAGTTAAGGGTTACATGACCATTGCCTTATATGACAGAGAATCACTAGTGTCATAAAAGTGAAAAAAAAAGGGGGGGGGGTGATATTTGTATCAAATTTGTGAATAATTTCCTAAACCTTAACTCCAAGAATATTCATGTAAGAAATACTGACGTCATGAATGTGAATCAGGTTAATTGTTATAGTAATAAATGAGCACAGGAACTTTTTACCATGGTACTATAGAATCATATCTATATTTAGACACTGATCAGATGGCTCCTATAGGAGCCATCTGTCTGATCAGGGTCTACTCTGTTTGCAAATGCATAGGAACGGGTATTTATGGAGTGAAGGTTAATAATCATACTAATAAGATTATTCAACAGACCCGGTAAAGTAGACTTAAAAAAAGTCTGTCTTGGCAAATATGTAAGAGGAACCTGATACATGAAACCATCGTATGTCATTTTCCAACAGGAGGGCATATGCGTAATTGATACCTTATTCATATCTCAGTTTGTTTTCAGCAACTTTACATGTATTTATTTCTGTCATAGTGCTATAAAACATGTTATAAATTCACACTCTTTTATCAGGTATTAAAACTTGAATTTTGGTTGCTTCTTTAAAAGAAACTGAGTCAGCTACTTCAAATGCACGCACTTGTTGAAAATTGCTTGGGATCACTCATATTAGCAGTTATGGCCCACCCAAAACTTTAACGTTCCAAGCAGGGGGACATTTTATTTCAGTATGGTGCTTTTAATTTAGTTTGGCATTTGATATGTTACCAGATCATGAAATTGCTGTCCTGTTTGATCTTTATCTTACTGTGAAAAGTCTTGTTGGCAGAAAAAATGATGTTGTTATCAATTGTAAAAGTTGGTATTTTCTCACATTTCTTGAGAAACAAACCGTAACTGAAGTGTCAGGCAGTTTTGGTTGTAACAAGGACTCAAATTTCTCTGCATGTTATTTTGATCCAAACTTTTTTCAAAGTTAATCAGGCATCCTAAATGTGCTAAATGTTAATAATGAATTTGTTGCAGACAGTCTGTATGTGACTGTGGGCAGTGCTGGGAACACTTCTAAAGACGAAGTCTGCATGGGAGTATTTGCTCTCTAACCGGTAAATAAACATGTTAAATAGGGCAATTGTTTAGGGACAAGTCCTGCATATTTTCTGTTTGCTGGTTTTTAACATATGTGCCAGGATTATCTGTCTCTGTATTTTAATATTTTTTTTGCTATCGAGTAACATACTCAAGAGTTAAACAGCACCAAAAAACAAAGTATTTTCAGGACTTTGTAGTGTAGACACAGATCAGCTGCCAAATAGAGACATGGGCATCTTGTCAGACTCTACACTTTTATACATCCAATAATGATTTATTATTCAATCAGAGCTACAGATAAAGGTGGGTACCTAAATTCCAAAATCGGCATTTCTCCACCATACCCTATACTGTGACCACTCTTTAGAATCGTCTCAAAGAGGTAATTCTAAAGAGTTCACAGTATAGGGTATGGTGGAGAAATAAAGGAGCTATTCTTGAAAATGTTTAGACTTACGCATGCGACATCCTATCTAGACCTCTGGTTCAAACATTGCACATTTTGATGGCTATTCTGGGTATGCAGTATTTGTAAAAACTCTTACATTATACTTGGCACCATTTTATGCCTTTGCAAACCCAGATTAACCCTTTCCCTCATATAAACGTGTTTTCACGCATTTGCAAACAGAGTAGACCCAGATCAGACGGCTCCTATAGGAGCCGTCTGATCAGGGTCTGCTCTGTTTGCTAATAGAATTTGAAAGATCTGTTTCTTTGCTTTCTAAAATGTCTACAATATTAAATCTTCCAACTATTTTGTTAATGTGTATTATGTATAGATATTGAAATTTGGAATAGACATAGAACAGGGAAAGGGTTAAGCTCAGATCACACAGCTCCTCTAGGAGCTGTCTGACCAGGGTCTGCTGTTTGCTTATATGTTGCAGGTCTGATTCTTTGCTGTTAACTATTCATCTTTTCTTGTTTTATATTTTTGATAAAAAAATTAATATTCATGATGGGCGGAGTCTTGCATGACTATTAATCAGGTAAGGGTAAACCCATTCCCTCATTGACGCCTCTGTAAAAGTTGCCGTTTCAAATCATGATAAATAGAGCATTTTCTCCATAGGAGCAAATGCTCTATTTATCACAATGGTTTCAAAACTACACAATTCTATTTTTTTCATTTCCTCTAGTAAATGCTCCTTTTTAGCTGATTTATTCAAAGAGGTTGTGTCTGAAAATAGCCTATGCGGGAATGGGTTACGGTACCTTTCCTGATGGTGCACAAGAGGACTAGTATACTTGCTTGTATTGTTTGTAATGAGATGTTTCTGTGTTCGGCATAGTCTCACTGTAAATATCATGTATGTTATGTTGACCCATGGTGATACAAGACGTTATGTTGTTGCTTCATGATCGACTTCATAGTATATATATTTGCAGCAATATACCACTACAGTTGTAAATCATTTTTGTTTTAAAATAAATCATGTCTTTTTCCAAAAGAATCTGATGTTGCTTTTGTTGAGTTCAGTACAGTTTCAGTGGAATGTCAGTAGAAAAGGTTACGTGTCCCAAGCAATTGGTTGTTATGCCTTGCTCTAGTCTGTCCATCCATACATATGAATCACTGGCACTAAGATCGGAAAAGACTACTTTATTTATAACACCTAGTACATTAGTGTACTAGGTGTTATAAATAAACCATAGCATTTTTATACCCCCACTTCGAAAGAAGTGGGACTGTATTGGAATTGTGCATGTGTCTATCCTTCCGTCCGTCCAGATTTTTGTCCAGAGCATTACTCCTAAAGTATTGTAGGCATTTATATATGGATAGAGGTGAGAAGAGGATGTGCAGCCAACAAGGGTTGTATCTCTAAATTATTTATTTATATGCATGAAGGTAACTGCAGTCATATTATGGTATGGCACCTGTCTGTCTGTCCGTCTGTCCGCTCATATGGATTGATGGTTATGTAACTATTTTGAACAAAAGAATAGTCACATAACAGTCCTGAGAATGTCTGTCTGTCCGTTCGTACATCCATTAGCCACATATTTATCCGCTCAATAACTTGACAACTATTAGGTGTATACAGTCTTCATTCTTGATAGGAAGGTTGGTCATGGCTAGTAGATAACCCAATAGATTTTGAGGTTGGTAGGTCAATGGTCAAGGTCACATTGACCTTCAACTAAAAAATATTGTCTGCTCAATAACTTAATAAGTATTAGGGTGTGATGTCTTCATACTAAATAAGGTTAGTCATGACTAGCAGATGACCCCTATTCTCAATAACTTGATAATTATTAGATATAACTTCTTCATACTTGGAATGTTTGTCAAGACCAGTAGATAATCCCTATCGATTTTGAGGTCAAAGGTCAAGGTCACAGTTACCTTAAACTAAAAAATCTTGTCTACTCAATAACTTGACAACTGTGCTGTCTTCATACTTAGTAGGGAGGTTGGTCATGTCAGTAAATGCGGCACCAATGCTTGTCTGATTTTGTTATTGTCAGCCAAATCAAAACTCTTTGAAAAAAGTCCAGTACCTCAAAATTGTGAAATCAAGAGTCATAGTTCTTATGTAGGGACCTTCTCCTCAATGAGACCTACCAACCTATAAAGTTTCATGTTGATACCTCTTTTACTTTTCGAGTAATGGGCTATATTAAAGTGACTTCCGACTTAGTAACTTGATAACTATTGAGTGTGCTGTCTTCATAGTTAGTAGGGAGGTTGGTCATGGCAAGTTGATGGCCCCATTGATTTTGAGGTCAGTCGGTAAAAGGCCAAGGTCACAGTGATCATCATCTCAAAAAACATTGTCCACTTACTATCTTGATAACATGAGCCCCCTTTCATATTAACATTGTGCATGTTACGATAGCACATACTTCGGGCATATAATGCTCCACAACACACGGAGCTCTTGTTGAGGGAGTTATTCCCCTTAGTTACTCTGAGAAGCATTTTTTTGTCAGGAGCATAACTTCTCAAGTATTGTAGGCACAACTGTAAACTTTTATATTTGGATAGAGGTTGATGAGAGGATGTGCAGTCAACAAGGGTTTGAATATATTTTTGAGGGAGTTCTGAATGCTCTCCCATAGACCATAAATATTATTATTATCATTCTTATTAAACAATAATAATAATGATGATAATAATATTATTAATAATAATATTGATCATTATTATCATATGATGACAATAATAATAATAAATAAATAAATAATAGTAGTAGTTGTAGTAATAACAATAATAATGCTCATATCAATGATGATCGGGAAACAATAATTATGATAAAGACACGTCCTTTTACCCGTTTTGTGGTCTAAGGGAAGCAACTCTTGCAATCTTTCCCTTAAGTTAAGTACGAATTCCCTCCCTTTGACCATAAAAACATTAATATGTGAAATATATCTGAATTATTTCGTCTACTAATCACCAATAACTTTTTTATCTGACGTGATAACTCTGACTTCAGATATGCACTCGGCGTTCCGAAATACATATAATATGTGAATTTGAACAAAAAAAACTCGAAGTTACTGATGATAAATGGACGGGAAAAATATTTCTCGCTTCTCAGGCGTGCTTGATAAGCTGAGTTACTAAAAATAGCCGTACTAGAAATCGTTATCTGGAACACCCCTTGTCTGGTGTATTCATACGCGCGATGTCGGGTAAAATCAATACAAGGGACGAGACTCTTACATTTCTATAGGCAACAACCTTATGAATTGAAATTAATATATAAGTAATTAGCACGAATATGAAATTCTATTTATTATATAAACACTTTAAAAACCTATTTAATTAACCGAAGACGTTTTGCAGTAAAAAAGGTTAGGTTTATAGTCTGGAACTACATACAATGTACATATTCTCCCGACTTCACAATTTACCCCCTGATCACTGGGTTATAAGTCGGCCATTAACACTCGGCGCCTAAGGCAGCCATGGCACATTGATTTTTTCCCTCACAGGTACCCATATATACACCTGGGTAGAGAGGAGCAAACGTGGGATGCATTTTTTGCTCAGAAAAATTCTGATAGTCCGATGGCAGGATTCGAACCGGGGACCCCTTCGATCCCAAGTCTAACGTCCTACCAATGGACCACCACTCCCAGTCACTCAGTCATTTATATTTACGCCAAAACGTTTTGTGGTTGTCATAACAAATGACGTCATTTTGGTTATGCTGCAGTCTGTTGCTATTAGATATGGAAGTCGTATTACGCAATGTAAAGTAGTACTTCACGAGAAAAGTAATCAAGCATGGGTTTTGTTAAAGCCGGGGGTTCTATACCCTCGGTTGGTTTGTTCCTGGAACAGACCAACCTCGGGTATATAGAAGCCCCCGTCTTTAAAGGCATTTCGAAAGGAATGTTGACCCATTAACCCCATGCTGTGTATTTTGGGAGCTAACTGTCAGGCATAGCACTGATACACAAACTGATAAGGCGGGCTACCATCACAGATGATCAATGTATAATTGCACAAAGGTGCATACTTCGATCACATTTTTTTTTATTTATTTATTTTTTTTTTTGGGGGGGGGGGGAGGTCTATGGGTGAGTCCAAGCATGCGTCGGGCACCTTTGTAATTGCATAACTTGATCTTTTATGGCTAAGGACCCTGACTGGACACTGCAGGGGCACAGTTGGATACTGTGTATATACGGGGGTGGGGGTTCACTTATATAAGAGCTTTGAAATGCCTATAGGAGCCGTCTAATCTGGGTCTACTCTGTTTGGAAATGCGTGGAAATGCGTTTACAATGTCTATGAGGTAAAGGGTTAATAGAATCAAGCATGGGTTTTGTTGAAGACGGGGGTTTCTATACCCTCGGTTGGTCTGTTCCTATCGGAAACTCGCTAAAGCTCGTTCCCGACTGGAACAGACCAACCTCGGGTATAGAACCCACCGGCTTTAACAAATCCCATGCTTGATTATTTTTCTCGCTGAAATACGCCCTAAAACCAAGAAAATTAACGAATTTTGTGAAGTACTACTTTACATTGCGTAATTTACGACTTCCATATCTAATAGCAACAGACCGCAGCATAACTTTAGGCGTGACACCAAATTCTTGCATAAAACGTGCTGTTGTAGTCCCGCTAGACCATGTATTAACAAGGCGATTCTCGTGCTCACGCGCTGTTGATGACCGGTTTTAATTATACTTATTACGGGCCTAAGGTAAACAATGGACGCGAATGCTACAGCGTTTTGGCCTAAGCTAGGTGAACGCCGGGGTGTGAGTATTTCCAGGAGCACAGACAATGAATTGTTTTTAGTGATAGACATATTGAATGAAATTCCGTGTAAACGGTATTTAATACAATCATGAATTGACGTCGAAAAGAAAACAGTGACCCGGAAACAGCATAAATCGACGAAGTGTCAAAGAAGTGTATAGTTTTGCTGCCGTTGTTTTGCTTGTATTTTGAGGAATTAAATTGATGCAGGAGAGCAGAAAATTGGTTTTATGCAAGAATAGCGTTAATACACGTTTGTTTTCGGGCAATAACATCTGCAGTGTCGCTCGGGAATGTTGTTGCCCTCGCCCTTCGGATTCGGGCCAACAACAGTCCCTCGGGACACTGCAGATGTTATTGCCCGAAAAAACGTGTATTAACCCTCTAATGACGTCATTTGTTATGACAACCACAAACGTTACGTTTTGGCGTAAATATAAATGACTGAGTGACTACAAAACAACGTCTTCGGTTAATTAAATAGGCTTTTAAAGTGTTTATATGATAAAAAGAATTTCATATTCGTGCTAATTACTTATATTAATTTCAATTCATAAGGTTGTTGCCTATAGAAATGTTGGTATAATTCTGTAAGAAGTCCTTCACTTGTATTGATTTTACCCAATCGCGCGTATGAATACACTAGTCACGGGGTGTTCCAGATAAGGATTTCTAGTACGGCTATTATTAGTAACTCAGCTTATCTAGCACGACTGAGAAGCGAGAATAAACACTCTGTGGAGTTAGCGGGCCTTAGGCGAGTTCTTCAGGGTCTACATTGTTAGCCACTCATAGGAATTATTAACATGTAGCGAAGTTTCGGTACGGCGATCTCTTCATGCATATTCATTAGTGCATTAACCGTTTACTCCATGCATATTCATATGGAGAATAATGACATGATTATTCAATAGATTCATTTTTATAATTACATATGGACACAGAAACGTTTGGCCATGGCAGAAACTGTAGTCATATTTATTTACTCTTTTTTTTTTTTTTTTTTTTTTTACAAAAGAGTTAAAATGTGTATTTATAAAGTAAACTGTTAACCTATTCCATCCTATGCTAGTTTTAGACCCAATCTCTCTTTTAATAAATCTACTTAACAGGAGCATTTACTAGAAAAAGGGATTTTTTAAATGAATTTTATAGTTTTGAAACGATTATGATAAACAGAGCATAAACTCCTCGTGGAGCAAATGCTTTTTTGTGACAATGGTTTCATAAAATGACTTTTAGAGTGGCATCAAAAGGCATCAGTAGGGGTATGGGTTAAAACAGGCGGTTGCTTCATGAAGCACGGACGTGATGCAGAAAAAATGTCCACAACAGTTCTGTTGCTCTATGTGATTGGTCTGGATGAAACAGGTTAGACTTACCTAATAGAAACAGATTCTATAGTTTCTGTCATTGGCAACGGTTCTTGTGTATATATGCTATCATAAAACTATTCATGATGTGACAATTCCTATCATGTAAATATCAATTGCCCCTAAGTCGACGACGTCACTGCACGCCAATATGACGTCACGTATATTGAACTTGCATGTATTTTTATTCAATAAAAAGGCTAGCAGTACAAGCGAAGCAACTTTTACAATATTTTTTTGCGTTTCGTCTATTTGATATCCACGATGTCATCATTTCTCATATGAAAATTAAACAGGGAAAGGGTGCTTAATGTTATATAATATATTTGACTTTTCAGCTTTTGTGTACATATGTCATTAAAATTCGTCTATTTAATAGGCCTATTATCAGGGTGTCAAACAGTTTAGATCCTGATGGACACCGAATTACTCGGCGTCTCATCTGGATCCAAACAGTTGGCATAAGTATTCACTCATCCGCCTATTGCAGGCTAAGGTTGAACAAATACCTCTTACAGTACAAGGGGAGTAACTCTTGTGTTATAATATATTTGACTTTTCACCTTTTTTGTACATATGTCATTAAAACTCGTCTATCTAATATTATCAGGATGTCAAACAGTTTAGATCCTGATGGACGCCGAGTTACTCAGCGTCTCATCTGAATCAAAACTGTTGGCATAGATATTCACTTATCCGCCTATTGCAGGCTAAGGTTGAACACATTTTTACGGCTTAAAGTACTTGTAAGCGAAGCTCTTGCAATGTTTTGCGTTTGTATGAGTCGTCTCCCGTTGTCATTTCAGGTTTTAACCCTTTTCTCCGTAGTACCTTTCCAAACAAAGTAGATCCCGATAAAACGACCCCTGTCGGATCAGGATCTACTCTGTTTGCAAAGGTAAAAAAGTGCATTTATATCAAAGACGTCAGCAGGAAATGTCAATTTCATGGAAAAGATAATTGTTCTCTGAGTTTTACAACAACCTATTAGTCCAAAAGTTGATCATGCCAAGCTTCCTGATTAATCGGGGAAATCTGGAGCATAACCGTCACGACCACAGATACATTGTTCAAATTTCTAGACCAACTGCTGAAAGTCTTTAGTAATAAACTTTGCCGCCGCTTTCTTGAAATATTTGACCAGTGATAAAAGTATTCACTATATAATTTGGCATCTTTTAACACTTTCCCTGTTCTATGTTTATTCAAAATTTCAATACCTACTGAATATTCATGGACACATAGTTATGATGAAATATGGAAGGTGGAACCTTGTAGTCACTTTAGAAAGCAAAGAAACAGATCTATCAAATTCTGTTAGCAAACAGAGCAGACCCTGATCAGACGGCTCCTCTAGGAGCCGTCTGATCTGGGTCTACTCTGTTTGCAAATGCGTGAAAACACGTTTATATAAAGGAAAGGGTTAACATAAAGGCTATATTCTTACCTACACGAATATAAACTAACCACCACTGGGTCTTCTCTTCTCTGTCAGAAAAGTGGAAGATGAATCGTGGATCCATCGATTTTCACCAGAAATATTATTGGAACTTTTCGACTATTCTGGGCTCACCGGAATTCGCCGAATAGCTACGATTGCTCGAAACAAAGTACAAGCGAAGCTCATACAATATGTTTGCGTTTGTATGAGTCGTCTCACGTTGTCTGTCATTTTAGGTTTTAACCCTTTACTCCGTATCAAATATAATGTTCGGCACGCAAACATAAATAAATATTGCTGCTTAAATGCTCATTTTTGAGAATATGGTTCGTATACATATATGTTCGGAATTCCATTTAACTATTGACCCTTAGCCTATGGGATAAACCATTCGTTTAAAATCTTTTTTTATTATTCACTCTTTCCGAATATAAATTTGTACACGAGTCTCTATACATATTTATTGTTCGGTATATGTGTATGAATTTAAATTAGTTTTCGAAAACACATTTCCCTTTAAAAAGTATGGTTCTATTTCGTAGGCCAGGTATGTTTCGATTCCATTTCAGCAGGATCCTTTAGCCTGGTGCCCATATAGGTAGGCCTATACGAGGGGTGTTCCAAAAATAATGTCACTTGCATCGGTGCTCATATAGCGGAAGTGCTTTTGTTCATTTTAATTTGCTCTGCCCTTCAAAATACTCTCCGCCAGCCAGAATACACCTTTTTAGCCGGTCAATCCATTTTTGGAAGCATTTTTCATACTCTTCAATGGGGACACCCATCAGACACTGATAAACAGCACATCCAAGGGCATTTCTCGAATTGTATCTCCTTCCAGATAAATGTTATTTAAGTTTTGGAAAGAGAAAATAGTCGCAGGGGGCCAAGTCTGGCGAATACGGAGGGTGCGGAAGGACGGTAACCTTCTCTGAATCCAAAAAGTCAGTCACAATACGTGCCTTGTGAGCGGGTGCATTATCATGCAGAAGTCGGACATACTTAAGTCCTGTTTTGGGGCGGCTACTTTTGTAGTAGTTCTTCAATTTTCTCAGAACAACGTTTTTATAGAACTTGCCTACATGTGACCGTTCTGCCTTTTGGCACCGGGATTTGAATAGCTGGACCCTTATTAGTGAAAAAAATAGCATACAAAACCTTCTTTACCGTTCGTATTCGTTTGGCAATACTTGGGCGTCTGGCATTTTTAGTGGCCCATATTCGGTTGGAAACCTTCCGCTTTGGTTCAAAATAATACACCCAGGTCTCATCACCAGTGACTATATTATCAAAAGCCTTTTTACTATATTTTGGGTACATTTTGAGAAGTTTTTTTTGCCATTGTTACACGCGTCTTCTTTTGCTCATCCGTTAACAAATGGGGTATCCATCTTGCATTTATCTTTCTAACTTTTAGGTGTTTCTTCAAAATTGCATGAACTCTTGCTAACGAAAAGTTTGTCATTCGAGCCAATTGTCTTACGGTGAATCGAGCATCAGTTTTGAGGATATTTCGGATTTTTTCTATGTTACCTTTGGTCGTAGTTGTTGCAGGACGACCTGGGCGAGCAGCATCTTTCAGTTGCTGCTGCCCAGCACTAAATTTAGCTACCCACCTACAAACAGTCCTGTGGGACATTTGGCCCTCCCCATAAATGTCACACACCTCGCGGTGAATATCTACAACCTTTATGCCGAGTAATGACCTACCTTTTATATAGGCCCTAATTTCAAGAACATTTTCAGCTCGTTTTCCTGTCATTTTGTGTATAGTCTAACGAATAGGCTATGAAACGATGTACACTGTACCGAGGCAAGTGAACGTGTGGACGAGATATTTACCTGTGTCACGAGCCAGTGATCACTCAATCGACACGAGGTGGTTTTGTGCATGAATTGCACGATTTCCGCGAAATAAAGCACAGATGACATTATTTATGGAACACCCCTCGTATGTGTAAATCGTTATTAAATCTTTAAATTGTAATCTATATATCCCAAAAGTGATACAGATGTCTAAAATAATGTTCGAAACGTATGAACATAAATTAATATGGTTGATACACTGACACTTGATCGAAAAAGACTATAGTTTATTTATAACAACTAGTACATTAATAATATGACTATAATATTACACAACTATAGTCTGTTTCGACCAAGTGCCAGTGGGTTGATATATAATGCCCCTCTATGAAGAAATGGTCCATTTCATATGTTCAGATTCCATTTCAGGCCTGGCTCTTACTTCGTGGTATAGATCTATATAAATCGTTATAAAATCTTTATTTTTCATTGTTTCTGGTTCATATTTTTGTACACAAGTCTATTTATATTAGACACACGAAAATAATTTCAGTTTTGCAAAAACACGTTTACTTAAGTCTTATAAGTTTGTGTTTCCATTTCGTATGTTTCTATTCCATTTCAGGAGGATCCTTTAGCCTGGTGCCCATATGGGGGATATAATATGTAAATCGCTATAAAATCCTTATTTTTAAATCTATATACATGTATCCCAAAAGTTATGTAGATGTCTAAAATAATGTTATGCAATCATATATAGATTAATGTTGTTGATATAATGTCTTTCTTTGAAGATATACAGTTCCATTTCGTGTGTTCATCTTCCATCATGAACAGGCCTGATCCTAATTAGATAAATAAATGACAGCCACTCTAAGACCTTATGCGTGGAATATATAAACATCGTTATAAAAAAATAATTTTCAAATTGTCTGGCTCAAATGTTGAACACAAGTCTTCATTTATACTAGGTAGATCTATACGTACATGAATTCAGTTTAGCTAAAAAAAAGTCTACCTAAAAAAAACTGTGTTTCGATTTCGTTTGTTTGGATTCCATTTCGTTCTGTTTCGTTCTTTGTTTCCTTTTTTATTTTAGTCAATCCCAACATGCACAGAGAAGAACGTCATAGCAAGTTGCACAATTCGTAACTACTCGTCTTATTCCGTTAGGGTTCTGAATTGAAAATAGCTGAGGTGTTCCGAGTGCAAGTTGCACGTGAACCCTCACTGAGCTGTCTTTACTGGAAGACATTTTTGTTGCCTATTGGTATATATAAAAAAAAAAGTGAAATGTCATTTGCTGTGAAGTATTTGTTTGTTGATATTTTGAGCATGATTTGGATATGGACTTTTCTGTCTCATCTGTAACAGAAAGAAAGGGTGAACTATAGTTTTATTTTTCGCGTGTTTCTTTGTTGAATATCAGCTGTCTGTCCCACCCACACGGGCACACACTGCGGGAGAAACATTGCCTGTAAAACCTCTTTCATACTACCTGCTGCCCTGTAGCCATGTAATATATCACATGAACATCCAAAACACTTAAAAAACTTGAAAATACCGGCCTTATTCTGGCAATTTTGGGAAATATATATTTTAAAAATTGAAAATGTTTTCGCGCTAAAACTTTGGAAAGCATTTTTTGCAACGTTCTTACTTATTTTTCATTTTAGCTCACCTCAGTATGTTCATATGAGCGTTTATGATATATGCTCTATCAAAATTGACCTGTTATCAAAATTGTTAAAACCATGCAACTGTTCACAGTTGATAGGTCTATCTGAAATCAAAGTACTGAAAGTATTAATAGGTGGCGAACAAGGTTTTTACCTGGGGGTGTAAAAGTCGTTCGGACCGCGCGGACCAGAAAAAGTCGTCAGGACTCGCGCGGACCAGAAAAATGAGTGTTAGAGGCGGTTTATATGTTAAAAGTACAGTATAATTGTTTAAACTTATTTCCTGTCACTTGCAGCAAAAATGGGTAAAATACCTTGATTTAGGTTATAATGATTTCACTGCACCCACTTCTATCCATCGTCCGGACTCCCATGGACCAGAAAAATGGGTGTAAGTGGGTTTTATTATGTGTTAAAAGTATGGTTTAATAATTTACAGGTAAAAATGGGTTTAATACCTTGATTTTGTTTATTATAATGCTTTTCATCTGAACAGGAACATATAAATACATGTATGTATATGTGACTGATCCGAAGTCCGCGCTACCTGTGAATCGAGAGAAATAAAGTATCGTGTAAGGTACTAACATTTTTTGTGTGTCACCTGCCGAGAGGCAGTGTGTCACTTAGGGATCACTTTTCCGTTGTCTGTTTGTCTGTCTGTCTGTCCGTCCATCCGTCACACTTTCTTTTTTTTTTGCTGTCATTTCTAAACTAGTCATTATAGAGCTTTCAAATTTCACACATGGAAAAGCATGATGAGAGAAAGTGCCATGCACAAGGGCCACAACTCTAGCATCAATATTTTTTGAGTTATTCCCCTTTTCATAGTTTCTTATCCGGACAATAACTCTTTATGTACTGGTTCAATTGATTTCAAACCTCACATATATATCAAGCATGATGAGAGGAAGTGTCATGCCCAAGGGCAATAACTCTAGCATCAATATTGTTGGAGTAATTCCCCTTTTTCATTTTTTCTTGTCCGGACAATAACTCTTTATCTACTGGTGCAATTAATTTGAAACTTCACATATGGAACAAGCATGATGAGAGAAAGTGTCATGCACAAGGGTCATAACTCTAGCATCATTATATTTGGAGTTATTCCCATTTTGTCATATTGTTTTTCTTATTATTTTTACAAATACCATTCAGGTTTGTCATGTAAATACCATTGTCAACTACACCATGGGTGGGTGGGTCAGTGGAGGTTTCTTTTAATCCGGTGGGGGACTCATGTTTTGCATAGCAATACAACATTAACTTGTTCTCCTTTTTTCTGATTTTCGCACTCCAGCATATTAACATTAAATTTTTGTGTCAGCTGCCAGCAGGTGACACACGTGTTCCTCTGAACACTCTTGTGAAATTAACTAATATTGTACTTCTAAAGTTTTTCGGTATAATAAAATAATTAACACATAGCTGTCGAGACGATAGAGGATATTGTCAGCCCTTGAACTGGCATATTTACTCCTCATCTGCGCCTCGGAGTAAATATACCAATTTTTGGACTGACAATATCCTCTATCACCCCAACAGCCATGTATTAATTATATAGTACATGTACTATTGTACTAGCCAAAGATCTGTAATTTGATCATTAAGAGAATTAATTGCAATAGTTTTTAGCTCCTCTGTTTCAAAGAAACGTGCTACATGTATTGTGATCACTGGGTTGTAGGCGTTGGTATTGGAGTAGTTGTAGGCGTTTGCGTCGTTGTCATTGTCCAAAAAAATAAATGTAGCTAATTAATCAAAAAGTATAAAGAGGTATAAACATGAAACTTCAAAGGTTAGTATGTCTCAAAAAGTGTATGCAGTGGACATGCACCACACCAGACGAGCAATGGTGCCGCACCTGGCTCTTGTTTTCACTTTTAAATATAGCATCATCATTGATCCAGGTATTATTTTGATTATTCATTTTGAACAAGGAATACAAGATTAAGTTTGCAAATATTCACCCTAGTTGTAGAATTACATTTTTAAATATTTTTTCAAGGTTGTCTAAGTCCCAAGTGTTGAAGATTGGTAGGGTGTCAAAGAAGCAGCCTTCAAGATCTTTCTTGAATCAGTTTGCTTAAGTTTTATAATTGTCTTACTGGTTATGTGGAGTACTCTCACTGTGTGTGTGTCTCTATCTCTCTCTGCCTGTGTGTGTGTCTCTCTCTCTCCCTCTCTCTGTGCAAGCATTTTGTGGAATATGGTCAAGGTCATACACCAAGGTCAAATTATGGGTCAAATTATTTAGCTACACTGCACATACATGCTTCAAAGTTGGCATGCATGTGCAACTTATGGAAGTGAACATCTTGAGGGGTGTTTTATTAAGTTCAAGGTCATACACCAAGGTCAAAGGTTAAATTTAGATACATTTCACATACATACTTAAAAGTTGGCATGTATGTGCAACTTTTGTAAGCAAACATTTTGTCAGGGGGTGACTTAGTAAGTAAAGTCAAGGTCATACATCAAGGTCAGTGGTCAAATTACAGGTCAAATTTAGATTGGCGATAATTTTGTTGCCATTCAACATGCATACTTCAAACTTGACAAGCATGTTTAAGCAAACATTTTAGAGGGTGACTTATTAAGGTCAAGGTCATACATCATATGGGGGACATAGTCTTTCAAAAACACATCTTGCATAGCTGAAGTTTTATAATGGCATGTGTTGGATACTTTTGTATTGATAGATACTGTAGAGTCAGACCAATTATAATTTCATTAGTAAACAGAGCAGACTGATTGGAAAACTTCTACAGGAGATGTCTGATCAAGGACTGCTCTGTTAGCGAAGGTATATGAGGGAAAGGGTTAAAGAAATTGTTGATGCAGAAGTTATGCAAGAAAGTCTTATGACCCGGAAAATGGGGGGCATTCGTTAGCAATAATAATGTACACATGTGTATGTTGGAGTTTGTTTGCAATTTACAGATTTTCATATTACAGAATACACCTCAAGTAGACAAATACACTGTCTTCAAAACAGCTTTACAGTAATCGAGAAATTCTTCAGATTTCAAGAGAAATTAAGTTATATTGCATATCTGAAATTGCATACAGTGTATACTAAGATCAATCATTGCCTTCCAATGTGTCATTTGATCAAGTTCTACACTGTTGTGGTTGTTAATTTTTTGTATACACAATGTGAATGCAATAATAATTTTTATTTGTTACAATGGTTTTCGCTTTCGAGCCACTCATATTTAGCAATTTACATGTATTTATGAACCGGTAAGATTAGTGTTCATTTGCAATTTTGCAGAAGCACAGCAGAGCTGGGGTTTGTAATCAGCTGATCAGGATGGACTGTGCAAACCAGTTGGCATACACACCTCCAGCCTACAAGATGGGAAAGTTCCTTATTGCTATCAACTGAAACATGGATCATGATACACAGAAGTGGAGTCATGAAGGCAGCTTATTGTAAGTTCTGGACATTCATCAGACTTGTATATTTATATATGATTTAACAATGAACAACTACATGTAGAACTCTGAGGATAGGTTTTAGCTTTTCAAAGTGTTGTTACCAAGTCTCATCATGATTTCACTCACAAGACATTGATCATTTGGAACAAAAATATATTATAACTTCATACAGGGTTGCCACAAACAAGAGGAAACAAAATTCCGTGACATTTCCCTGACATATTTTCAAATTGCCCTGACACTCACTTTGAAAAATTTGGTGTTACTGTCATAATTTCTGTAATGCATTATGAAACTTTAAAGTATATTACATGTACCTTTATTCTCATGTGTTTTTTTTTCAAAATTCCCTGAAAATTCCTTGACATTTGCCTATACACATGTACATGTATTTTCAAATTTCCCTAACAGTTCTCAAAATTCCCTGACCTTGAAATCTTTTTAATTTCCCTGACTTTTCCCTGACGTGTGGCAACCCTGTCATAATGTACCAAGTTACTTGTACTTCGGCTAACCATGCCAATTTTTTTGCCAAGTTTCTAGTACTTAAGTATGAGAAAAAGTCATTCATATTTAGCCTATTTACAATATTTAATGATAACACTTCTAGCTTTCATTAGAATACTCCTCCTATGGATTTTGAATAAATTTATATTTCCAATAGAGAACAAGTTTCTGTCTATTTTAGTCAAATATAAATATTTTAAAATGTTTTAACCGTTTAAAAATTTATGCATGCTAGAGTAAATACCCCTTACCATTTTGCAGCCCTTGAAATGTTAACATCTGTTTAAAATTTGATAATGATGGCTATACTGATGATGAACTATTAACGTTTTTAGACAGCTACTTTGACAGTTGTCACAAAACAAGACTATGACAATACCTTAATTTTTTTATTTTTAAGTAAAAAATATAAAACAAAACAAGAGCACAACGTGTAGGTACCAACACTCGTCTGTCAGGACATTTGAATTTTTTATTCCCTACGCTCATAAAAGGAGCATAATTGTGTAAAAGAGCCATACAAGAGTTATGGCCCTTTGTCAGATTTTAAACCTTTGGATGGTAAACAAGTGTTTGAAGTTTCATAACATTTGCTTGAATAGTTTTGAAACAATAGGCAATGTTAAAAAAAATATTAAACAGAAATTAGATTGGGTCAAGGTACAAGTCAGAAAATATAACATTGATGGTAAGGCCTTGCTACAAAGGACTCACCTATAAATATATGAGAGCCCTGCTGCTGACGGTTTAAAAAACAGACATCTTACATTTTTATTTTTAGACATCTTCAATTGTTATTTTCTAAGTCCAAAAAGTGCATACTTTTGTCTAAACGCCTTACAGAGTTATTGTCCGAGGCCGGATTATAGCTCTGCGATTGTGAACAAATGTGAGAGATTTGAACGAATGGTAAAGAAATTATAGCCAACATTAAAGTTTCCGGATGACATTTTGAAAGCCAGAGTTACAACAATATCTTGTATTGTTTTCCTTCAAGAAACGGATGAGCTAAAATTCAGACAGTTGTGACAAAGCAAAACTACGATAGTACTTTGACTTTTTTTTAGTAAAAACACAACAGAAATCAGAAAATACATGTCTTGTTAACTGTTTATTCCAGCCACAATGAATATTGCAACAGGCCACCCTTGGGGAGAGGATCTATATAAGCATTTTGCTTTCGATCCAATCCTTTTTGTACCCATGATGATCTTGCTGAATTGTGAATTTGGTGAAATAAAATATGTTTAAACTAGCAGGCAATGTTTCCAGTAAATGATATGTGGACAAATCATATCTACATGACATGGCCGTGGTCAAACATGCGCCCATGCACCTGCACCTCAGCATCAAAGCATAAAAGCATTAAAGCCAGAGGGCTGGAGCCAGATGGGCCAAGACGATCAGGAAACATTTGGCTTCTGCAATGCCACCAACCAACACAAACTAGGACAACAACAAGTGTCAAGATTTGCAGAATAAACTGAACAATGAGTATGTCATCTTTATTAATACAGTACATCGTGCAATTTTGTTGAAGATATAATCATAAAAATATTGTGTAGGTAATGTAGATTGGCATGCTAACTTAATACCTTACTCTTTCCTGTTGAATATTCATGTAAAAATAATGACACCATGCACATCTATTAACTGAATTTTTATATAGGCATAATTGTGTATAAAGGATTGTTTGGTATTGGTAGAAACTGTAGAAATAAGTCTATTATAATTTCATTAGCAAACAACATACCCTGATCAGACAGCTCCTCTAGAAGTCATCTGATCTCAGTTTACTCTGTTTGCAAAGGTGTGAAAATGCGAAAGGGTTAATTGATCCCACGAATAAGTTTTACTGTGATAGCTAGTTTGCGTTGTTTTTCAAACTGAATGAATTAATATTATTGAAAGGGAACCGAGTAAAAGCATGGCTTTAGGAACAAAGTAAAGGACATTACTATACTCGTAAACAAAGATCAGCTTCTGCATTGCCAGATATTTTTTTATGCAGGTCTGCACTGTTTGCAGTAGTAATACAGCAAATTTTATGCCAGTAATTAATGCTGGTAAATGGCCAGAAAGTTATAATGTTCAAATACTGGTTGTCATACCATTCATACATTTGTAAATACAATGCTTTAAGTTGGCTAGTAAACTGCAAAAACATGGAACATGAGTTCATTGACTTTTCAATCAAGATCAACTTACATTGTCTCGAGCATAACCTTAACCTTTTCCCGGTTCTATGTTTATTTCATAATCCAGTACCTACTGAATATTCAATATAATTATAATGAAATATGGAAGGTGAAACATTGTAGCCATTTTAATAAATAAAGAAACAGATCTATCAATTTCCCTTCGCAATCAGAGCAGACCCTGACCAGACAGCTCCTATGGGAGACGTCTGATCCAGGTTTATTCTGTTTGCAAATGCGTGAACATGCGTTTATAGGAGTGAAAGGGTTAAGTCATTGTTTGCAGCTGATTAAAACAATATGCTTAAATTCGGACAGGAGGGTGAACCCAAAATAATATTCCTATAAGACAACTAGCACAGTTCTTCATAGTTTACAGTGACATACATTGTTTAACCCATTACCTGATGACTATTCATGCATACAAGAGCATAAGGAGCTTAATTGTTATATAGTAAGTAATATGCCTCCAAACCGTAAGTAAAGAAGAAATTAGATCTGCCTATATAATGGCAGCTTAATCCAGGGTGAAAAACTTTAACCCTTTCTTAAGCTGCCACCCATCTAAGTGATCAACCTTGATGCTTAACTGATTGCCTGGTTTTGAGGGGTTTTACTGTTATTGCATCATAAGTGCTTGATTTGTTTTTTACTTTAGTAGAAACAAATGAATCCGACTTTAACACTTATGTTAATTGAGTCAACAGAGCTTGACCAGATTGCTCCTACAGGACCTGTCTGATCTGGATCTAGTTTGTAAATTCTTAAATTACATCTCATCTGGTAAAAGGTTTGACATGGTGGTATTTTAACTTTATCATTAGCTGGCAGCTAAAGTGTAGACCTCGATCATCACAGGCTGTGTTTCAAATACTGCAGCTGATATGGATCAACAGCAATTGTCGTTTTCTTACAGTTAAAGTGTTTTATATAAATACTGCTACAAATAGTATATAGCCTGATTACAAGTCATGTTTCAAATGTAGCAGCCGATTCTGGGTCTACACAGAAATGCCTACTAAAGCAGCAAAAGTTATTTTAGTACTCTTACAGTGTAGATCCTGGTCACAGTCCTTGTTTCAAATGCCATAGCTGACCGGTCGGCTAAAATGACTACCATGAGCCAGCACTCACTGTTTCTCAATCTGTTTACTACTGTTATCGTCAGATGCTGATCATAGGTTGTTTTTGAAAGCTAATCTCGGTCTACCCTGACATTTGTCTTCTATAGTTACAGTGTTTTTAGTGTAGATCAAAGTCAAAGGCAGCATTTCAAATATAGATCTGTGTGTGCTTTAAGAGCTTGTCTACTAAGGTTACTGTATTTTGAGTGTAAACCCTGGTCAAAGGCAGCATTTCAAATAGAGTAGCTGGTCTGGCATTCTGCAGCAGCTAATGAGTCTTATGTACAACTGCAGTGTATTTATACCCTAATGAAAGGTGGCATTGAAAAAATTAAAGCTAAACTGGCATCCTTCAGCAGCTTAATTCCACAACTTTTACAAGCAATGTACTCACAGACCAGGTTTCACATATGTCAGCTGATTTTGAGTCTACACTGCTTGTAATCTACATGTATAAAGTTTGATGCTCCAGTATGATTCATTTCTTATAATATCCTGAAGTTTTGGACAATGGACAATGTTATAATACAAACTGAATAACTTATACTCCAGTTTTTACAAAGTGTCATTTCAGAGTTACAAAAGAGCTGAAGTGTGTTAAACACAAAATTTTGAACACATCTAAAAGTTCTAATCATATGCATCTGGACTGACTCCTGCCTATTGGTCGCACACATGCATCTAGAAGCTTTTCTTAACACCGCATATATTAGAAGAGTGTATGACCACATGGTCCCTGGTCCATGATGCCACAATACAAATTGTCTGTATGCAACTTGATGGCTAGCAACTTTCATCCATAATTTACTCCTGATTTACAGCCTGGTCAAGGAAAGTACACTTTCATCTAAGATGAGAATCTTGGAAGTCCTGAAAATTGAATATATCTTTATGTGACCACATGACAAAAACTTCACAAACACACATAGAAGCATTTTAAATTTATGTATTTATGAAGTCTAACCCTTTGTCTCATGAATATTCATGGATGAATAAAAAAAGATCCAACAGCTGATTTGTTTTTCATTGTAAATGAGCGCAGGGAAATGTAGATTCAGATCCACCTGTATATTTTTCCATTAGCAAACATACAGAATCTGATAATACAGCTCCCAGTCTGTAGCCATCTCATCCGGCCAATACATAAAATGACTTCCGTATTGGGTGAATGGTGAAATGGTTTTTGCAAGTACTGATTATTAGGGCCCTGCATTGAAAATGCAGGAGCCCTATAGGAATCACATTTTCTGTCTGCCCGTCCCTCCGTCTGTCTGTCATCAATTTTGATGTGACGCGATAACTGAAATAGTCATTCACATATTGGTTTCATATTAAGGGCATATGCTTAGTATAATCAGAGGAAGACGCCTATAGTTTTGTGTTGAATCGGATCACTATGTCTAGAGTTATCTGCCCTTGATTCTTCAAAAATTCTATCAACTTCTGTCAACAATTTTGATGTGATGCGATAACTCAAACAGTACTTCTTATATTGGTTTCATAATGTAATGTTCGTAGAACGTTGGTCATTATGCAAATGAACCTGACCAGATCATTGTATCTTGGGAAGTGGAGGTATATATATAGTGCAACAAACATCTCTTGATGTGAGCTTAAGCTTTGCACCGACTGGGTTTGTTGTTGCTGGGTCTCTCGGTTTGCACGTTACAAATGGTGGCAGCGGTGGGATAAAGACAACTGCCAGACCGGAGTTGCCTTACTCACGGGTCTCCCAGGGTCCAAGTCTCTGGACGAGACTTCTCGGAGGGGAGAGTAATGTAACGTTCGTAGAACGTTGGTCATTATGCAAATGAACCTGACCAGATCATTGTATCTTGGGAAGTGGAGGTATATATATAGTGCAACAAACATCTCTTGATGTGAGCTTAAGCTTTGCACCGACAGGGTTTGTTGTTGCTGGGTCTCTCGGTTTGCACGTTACAATAATAAGGGCATATGCTAAGTATTATCAGAGGAAGACACCTATAGATTTTGGGTTGAATCAGATCACCATGTCTAGAGTTATCTGGCCTTGATTCTTCAAAAATGCTATCAACTTCTGTCAACAATTTTGATGTGATGTGACAACTCAAACAGTACTTCACATATTGGTTTCATAATAAGGACATATGCTAAATATCATCAGAAGATGGCGCCTATAGTTTTTGGGTTGAATCAGATCACCATGTCTAGAGTTATCTGCCCTTGATTCTTCAAAAATGATATCAACATCTGTCAACAATTTTGATGTGATGCCATAACTCAAAAAGTACATGTACTTCATATATTGGTTTTATGATAAGGAAATATGTTTAGTATCATCAGAGGAAGATGTCTATAGTATTTGGGTTAATTTATTATCTGATCACTATGTCTAGAGTTATCTGGCATCGATTCTTCAAAAATGCCATCAACTTCTGTCATCAATTTTGATGTGATGCGATAACTCAAACAGTACTTCATATATAGGTTACATAATAAGGGCATATGTTTAGTATCATCAGAGGAAGATGCTTATAGTTTTTAGGTTGAATCCGATTGCTCTGTCTAGAGTTATCTGCCCTTGATTCATCCAAAATGCCATAACACGTTTGATGTGACGGGATAACTCAAACAGTACTTCACATAATTGGTTCATATTAAGGGCATATGCTTAGTATTATAAGAGGAAGACACCTATAGTTTTTGGGTTGAATGAGATCACCATGTCCAGAGTTATCTGCCCTTGAATTTGATTTATCAAAAATGCCATATTCAACAAAAGATCATCTGCAGGGCCCTCTCTGACTGAGTACGTTTTCTAGTTCTCAATAGAAATTGTCGGTGCACTCTAAAGAATTCGCTTTGCAAATTCTAAGCCCTACTATCAACAAGTTCTTTTTAACCAAGTACATGTACCTGTTTGCATAATGATTTGATGCTAAATTTGATAAAGAACTTTTTTCACTAAACCTGCAGAACATTTTGAGCTAGTTTCTATGAGATTATACTTGCTGTTGTAGCTGGATCACTAAATTGAAAAATAAAATGAGCGGTGTTATGGAATTTCAGCAATTTCAAGTTAAAAGCAGTGTAGAAGCGGTACAAAGTTTTACGAACTAGATTTGTCACGAAATGACTGGCAACAAATGAAAGCTTCAAACATTATTTTCTCACTGAATATAGATCAGATCAGTTGTTTTTGCATAAACATTTCAGTGAATTGAACTGAAATATCCATGAAATAGATCTATAGACGGGTACCGCTATATATAGACTGTACAGACTGTAGAAACCATCGATATCGTTTAGAACTAATACATGCTGAATTTACATATTTACGCAAATTATCGCGATTTTGAGCAATAAATTATGACTTTAAGTTGTATTGCATTGCGATCACGTTGGACTGTAGCCTATACTTTAATCATGTTTCCCCCATTACTTGTGCAGTGTTAGAGGCGAAAACTGTTAGAAAAGTGCTTCAGGTTATAATAGATTTGATTTTCTTCCAATATAAAAATCTTGTTTGTACATAATTATGCCATTATAAAAATCCAGCTAAATATTATCCATGATTTCATTATTTCAGAAAGTAACAGACCTGCTCAGGCGGTTCCAGGAGCCGTTTAATCTTGGTCTACTCTGTTTGCAAAGGCATAAGAAGATTATATATGCAACAAAGGATGAAACACATTTATATTAGACTGCAATGACTATCGGAGGCTTCTTTTACAGTACTTCAAGATAACATATTGTAAGAGTGTTTCTCTTATATCGTAAGCTGTTTTATTACATTGCGATCTCGTTGAAATGTAACTGTATATATGGTTTAATTGTATATTGTACAGTTTCCATTACTTTTGTTGTGTTAGAGGCGAAAGTGCTTAATGTCATCGTACATAGTCTAGTTTAATAAGAATTTATACACAATTAAATCATTTATATGACCTATACTAGAGAATTTCACGAAATGCACACGGTTATATTTATTTCCGTATTATATATACATTCCTTCTGTTAGGCTTTCTGCCATGTGACATTTTACCGCATTTTTCATAGATCTATGAATAACGAACATATATCGCTATAATGACGTAATTGGGGTTTTCCCGATACAGTCTAAGCATGTCGATGAAAAAAGTGAATGCGCACGTGCCTGTACTTAACGGCATTCGTCGTGCAATCTAATTATTACCTCGTAAACTGTTGTATATATTTTTGTCTGTTCTGCTCCGATTAACCCGCCCACCAGTAACCTTTACACTTCATACCGTAAACAGACAGTTTACCATTTCCCCAGAGCTCAAAAGCATATACAGTAAAATCCCTCTAATGCGACCACCAAAAAGGGGCATACTTCTGGGTGCTAGAGGCAGGTGGTAGCTTAATGCAGGGCGAAAGTTATGCTGAAAGAGCTTTCTGCATTACTTTCGTCATGCATTAAGCAACCACCTGCTTTAAATGACGCCAGTTTATTAAGTGGTCGCGTTAGCGGGGCTTTACTATACATGTATACTTACCAGTGTAACGTGCACCATCGGCAATAACTGGCGGTCACCCATCCAGCCAGTAGCCGCACAGACTGTTGCTTAACTTTGCAACATTTCCAAGCACAGAAACCAAAGAGCTAGCTCCCTTGCAAGGAAAGTTTATATACCTAACAGCCTCGCTGTTACACCAGTAGGCCTAATCATATAGAAATTGTCACATTTCCGTATTATCTTTATGATCATCAGGATAAACATAATAGGTTTCAACTTTGAATTAATCTTTCGCTTTATAAACTCCTTTTTAAGCAGAGAAGGTGACAATTGATCAGGGTCTGATCTGTTTGCTTATTAACCATTCGCCCCTGCTGTCGCATGTTGACGCCTCTGTAACCAATGCTCTATTTATCACAATGGTTTCAATATTACACAATTCTAACATTTTCCTTTTCTCTAGTAAATGTTCCTTTTCGGTAACATATGAGGTAATGGTTTAAGAAACTACTTATCAAGCGCCACACTACATGTATAGACTCCAATTAGTTCCCCGAAGCCTCATCTGGATCCAAACTGTTTGAAATTGTATTCAGCTGGATAAGGGTATAAAGCTATATGCACATGAATTGGTTATTTGCACATGAATGTGTTTATTTGCCTAAATATGAATTCGGTTAATGTATTTATTGATCTCATAATAGTGGATGCGGTATGAATCAGATGTATTGAGATCAAACTTGGATCTAATGGTCAATTGTTCGTGTTTAAACATTAAATAACATGTTTATATTAACGGACATTTCTGTCATTATGTTTTTATTTAAATATTTGTTTTTCTAAATGGCTGCGATTGTCGACAAACATAAGTTTTAATCCTTAAAGTGCAGGACGCGAGTATATAAACCCTAGTAAATAGTGTTTACCCAGATCAAAGGATTCACGAGGGAGCCATTTGATCAGGGTCTGCACAGTTTGTCATAAAATAATTTCCTTCAGTAATGCATATTGATACGATTGTTTCCTTAATTTTAAAACTCAAAATGGAGGGTCAGTTTTAATTATGCGTTAGGTTAAGGTTTAGATGATGTTTATAGCTGAACTCTGTAATACATGAGGCAACTGTTACCCCCATCCTGAACTACCGGCAAGCCAGGTAGTCACGTGGAACCTCATGTGAGACGGAAATCAGGACACCCTAACGCAACCATGGTCAGTATACTAACGAAAGATGCTGGAGCAGCAAACCTAAAAGAAATTTGTATGAAGAACAGAAGTGACTGGCAGTGTCGGCGGACGACCTGGGATAATTACAAACAGTTTGGATCCAGATGAGATGCCGCGTAACCCGGCGTGACATCAGGATCCAAACATTTTGAAACTCCGATACATTTTTTTGATTTAAAGAAAAAACGAAATGAAAGAAAGCATGTACTGTTAGAATTGTAGCAGATGGCCATTTTGGTAGACAAAATTAACGCAATGTTAAAAGCCCCAATTCACAAACATGGTCACCTTCTTTTGAATCATAATTCAACCCTTATCTGGCTATGTGCGAGCTGATTAACATTTTCAAACATTGCAGCCTGGATCCAGATGAGACGCCGAGTAACTCGGCGTCTCACCAGGATCCAAACTTTTTGACAATAGGTCACTAGTTTCTAAAACAACTTGAAAGATCCAATATTGAGTTGGCATTATTTTTCTCACAGCAGTATGGTAGGTAAATAGGATATCTATTGACTGAACAAACAGACACTAAGTGACACTAATCACGTGCTGTTATGCAAGATGCAAACAGTAAACAGTAAAACCCCTCTAAACCGGAATTCTAGTAGAGAAGAATTTAGATACTTTTAGTCTGATGGCTACTTAATGCAGGGTGAAAGTCACGCAGAAAGCTCCTAGAGGAGCTTTCTGCATGACTTTCACCCTGCATTAAGCTGCCACCTGTCTACAAGACCGATATTTATACTTACTGTAACGTCCGTAGAGGGGTTCTCCTCTACAATGAAATCACTCTATAACGACCATCAGAAAGATGTCGAAGTATTGGTTATTAAGGCAGGTGGTAGTTTTACTTTCACCTTGCTTTAAGCATCCATCTGCATTTAACACAAAATACTTGATGTAATTTAGTGGTTGTTATAGGAGTTTTCTGCGTTACTTTTATCCTGCACTAAGCACCAATCTGCTTTTAAAGACACACGTGTTTCTCAACTGAATGACCACTTTCAAAAAGGCTTTACTGTAGTACCTTGTCTTCTACCTGCGTTACCTTCTGAATCTTCATTCGTAATTACTCGTCGTATTCCGTCAGGATTCGGAATATAGAAATAGGTGTTCCGAGTGCTGAATCTGTTCAGTTTAACCGACCAATTAGCGGTGGATGTGTATGGATTAATCAACAGTGGTATTAAACTATATCTGGAAATCATGCTTTAAATGTTATAAATGCAAATACATTGTATATTTTATTGTTCAAAATGTGAAGTCAATACAGTTAAGTATCAAACATGACACATGTTTTTCCTATTTTTTTGTAATTTCATAAAGCGATTTTACAGAGGTCTAGATAAGATGCGTGGATTAAAACATTATCAAGAATAACTTCTTTATTTTCCACCAAACCCTATGTCGTGACTACTCTTTAGAGTCGTTTCAAAGAGACGATTTTGAAAACTGGTCACAACATAGGGTTTGGTGGAAAACGGGCGATTCTAGCGTCTTTATCTGTTGCTTAGGCAATAAAAGGACGCCGTCGTACAGCCTTCGCGAAAATAAAATGAATTTACTTCTACCTGGATAATATTCACCCTTGTTAACTTGAGCTGTAAAAAAGAATGTGTGCTAAAATTTGGATATGGTACAATTTGGACTACTTGAGAACTATTGCCAAAGTTCCACGACACGAACTTTTCAGAAACGATTGGCAAACTGCTTGGATTCTGATGAGACGCCGAGTTACTCCAGGACGCCGAGTTACTCCAGGACGCCGAGTTACTCGGCGTCTCACCAGAATCCAAGCTGTTTCTAAATGCGAAGATCGCTGATGGGGGGATAAAGGTTGATTGAATAAAGTTGGACTATAGTTGCAACATTTAATGTATGTAGTATACGCATATATAGAATATAGATGATGGAGATGATGGAGATGATGCTTATGATGATGATGATGATGATGATGGTAATAATAATAATGATGATGATAATAATAATAATAATGACAATGATAATGATAATATATAATTAGTAAATAATTAGTCACTATTTCTTACATTCGTCAGGTAACGAATTGATTTGTCTGAGGAGATACTAAAACATTTAGTGTTGTGTAGCCAGATTTGATCCCTTGAAGATGGTTCCATCTCTGTTCAACATGGTTCTGTGGTTTCACGCTGTAGCAGGTAGGTAACATACAGTATACAGTAGAACCTGTCCCAATCGACCATTCATTTGTTGAACATAAGAGTCTTAAAAAGCAGGTGGTTGCTTAATGCAGAACAAGAGTAATACAGAAAGCTCATCTATGAGCTTTCTGCATTAATTTAACCTGTATTAAGCTACCACCTGCCTTACAGACCCATAATAAGACATCTTTTTGATGGCCGCTTAGCCCTTTCTATATTTAGACCAAATTCCCTTGCCTACTGAATATAAATAGACAGTTATAACAAGATATGGAAGGTGGAACATTATAGCCATTTTGGAAGCTAAAGAAACAGATCTATCAAATTTCATTAGCAAACAGAACAGACCCTGATCAGACGGCTCCTATAGGAGCCGTCTGATCTGGGTCTACTCTGTTTGCAAATGCGTGAAAACACGTTTAAGAAGGGACTAAGACAGTTTCTACTGTACTACACGTTTATCATATATTAAACAATTAGCCCGATGTGAAAACAATAATGTCAGTTCGAATGTGGATCTGGTGCAAATTTGACTACTTCCGATTCAATCAGTTCTTTGAGAAACTATTGACCGAGTGTCAAACAGGTTGGATCCTGATGAGACGCCGAGTTACTAGGCGTCTCATCTGGATCCAATCTGTTTGCAAATGCGAGATCGGTCGCGAACTGCAGTATACGTTGTATATATTTAAACATTGTTCGCTGCAACGGGTCTGTGAACACTTTTATGCAAACAGTTTGGATCCAGATGAGTACCTCGACCTCCCATCTAAATACGAACTGTTTGGCACAGTGTTTTTCTTTCTAAAACCAAAAAGCGAAGGAAACTCGGATAAAAGCTCGTTAAGGAAAATTAAACCTTACAATGCTGAATTATCAAACGGACTATCCAACATTCAAACAGGTAAAGCTTATGAATTATGCGGCATCTCATCTGGATCCAAACTGTTTGCATAGGTAATCACAGTTTCGCCGCTAGCGTGTAAAGAGCTAAATGAGTAGTTCTCGCTGAAATAATTATTTTGCCAGAAGATAAAATGCTCCTGTTGGAGCCCTCTGGTATACATATATGTATAAATGGATTAACGGATTTAATAGTTAATATGCGGGAACTAAGTATGTACGACCTTTGCAAACAGTATAGACCCAGATCAAAGGACCACTAAAGGACCCATTGATCACGTTTTGCACTGTTTGTCACGATAGTAATTTTCTTCTGTGAAAACACTGATACAGCTTTTTGTTTAATTAATTTTCATAAAAGGAGCCATCAAAGATATTTGGTATGTATGTTTACTATCACAAGGGCAACCTATTTCACAAGGGTAGGTAACCCCAACATTAATTTTGCCATAGTTATGCTCCTTTTTTGACTTAGAATTTTCATTGTTTGTTAAGTTTTATGTTAGTTCCATGTCTCCGAAACTGTCCAAGATATTTGGTTCAACTTTGGTATGCATGTTAACTATCACAAAGGGGGGCCCATTCCACAAGGACAGGTAACCCTAAAATTAGTTTTGCTATAGTTATCTGCCCTTTCTGACTTAGACTTCAACTACACTATCCAGCACTAAAGAAAGTGGGGCGCGCTGTCTGCGGACAGCTGTTGTTTTATACACTATCCACTATTCGTAATGTTTCAGAAACTATTTGATGAATAATATGCAGATTGGACCATGATCAGGACAGAGTTACTCAGCGTCTGATGTTGATCTAAGATCTACATCAGCCAGAAGGTTGTCTGATCTGGATCAAATGTCTACAACAGCCAGAAGGTTGGACTGACATTTGTTTAACGACAAATTTGCCCAGATGTGGAAACAGATTTTGTAGTAACTTACTGCTTTTTATATACAGGGAGACGGGCGAACAAGGAAGCTCGAAGGCTGTAGATAAGAAGCATGTTAATCTTATTAATCATATACCTGTTCAATATTCATGTAAGAAATAATAACATCATGAATATTCATTAGCTGATATTTTTTTATAATTTAAACTTTTCAAGGGAATGTTTTGCTTTAACAAAAACTGTAGAATCAGATCTTTGTCATGTTAAAAGCAAACAGAACAGACCCGGACCAAACTGATCCTATATGAGCCGTCTGATCTGGGTCTACACTGCTGGCAAAATGCGTGAAAAGGCGTTTATATGAGGGAAAGGTTTAAATACTCTGTGTGTTGTAATAATACTCGTAGCGAAACGTTTTCTCTTTCTAAAGCATTGAGTGACAGACTTGAGGCTCCAGACTTCACAAGTGAATGGTTGTACCTGCAGGCTCAGTCAAATCCAAACGCATTTTTGAATGTAACTCACGGACTCGGGGTTGTGCCAGACCTTGTTGAAGTTCTTGTAATGGCTGTAGATGGACTAAATGAGAATTTTATATTCAAAGCTATGGGTAAGTTATACCATACATTAAAAATTACCTCCACACCTTCATTTTAAAACAATGAATTCACAGACGATAGATAGATTTTTATGCGCGGACGTTTATGTTTATAAAAACACGGTAGATGTTTTCTCGGATTTTGAAAGGATAATTTTGACTCTCTCTGAGCCTGCCATCTCCAGATAGATAGAATCTTTATATACATCTCATCAATGCACATTCAGTAAATATAAAAACATATACAATAAACATTTCAAATAGTGCATAGCCATTCCATAAAGGAATTATAAGAGATGGTAAAAATGGCATTGCATGCCATATATAACACATATGTTTATAACATCACAGTATGACACAAATAATCCAATGTACCAAAACGGTCTAACAAAAGAGTATAAAATGAAACAAGAATAATAAAATAAAAGCAAGCTAAAGTACTCCGATGTTCAAAATCTACACCTGTTAAGAAAACTTAAAGATCAAAATGATATGATAGTGTATCATATAAAACATATCCGGAATATCAGATACCTAAAATAATAAATAATAATAACAGTCTATTTACAAAGTGAAAATCATCTAAGTCTAAGAAATCTTGACTAAAAGTACATGCTTTTCTAAACAACTCTTCCCTTAAATCACTGTACATATGGCATTTCAAAATCACATGCATTTCACTTCTACTGTATTGTCCAGACAAAATGGGCAAACTCTACTCTCTTCACTAAGACCCTCATAACGGCCAGTTTCAATCCGAATTGGAGCAACACCCAATCTAAATTTACAAAAAGCCGACCGTTGCAAAGGCGGGAGTACCATTTTACAGTATTGTTCTGTAGAGAAGCTGAATTTAAAACTCTTGTACAATCTAAGCTTGTTACGACCACGGCCAGATGTGCCAACATAACTGTTAATTCTACGCAGCCAGTTTCTAATGAAATTACCAACCGTTTTAGTCTCAACAATTTGAGAAAATGACCGAGCGATCGGATATTCCAATCGACAGTATATATTCAAGTCGTTCTCATAAAAATATGACTGAACTTTATAGTACCAGTTTTTACAAGAACGATTTGATTTTCTATATGACCAAAGTGCCACGTGCTTATTAACCCTTAACCTCTCCATACACGATAAATGTGACCAGTACAAAGCAATAAATTTCCATTGACGGACCAAAGGTGGCTTCCAGCCCATTTCCCCAGCTACTCCATCATTTGACGTGTATTTGCCCACACCTAAAAAGAATCGCTGGGCCCTGTTATGGACGGATTCTATACAAGAATATGTTTTATAACCCCATATAGAAGCACTATAATCAATAACTGGCCACACAACCGAGTCGTACAACTTTGAAAAAACGTCATGGGGAAAACCACCTACGGGTTTACATTTGGCAATCAAAAGGCCCAAAGCTCGACTGGCACTCTGGGCAACAGACTTAACAGTTACGTTGTAATCAAGGTTCTCGTGTAGAACAACTCCAAGATAAGTATATCTATCTACAGTGAGCAACCTATTAGCTCCTAACATAAAATTAAACGACGTACGTGGTACTGAAGGAATCCTAAAGTGAACAACATTGCTTGTAGCAGCATTGACACGCATATCATTCAAACCACACCGATCGTTTAACGCCGACAATAACAATTGGAGATCTTCATCAGATTCTGATATAAGAACAATATCATCCACATATAACAAAATACATACTTTCTCATCATCTATGGGTTTACCAACATTAAAAGACTGCAGGTACATTGACAAATCGTCAATGAAAAGATTGAAAAGTAGCGGCGAAATTATACAGCCCTGACGCAATACACAATTTACATCAAACCACTCTGTATTAAGGGAATTTACACGAACACAAGCCGTCACAGAGTTATACAACGATTTTACAGCTGCAAACATTTTGCCACAAATTCCTATGTCAGAAAGTCTCTTCCATAATATATTTCTATTAATGGTATCATAAGCTCTCTTAAAATCTATAAAAACACAGAATGTAGATTTGCGCAGCGTCTTCCTTGTTTCTATAATATCTGTTAATGAAGAAATCTGGTCAATTGTACTTCCGCCCTTCCTGAAGCCATTTTGCTCATCTGAAATTTTATCGTTTTCTTCAGACCAAGTGCTAAGTCTACTATTTAAAACATGACAGTATAACTTATACATTGAAGAGGCTAAGGATATACCCCTGTAAGACAAAGGATCTCTCTTATCCAACGTGGACGATTTGGGTATCGGGTTAATAATACCCTTACCCCATAATGTAGGTACAATACCTTTATCAAAACATATATTGAATAAAACATGTAGAAAAGCAAGTGAAGAGCCGTTATCTAAAACTTCAACTGGTATCTTATCAAACCCACATGCCTTGCCCTTGTTGACGGAGACTAAGGCTCTACGCACTTCCAATATAGAAATATGCTCATTAAAACTAACTTCCGTGTTCGAGTTAACACGTATTACATCATCATCCAACGATACCGAATTTGATGGGAGAAAAAGAGAGCTAAAATCGTTTTTCCACCTTGTAAGAACGGTATATATTTGATATAGACCCATCTGGCATAACAACTTCCAATGGGATATTATTTCCCAAGGAACAATTTACACCAATTTTACCTATCGATTTCCAAAATTTCGACTTGTCAACTTTACATTCATCTAATAACTGCTCCTGTAAAGAATACCAATAAAAACGTTTAGCCCTCTGTACCTCACGATCAAATGTTTTACGCTTACCAACATAGACACATTTCAACCCAACTCGGTTACATTTAACTTTACACGACAGACAGTTTTTCTCTGCCATGCATGAATCATTCCATAATTCAGACAACTTATCAGACCACCATGGCTTACCCGGGCGACGTTACTTGTTATTGGGCCCAATATGAATTTCTTTTGCCGGTCAATCTTTTATACATATTATCTCTAACTATATTACACCAATCGCTGTATACTGAATCTATATCTAACTGTGTACGGAAACCACATTCAAGTTTCGAAATAGTTGAATCAACACTATACAGAGATTCAGGATCTAACATAAAATCATTTGTAACATCAGATACATCAAGTTTGGTATAACTTGAAGTATGTGAACTATTACTAAACTTTTTTATCAACATCACAGTCTATGCATATATTCCATGACAATAATGAATTATCGGGCATAGTACTAGAAGCTACTGATGAAATGATATTAGACTTGTTTATCAGATCCGTAACTTTCGTAATATTGAACCCATGAAACCAAGATAACTTATCATGGTTAACGAAACAGTAATCTACTACAGCATTACCCTTTGTTGAAACAGATGTAAAGGCATTACCGATGCTGTTTCGACCATTTAAGATGCCCATGTTTGTATTGATTAAAAAGTCTAAAAGCATTTCACCAAAGCTATTATAACTAAAATCAATCACATCCCGTTCAGGAACATCATCGATTCCTCGAATAAAATCATCATGATTACCACATCTGCTATTAAAATCTCCACATATATACATGGTACCGATATATTTGTACTGATAGATATTAGAGAGTAAAGAGTCATAGAAACTGTTAACATCAAACGCTCTGGATGAATTTTCAGGTGGCAGATAACATACACAGGGTAATATAACCAACTCACTATGTTTATGGCTTAGTTTAAGCAACAAAATCCCTTCGTATGTATCATCAACTACAGCTACATAAAAATCAACCAGTAATGAGTTCCTAATAAAAAACCCGACTCCGCCAGAGCCGATTCTCGCGTTTCTATGTATTCGGCTCCTATTATGACCGAACCAGGTATAACCGTCAAGGGAGATAACATCGCTGCCCAGCAGGTGGGTCTCCGCGATACCTAATATGTCTATGTCAGCAGATAAAACACAAAAAGATCTCAAATAATGGCTGCTAGAGTCTGTGTCCGTTTTCCAACCTCTCCAGAAACAATTCCAGTAATAACTTATATTCAGAGAAATGTGGTCGTAAAATTTCATATTCTAACATTGGTTTAAATGCTATCATTATGGAATTAATCTTTTGTCTAATGAATATTCATGTAAGAAATAATGACTATGACTATGAAACCCTTATCCCACTGATAGAGACATTTGTCACATTTGCAGACAGCTTGGATCCAGATAGGACGCAGAGTAACTCGACGTCTCATCAGGATCAGGGTCCATGCTTATAAAACTTTAAGTTGAGTCTGAGTTCGTTCTCAAGGTTTTCTCAAGGCTTTCATCCAAAGCTTGAGAACTCAAATCTAACCAATCAAAAGCTTGAAAACAAACTCAGACTCAGCTAAAAAGCTTTATAAGCATGGACCCAAATTCGTTTGACACATGGTCAATCGTTTCTAAAACGTGTGATATGACCCATGGCTAATTTTATCTCAAACTCTTACTCGAGTTGGGAGTAGTCAAATTTCAAATTTAGAGCAAACAGAAATTATTCATAGCGGGACAAGGTTTAATTATCTGACCTTTTAAACACTTACAATGCTGAATTTCCAAATGAACAATTTAAAATTTCAATCAGGTTAAGCTTACGGTGAATACTTAGGGATTTTTCTAACGAATGGTGTAACATGACAAACAGTGCAGACCCTGATGAGAGGGCTCCACTGGGACATTAGTGACTCGTTTTCCGCATTGTAATAGGGGTTAACCATTTCCCTTTTCTATACTTATTCCAAATTTCAATACCTACTGAATATTCATGGACAAAATAGTTATAATGAAATATGGAAGGTATGGACCTCTGTAACCAGTTTAGAAAGTATAGAAACAGATTTATCAAATTCCATTAGCAAACAGAGCAGACCCTGATCAGATGGCTCCTATAGGAGCCGTCTGATCTGGGTCTTCTCTGTTTGCAGATCGGTGAAAAACACGTTTATATGAGGAAAAGGTTTAACAATGTCATTATGAACAAGGTCAACCCTTTACTCCATGAATAATCAAACAAGAAATATTATGATGTATTGATAATTATACTAATTAGATTAAATTTTTTGATCGTACATTAATGCAGGAATGTTTGGCTATGATAGAAACTGTAGAATCATATCTATATTATATCATATGCAAACAGAGCAGACCCTGATCAGACGGCTCCTACATGGGGCGTCTGATCTGGGTCTACTCTGTTTTCAAAGGCGCGGATAAGCGTATTTATGGAGTAAAGGGATTAAGTCCGAGCCTAGCCTTGGTAATGGTACCATATAACCCAGTACGACTTGCCATGACGGTGTCGACACGACTTCCCATTAGATTGATCCTGGTAACATGTAACCCAGCACGACTTGCCATGACGGTTTTGACATGGCAACACTGGGTGTATGATATCCAACGATACTGCTACTAAATGATGTTGTTGAGACGGCACTGAGGGGTTATGATTTCTCATGATACTGCTACTGTTATCATGTAAACTAGTACGACTTGCCATGGCGGTGTTGGCAAGGCATTGCTTGGTTATTGTTGCCCATTAGATTGCTCCTGGTTCCATTCAAACATACGGTGGGTAAACAAAGTCAAGACACAGAAATCTTGTAAACGGACAGCCTCCCGTCCAACCACAACTTCTTAAGAGGTGCCAAATCAGATGGGCGACTTCAAAAGCAACTCCTCTTTGGCGATCTCACAAAACGACAAAAGGCAAGATAGCCTGAAAATATCCACCATTGGACTGTAAATTTTCCCCCAAAAAAACTGGGAACCTTATGCCCACAGCCAATCGAAATGGCACATCAGCATCATGCAGTAAATGGTAGACAAGAATTTAGATACTTTTAGGCAGGTGAGTGTTTAATGCAGGTTGAAAGTCATACGAGGCGAACTTCATGCATGACTTTCACTCTGCATTAAGTTGCCACCTGTATCCAAGACCGATATGTATACTACATGAAACGTCCGATTTACTGTATAAAGTCACAGATGAGGTGCATACGGAAGCGTAATATTCGCTCAGCCAGATAAACAACAGAAGCGACGGACTAGCAATACAACATACATGGTCGTCTTTTCATTGTCCGGGATGTGCTGTACAGTCTGGACCCATGGAAACTCACCCGTTAGTTAGAAGCCTCTGTCTTCATCTAATTTCCATGTGCAAACTAACTATATGAACAAGGGAACTATTTTACCGTGGTAGAATGTGTGGAATCGGGTGTCATAGTAAAACAGAGCAGAACACTGATCGGATGACACCAAATGGAGCTGTTTTATCAGGATCTACCCTGTTTGCAAATGAGTGAATATGTCAGAGATCCGGATAAGATGCGTATATTAGAATATTTTCAAGAATAACTTATTTCTCCTCCAAACCCAATGTTGTTACCACTCTCCGTGAGTGGACACAACATAGGTTTTGGAGGAGAAATTTGAGTACGCACCTTACTGTTACTCTGGGTGGGTCTAGATTAGGAGAATGGCTATTCCTCTGTATAATTTACAGGTAACGGCGGTAGAGAGGACGATTTTAGTGATACTTACGGTGCTGTTGTCTATATATATAACCATGAAAGTGTATTGGTTCTTGCTCCAAACGGCATATCCGGTGCAGTGCACTTTCAACTCGGAGGTGCCGTCTACACAGGTGAGACATTCTAGACAAACCACTGCCACAGAATATTTTGATGTACAAAAATGGTCTAGAATATATTGCAATGTCGATATTTCATAAATATTGCAGCTTAATGCAGACTGAACTTGCTAATCCAGAATGCTCCCAAAGGATTTTCTCTGCGTGGCTTTCACTCTGAATTAAGCAGCCACCTACCTAAAATACCTAATTTGTTCTCCATGTAAATTCCGATTTAGAGGGGTTTCACTGTATGTCAGTAAATGGGACTCGATTCGAACCTTACACGTGACATACAGTAAAAACCCTTTAAGTCGGACATTCAATACAATATAATTATCGGTCTGGTAGACAGATGGCAGCTTAATGCAAGGTCAAAGGCATGCAGAAAACTCCCCTGCCTAAAAGTATATCAATTCTTCTCTTCTAGAATTCCGGTTTAGAAGGATTTTTCTGTTATCTGCTTTTCATCATGTTGGGGTGCATTCATCATGTGGTTATATCGTTCTTTTTTAAAGATGACACATAGCTCTTTAATTTAGATACACTAAAACCTCGCAAATGCTCTATTTTTCACAATGGTTTCAAATTTCATTTTTTTCTCCTTTTCTCTTGTTAATGCTCCTGTTCGGTAGATTAATTCAAAGAGGTTGTGTCTAGAAATGGCCTATGAGGTAATGAGTTAAATACAAGCCGTGATTTTACTGACCTTTCTGGGTCCATGCTTATAAAGCTTTTAGTTGAGTCTGAGTTTCGTTCTCAAGCTTTTGATTGGTCAGATTTGAGTTCTCAAGCTTTTGATTGGTCAGATTTGAGCCAGAGGCTCAAATCTGACCAATCAAAAGCTTGAGAACGTACTCAGACTCAACGAAAAGTTTTATAAGCATGGACCCAGATCCTACTTTTTGTTCTTCAGGCTAGTTTCATCTGGTTGATCCTCTGGTGTTCATGTTAGAAGGTTGCTAACATATACAGCAAAATCTCTTTAAACCTTGATTCTGGTAGAAAAGAGTTGTACTAATAGGAAGGTGGCTGCCTAATGCAGGATAAACGTCATGCAGAAAGATCCTGCCTGACTTTCAACCTGCATTAAGCTGCTACCTGTCTCCAAGACCGATATTTATTATTAACTGAACGCGCGATTTGGAGAGGTTTTACTGTGTCCATCTAGACAGATTACCGCCAATATATATTTGTTATTTTACGTTTTTATGCCCGCCGTTGACGATAGTCAGGGGGCATTATGTTTTGCACATGTCCGTCCGTCTGTCTGTCTGTCTGTCTGTCTGTCCGTGTGTCACGCTTTTAGGTGCAGTTGGATGTCACAGTTTTCCAAGTTGTTATAAGTCAGTAATTTCTACACTTATACACATGAAACTTCACATACACATCAATTACCATCTGTGCTATCATTTGGCACCCACCCATGCTGCCGGCAAGCCCAAGGTCGGGGTCAAATGACTTGAACATTTTACGTGCAGTTGGTTGTCACATTTAGGTGCAGTTTTTTGTCACAGTTTTTTCATTGTCTTATATCTCCCTAACCACTGTAGCTATTGCCATGGGATTGCATATACACATTAAACACCATCCATACTTTCATTGCACACCCAGCCCATGCTACCTGCAAGCCCAAGGTCAAGGTCAAATGACTTGGGAACTTTACGTGCAGTTGGTTGTCACAGTTTTTTCATAGTCTTATATCTCCCTAACCACTGTAGCTATTTGCATGGAATTGCATATACATATTAAATACCATCCATACTTTCATTACGCACCCGACCCATGCTGCCTGCAAGCCCAAGGTCAAGGTCAAATGACTTAGGAATTTTACGTACAGCTAGGCAAGCACCCGCACGGGGGCATCACTGTGTCTTACAGACACAAATTTCTAAATTGTATTATTTTAATAATATAGACTATTCATATTGCGCCAACAGGCGTTGGTGTTCCCAACATTCTTAACCCTTTCCTTCATATAATGGCATTTTCATGCATTTGCCAAAAGAGTTAACTCAGATCAGACGGCTCCTATGGGAATCGTCTGATCAGAGTCTGCTTTGTTTGCTAATTGACTTTGATAGTTAGTTCTGTTTCTTTACTTTCTAAAATGGCTACAATGTTCCATCTATCATATTTCATTATAACTATTTTGTCCATGAATATTTAGTAGATACTGAAATTTGGGAAAGGGAAAGGATTAAGTTGCAGCTGACACTTCAGCCATTTCCCGCTATGCTTACTATTCCCCCAATCTTTTTGGAAACAGCCTTTTTCAAATTAGTTCAATTATTTAGCTGATTTAGACCGAAAAACAACAAAAAGCAAGTTGATCTGACTACGTTAGAGTAATCTGGGAGCTTTCAAAAAGTCAACCATTGTCGGCTAAATTGGCTATGCGGAATATTTAAAATGCATGCCAAAACTAAAATCCTAATTTCTTCAAAAGCTGTCATTTGATCTTGATGAAATAAAAAGCATAACATGTCTCAGACAGTGATCTACCAGATCCTTATTCGAGTATGGACAACCAAGTTCGAAATGCCAAACCGGGTTCAAATGATTTTCGCTGGTGATCAGCGCCCTAAAGGAGATGCACGGTATGAGTCAGTGTGCATGCCAACGCGACAAGCACCTCCACTATCCAGTAGGGCATTTCAAGCACAGAAGCAGAAAAATACTGTTGAATAAGATTTCACTCAACAGTGCAGGGTGACTTTTAGCATTAAAGTACATTGCTTCAAAAGGTGTGCATACCTTCAGTCACTGGCAGCATTAACCAAAGATCTTAGCCGCATCTAACCGACATCGGTGGAAGCAGCATCTAGTAGCCGTAAAAGTCTTATTCCCAAGACCGGATGGTATTTCCGGTTATGCTCAGTGTGGTTGTACTCGGTTTCTACCCAGAGCAAAGTTCCGGCTCAAAGAATCTGTCCCACCAAGCCCAACCATGGAAACAATGTGTCATTCCTGATGTGCTACCAAGGCACAGGGAAGCCACATAAAAATCTACAAAAATATTTGAAAAATGCTTTGCGAATTCTAATTTGAGTGCTTGTGTTATGATATAGATCATTTTTGTTATTTATACTAAACTAAAGCTAATGTTTCGAAACATTTTCATATCAGAAATAGTATACCATGATTGTTTCCGGATGCCATGTTATTAAACACCTTTTGTATCAATCGAATGCACGTCAATAAATTTCAAAACGTGACTTTTACAGAAGCGTCAGTATGGGGGAATATGTTAAAACAAGTATCGATATTCTCATTTCTCAAATGATCAACGTCATAAATGAGTAGTGATTGGATGGTTCCTACAATTTAATTTTCAGGAGAGCCTCCGTACTGGACTGGAGTAAACTCTCAGTGGAGTGATAAGGCGTATATACAGGTAAGATGCTGGTTACCTACCAGTCTGCCACCACCCTGCTTTCAGTCATCTGGGACACCGATAACACCAGGACAAGACACTAGTGAGTTCTAAATTGTTTTACAGCTGAACTACTTCGCATGTGTAGTACATTGACTGATGTAACACAATGGACCATTTCGTGGGTCTAGATGGTCTGAAACGTCAAACAAATTGATTGGGTCGAATTAGTGGTATATAACATAACACTAAATCAACCCAATCTATTTTTTGACTTTTTAGACCATCTAAACCCATGAAATGCCCCCCCCCTCCCCCCCCCCCCCCCCCCCCCCCTGTGGATGCAATAAGACAATGACACCAAGATAACGGAATCAGTAATAATGACAAATAATTGAATCACATGTCAATACGAGCATGACTTATCATCACGCAAAATTGACATCATTCTTACAGTTGACTATATATAGGTTAGACTGCATTATGACAAGTCTTCATGAAATAGAATGCACGGAGCGCCAGCGAAGCCAGTCTATTTCATGAAGACTTGTCATTGGCAGTCTTACCGATTTAAATCACAGTTTCATTTTGGCAGCAATAACCCAGTCTTCACGAAAAGGCAAAAACTGAATGACCGACAGTGATTGGCCAACGCCACAGAAATTTTTGAAAAACTGC
Organism: Azorinus chamasolen; assembly: GCA_963576725.1. NCBI lineage: Eukaryota > Metazoa > Mollusca > Bivalvia > Cardiida > Solecurtidae > Azorinus > Azorinus chamasolen. The sequence continues at coordinate 63,349,094 of OY755243.1, read as the reverse complement.
GGTTTAAGGAAAGAAAACGTTATCTGATTTAGCTCTATTACAAATGATTTAATCCAAATAATTACCTACGTTCTCTTGTTTGCTATGCTGTTTTGTTTTGTCAGAAAACACAGTGTACCATACGATCCTGTATGTCCGCCACTTGAATGGTATCGTTTTAACATGTTATTGTTTTATGTGAATCTTCTATGATGTTTTTCACTCTGCCGTGTTACCGTGTCAACAAGACATACAATTAAATTAAGTGTGCTATCTTGTCAAATTAGTGCATGTATATTATTTTCTTTGGATGGCATATCATGTCAAAACACATGACGTATTATCGAAATCAAGTTATGTTCCTAAGCTATGATATCTTGTACAGTAACCGTGATATGTTCATTGGCTGCGGCGAAAGCCACAGTCACTCTTTGATGGAAATTCAAAATGGCCATGATTTACTGCGAGACTACACTTCAGATTTACACTCCAGAAAAAGCTCTGCAATATTTTCCACTGTGCTTAGCCTCACTAATACTCAAGAACTCTTCAATATTTGATGTTTTGTTAACATGCGTTTCTGCACAACCGTTCTGCGAATGAAGATTTATGCGCACCTGTTTCGCACATGAAACAGTTGGTCCAAGGGTTGCAGGGTTGTCAGAAAAAAATTATAAAAGTAAAAAAACGAATTATACGTTATACAGATCGTTAGGAAATAATAGTATTTGTATATATCAGGTAGTGTGACGTACATCGAAATTCCACATGGTCTTGGTCGATATCCTGATCTGGTTAAAGTTCGAGCCAACTTCACTGAGGGTAGTCGAAATGGTTGGTACTCTGATGCCCAGGGTAAGTCCCGATGAGTCTTTCACTGTTGTTATTTGAAACATATGTTGTCATACACTAGAACAGAACTTGTCTTAAACGGTCGTAAAAATATGTTTATTTATGGGTCTGTAAGACAGATGGTAGTTTAATACAGGTCAAAAGTAATACAGAAAGCTCATATATACCTGCTTTATAAAACTCCTATGTTCAGTAAATGAAAGGCCGCGCTTAGGACATGTTTTACTGTATATTTCTGACATCACGTGGCCACATTTTTCCCAATCGTTATTACTGATATCGCGATTTTTTAACTAGTTGAATAACTGGTACTGGAAACATTTGTATTTAAATTGATAGTCTATAAAAATGCAAATTCTTCTTTACTAAATTCCTATTTAGTGAGGGTTAACATGTATATTTATAGTAAAACTCCCCCAATCCGGATGTTAAATTTAGTATAAATATCAGCCTTGGAGACAGGTGGCAGCTTAATGCAGGGTGTAAATAATACAGAAAGTTCCTCTATGAATTTCTGTACGACTTTTACCCTGTATTAAGCTGCTCTGGGAGGAGCTTTCTGCATGATTCTTTACCATGCATTAAGCAGCCACCTGCCAAAAAGTATAAACAGTAAAACCTAGATTATTCGAATTTTCGTTATAGAAGAATTTAGACCCTTTTAGGCAGGTGACTGCTTAATGCATGGTGAAAGTCATGCAGAAATCTCCTAGAGGAGCTTTCTGCATGACTTTCAGCATGCATTAAGCTGCCACCTGTCTTAAAGAGCGATAATAATACGTATTTTAGTGTTCGGATAATCGAAGTTTTACTGTAAATTCTTCTCTGCTGGAATTTCGGTTTAGAGAGGTTGTTCTGTACATATATTTCAGGATCAGTGACAGGCGTACATAGAACGAAAACAAAACATTCATCAGGTGGACTGAAGTTTGGTTACAATGACGACGCGATAAGGATATGGGCATCGTCCGATGAAGGTACTCACAATACATGTAGCACAGTGAAATGGTGTAAATTGAATCTGAAAAGCGCTTTATGATCTACCTTTAATAAACTTTGCGTATTTAAAACATTAGCTCGTTCGCCGCGAAAGCATGCTGACCACATAGTTTGAATCCAAACTGTTTTGCACTCAAATTATCCTTTTTTAAAGAAATAGAAGACAACTCTAATTTGATGCCTGACACAGATGATAATCTATAGCAGACGGGATTTATTTGGCAGCGAAAGGGTTAACTCTTTCGGCGCCAAATTTCTGATTGTCCTCTGCAATTCAATTTTGTTAAATCATTCGGTGAAGTAAGGAAAAAAGATAAAAGAAATGCAAATTTCAAAGGAATAAAGCACAGTTATAGAAATAGAGTTTGAGACAAAAAGTGAAGTCGCTGATCAGACGCCGCCTTTTCAAGGCAGCGTCTGATCTGGGACTGCACTATTTGTCGTGGTGCATTTTTGCAACATTGGCGGTGAAAGGGTTAATTTTTGTGCACGGGTATAGTTCGGTCGCATCCGTCATCCCAACCCCTTTACATTTGTCCTTGCTACTCTGCAGTTTTGTTTTTGTAACGGATAAGATGTCACTAAACATCAATATGACAGAGTATCTAGATTGATCATATAATCTCCATCATTTAACGTACAATCAGTGTCATAATTAGCAGCATGCGCAAAAATGCCATAGACTAACATCATTTAATACTGTAAATAGAAGAGAGGTATGATAATGTTTTGTCTTGTGCCTTTGTGTCTTTGTACTTGTACGTTTGTTAGTGTTTGACATTTTCATCTCACGTGTGTGTGCGTGCGTGCGTGTGATTGTGTTTCTATCGGTGTTTCGGTAGTGGCTGCGTCTTGTGTATGGCATTTCCTGCTTGATTTTACTACCTTTTCATTATTATCTAAAAGCATTCTTAATTAATCCTTTCCCTGATGTAAACTATTTTATACGCATTTGAAAACAGAGTAGATCCATATCAGACAGCTCATATAGGAGATGTCTCATAATGGCTTGTTATGCTTGCTTTAGGCCTGTTATGCTTGCTTATGGCATACTATATATCTTACTCTTCAGTTTCTCTCGCAGTCACAATTTGCATTGTTAATATGCCATTATTAAAATAAATCAAGGAAATTTTAACGATATCATTAGTTCTTACAGTTCTATAAATATCCAACAGGACACAGAATAAATCGAGATCTAAAGGGCATTTATTTACGACCATGTCCATAATTATGGACATATTGATTTCAATCGATTGCTTGAAAGCTATGCCCATTCCAGATTTCTCATTGCTTTTCGGCTTGAAAAAGAAATAAAATAATTATATTGATTGAACATATAATTATTATTCATTAACCCTTTCCCTTATGTAAGCGCATTTTCATGCAACTGCACTATCTTGTGGGGCAATATGGATATGATTCTACAGCTTCTGTCTGAGCCAAAATGTCCTGAGTTCATATGCCGTTATAAAAATAATCTTATCAATATTCATGACTTCATTATTTCTTACATGAATATACAACAGGGAAAGAGTTAGACAAACATAAGAGATCAATGAGACGGCTTCTTTAGGAACTGTCTGATTGAGCTGGGTCTACTCTGTTTGCAAATACGTGAAAAGGCGCATGTATGAAGAAAATGTTAAAATAGCTTTTTTAAAAAAATCCTTCCTGTGAGAAAGGAACTTGCACACTGTTCTTTTTTAATTTCAGCCTATCTCTTCTCAGCTATAGATGGGTGGGGTTATAGGACATCGTTTCAAGCAAAACGCGGAGAATTAGACATATTTGCTTGGTGTGACCTGGGTCTTACTACAGTTTACGAGAAAACTATGAGAATTGGGCCGTCGGTAGTCAACGAGGAGCTGGAATTGACGATGCCCACCTACATAGCCCTTGGTGGAGACATAGAGGTGTCATTACTGGTAAGTTCTACTTTGATACACCTGTTGCAAATTTTATTGCAGCTTTATTGCAGATGCTTCCAACCTAGCTTGCAGATAAACAATGTTGCGATAATCATTGTGATGCTTGATGGAAATAGAGTAGTTATTGTAGGTCGAAATCACATAGTATATGTCGCCATGGCGTCTACAAAGTGTGTGAATAAAGACATGTCAAATGACACGTAAAACACTGTGGGTCGATATCACTACTGTGTGTCGCTATTGAATCTACAGAGTGTATATAAAGACATGTCAAATGACACTTTGAATAGTGTATGTCGATACCACTACTGTGTGTTGCTATGGCTTCTACAGTGTATGAAAAAAGACATGTCAAATGACACATCAAGCATTGTAGGTCGATAACACCACTGTGTGTTGCTATGACGTCTACAGAATGTATACTGTTTACAAATATAGCATCACTTCGACCATTGTGTAACAGTAGTGATCCAGATCATAACCGGAAATAAGTAAAGAAATTGTTCAAGATTTGGGATAGAGCAGACATGTACTTTAAGCATATTAAATGTAAGATTGCAATAATGCAGGACAACAATATACCGGTTGCTATTTGGCGTCCGTCTTTCGACATTCGAAAAAGTACACACATGAACCAAGTTTATTTTGAATGTATAAATGATGCCGCTTGTCAACATTCTAATGTATGAATGATGCCGCATGTCAACATTCTAACACTGTTGCACGTTTAGCTTCTGTGTGTCGCCTTTTCTGTGAAACGGTTTTAACAATTTATACGATGTATAAGCTGTTCTCTGAGACGATGGACCTTCTTGCCTCGACATTAATGTAGATCCAGACAGAACATCATCGAAGATTGGCTGTGACTCGTTAGAATGTGTAACCATTTTTTGTTTTCTATCATTCCGTGCATTGTAACACTTGGTTAGATACTCTTTATAAATGTGATGTCAGAACTGGATCTACACTGTTTACAACGCCTGTTCTAAAAAGCGACTCGTACCAAGAGCATTGTTGAATCAAAATGTTTTGTACGCACAGTGGCTATAGGGGCCCGGGGCATGCTCCTCAGGAAAATTTAGAATTGTGAAGTTTTAAACTATTGTGATAAATAAAGCATTTGCTCCTATAAGAGCAAATGCTCTATTTATCACAATGGTTTCAAAGGGTGGCTTTTACAGGGGAAAGAATAGATTAAAGTTGATATGACACCACGAATGATTATCAAAGTCTAACCCCATTAGCCCTCAATTATTTCTTCCATTTGGACCATATTAATGTTTTCACCATGCAGATTGTAGTTGCGCACGTGCGTAATTGCGTATCCCTAGCTACACCTATATGCATACACTCGTTTAAAAGCCACAGTACACAAAACATTTTGAACCTAATTATTAGTATACATGTAATGTAGAAAAAAGTTTAATGCAGTAACAAAACTCATTATTATCACAAGGTATTGTGTACAGTAAAACCTCTCAAATGTAGCCACCAAAATACAGGTATAAAGCTGAGTCTTAAATTCAGGCGGTAGCTTAATACGGGATGTGTGCTCAGTAAAACTTCTCTACTACGACCACCAAAAAGGAATATGAAACAGAGTCTTAAATTCAGATGGAAGCTTAATGCAGAACGAACTTTATGCAGAAGGGGTTCATGGACACTTTCTGCATTACTTTAATCATGACTTGAGCAACCAGGTATTGTTTTTTTTTAAATCACACATAAAACTCCTGTGGTATCTTGTTAGATCAGAACCCCTCTAAAGTGATCACTTTACAAACGTTGGCGTCCTTTAATCTATTCCCTTATAGGCTATTGTAGACTCTACTTCTTTGAAAGAATTTTCTGAAATGGAGCATTTACTAGAACAATGGAAAACGTTTAGAATTTGTGTAGTTTTGAAACCATTGTGATAAATAGAGCATTTGCTCCTATGGAGCAAATGCTCTATTTAACACAATGATTTCAAAATGTGACGTTTACAGATGCGTGAAAGGGTGTTAATGTGAGGGAATGGGTTAAAGTAGGTGGTGGTTTAATGCAGGACGTAAGTATTTCAGAAATCTCCAGTAGGAGCTTTCTGTATGACATTCGCCCCGTATTAAGCAAACATCTGCCTCTACAACCCTTAATTAGACTTCTTCTGGGTGGTCGCTGTGTAGGAATTTTTTTCATTTAACTTTTTAGACTCCACCATAATTGTAATAATTACAGCAAAGGTCATTGTTATTACAAATCTCATTAGCATCTTATTGCAATAATACGCAGTCAATCTTGCTGGGTTTAGGAATTTTTATTGAGAAAATTGGTTTCTTATTTCAATAAAATTTTATAATTTCAGACGGCTTTGTACTAATGTAATGCAGGTTATGTGATTATTTTAGATTCAATGAAACATTATTTCTTCCCTGAACTCGAAAGTGTAAATAATGTAATTCACTGGCGTCTTTTTATTGCTATATAGCAGTAATTGTACATATTTTTTATTTAATAAAATTGATTTAATTAGTCAGTAGCTGGTTTTCTTCACCAGAATCGTATAAGTCAGTTTATTCTAACCTTTTACTCCATAGAATTTAATACGCCTTTCTACGCATTTGCAAAAAGAGTAAACCCAGATCCGACAGCCCTTGTATGAGCCGTCTGATAAGGGTTTGCTCTGTTTTGCTTTTGATATACAGTAAACCCCCGCTAATGCGACCACCTAAAAGAGGTATAATATTCTGGGTGCTAGATGCAGGTGGTTGCTTAATGCAGGACAAAGGCAATGCAGAAAGCTCCTAGAGGATCTTTCTGTATTGCTTTTGTCCTGCATTAAGCAACCACCTGCTTATAAAGACAACCATATTTATTCATTAAGCAACCACCTGCTTATAAAGACAGCCATGTTTATTCATTAAGTGGTCGCATTAGCGGGGTTCTACTGTAATAAGGATATGGTTCTACAGTTCTGCCATTGCCAAACATTCCTATGTTCATGAGCTATAATAATCTTCGAATATTCATGACGTCATTATTTCTTACACGAATATTCATGGAGTAAAGGTTTATGCTTATGTTTCAGGCTAAGGTAGAGACGGGACCTAACGCTGGGTTCGTGTTTGAAGGTGTTGGCAGTGCCAAGGGAAATAACTACAACTATACGTCTCTTGGTAACCTGTGTAAATACGGGGGCGTTATATATGCCTACAGGTATCCTGGAATATTTAATCATTCGCTTGCTATTCACGTCAATATACCTACCTGTAAATAGTGAAGACCCAGATGAGACAGCTCCTGCAGGAGCTGTCTCATCAGGGTCTGCGTTATTTACAAATTGATTGTGCAACCAGTGCACTCCACAGCAGTGATTACACAGCGAAATACTTGTACACAGTGAAGATATATGTAATTATACAACAGGGCATGGGTAAAGAAGGAGAAATGTATTTAAAATTCAGCAAGAGAAGGGTTAAAAGTTTTTGCTTCCAACTATTGTCGTCTGAAAAAGGTGTCATCTACTCATTTTTAAAAAAAGTCTTCATGTTGTTTTGTTTAAGAAAACAATCATAGCTCCGAACATTTTGGATCCAGATGAGACGCCGAATTACTCGGTGTCTCATCTTGATTCACATTGGTTTCACAGGTAATCACAGATTCGGCATTGAGAGCACAGTGGTTAAATATTATTTTCTTCGAAAAAGAAATGAAAACATCGACAAACGAGTTAATTATTTCGGTGTTAAACTTTCTTATTGACGTTTGCAACCCAAAATAGTTCAAATATTCGGAGGCATGAGTAATAATATCAGTAATAAAATATTCCAATGGACCATGTTTCAATTTCACACTATCTAGTGCAAATATCTTAGTCTTTCATTGCCAGTATACCAGTAGCGTTACACTTTTAATAACTTCTCATGAACAGACTCGATAAAAAGTGACTCTGCAAGTTTCTCTTTTCGCCTTGCTGCTTTTGCAACCGGCGGTTGAGACGTTCTTGATCAGACATCGTCTTGAAAAGGTGCATTTCGGCGACAACGGCAGTGAAAGAGTTAACCCTCTACGCCACAAATACGCTTTTCTACGCAGATCAGACGGCTCCTACATGAGCCGTCTGTTCAGGGTCTGCTTTGTTCGCTAATGGACTTTTCAGTTTCTGATTTGGTATAACTTGCATGTTTTAACAAACATTTTTGAAAAATTAATTTGATTAATATTCACGAGGTTATCATTGCTTTCATAAATATTCATGGAGTAACGAGTTAAAGCGATCGCTTCGGATGCACCTGTTTTGTTTTGATTTGGTTTAACATATACATGATAACAGTAAAACCTCTCTATAACGGCCACTAAATTACATCAAATATTTTGTGTCAAAGGCAGATGGTTGCTTAAAGCAAGGTGAAAGTAAAACAAAATGCTCCTATAGGAGCGTTCTGTTTTACTTTCACCTTGCTTTAAGTAGGCAGCCACCTGCCCTAATTACCAACTAATGAACACAATTTAGTGGCCGTTATAGAGATGTTTTACTGTACTTTGAACTCATACTGTCGTATGCTAAATTTATGGGCTGCTTCAATTTTTGTTTAAATTGCTTCCCTTTAGTCACATAAAAACTAACGGTATCAAACAGTACATCTTTCTGTTACCTGGCGTCTCATATGTTTGCATAGGTAATCCCAGTTTCACCATTGACAATAAAAGACTCAGAGATTCAAACTAACTATTGTGAAATTGAAGCATATGTAATTGGAATAGTTTATTACTGACATTAATATTGCATTTACTCTTTCAGTGCAAATAATTTCTAATTTGCAAAATGATGACCTGAGATAGATATCTGCAAAAACGAAAGAAACAAGCAAGTAAGGTCAAGCAACCCATCCCCACACCTTCCGAAGACTGCTCTTAGCATTTTTACAGTCACCACCCTTGACTTGGATGTTGACTATTTGGGAATATTTATCTATATTACAAGTGTATATGGGTGATGCTGAGTAACTTTTTATTAATTGTCCATATACAGTGTAGTTCGATCAGTTTATTAATTTGAAGACAGCTGCTCATCCGAGTGGAAACACGTTTCAACATTTTAAAATCATAACATCGGTGAAAAGTCCAATGAGCCTTGTACATACATACTTATGTTGCAGGAGGTCAAGATAAAGGTCACATAGATTCCAAAGTAGTACGAGATACTCTGCCGTCTGAAGATGCACCTAAACAAGAAAATTAGGAATTATTAGCCCCATAAATTTCTTGACAAACTTTTGATAAAATTAAGGACAAGGGCAAGATCAATGCATAGAAACACCAAAGTAGCATGTGACACCTTGCCTTCCCAAGATGCACCATGCAAGACATTTGAATATCCTTACCCAAGGGGTTGAGGATATATCATGCTGTTAACTCTCAGAAAAATTCACTAAAACTGAGGTCGCGGTCATTGTCAAGGTCACAAACACCAACGTAGTATGCGACACTCCCCATTCCCAAGATGCATCCACGCAATGAATTTGGAGATCCTAATCAAATGTGTTAAGGATATATCATCCGGACTTTACTAAAACTGAAATCAAGGTCACAGAGTCCCCAAAGCAATATGCGACACGGAAACGATAACTCTTTCGATGCCACCGCACATTGCCGATTGCTAAATACGTCGCCGGGCTCAGCTTTAAGTGTTGAATTTTCATAAACAAAGTAACGGTATCAAATACTATGGGTCCCGTGGAGACGCCAAGTTACTCGACGTCATAGCTGGATGAAAATTGTACGCAAATGTGTTAATAGTTTCCCTCTGAAAATGAGCATTTACATTGCTATACAAACATCTCTTATATATTAAGTCTTTATATACATATTTTAAGTCACCGCCGATGTCTCAGGAGAGTGAATCACGGGGCTTGATGGAATTGGCGAAACTATGAATACCCATGCAAATAGAGTGGGTCCAGTTGACAGACATAGTACCTTGTCGTCTCATCAAGATTCTCTGTGACACACCACTCAGGTTTTAGAGAAGACATTGAAGGAAAGTCCACTCTCATACTTAAAACAGATACAGTAAAATCCCTCTCAACCGGAATTATTGTAGATGAAAATTTAGATACTTTTAGGCAGGTGGTTGCTTAATGCTGAGTGAGAGTCGGGCAGAAAGTTCGTAGAGGAGCTTTCTACACGACTTTCACCCTGCACTAAGCTGCTACCTGTCCCCAAGACCGATATTTATACTAAAACTGAACGTCCGGTTTAGAGGGATGTTTACTGCATTGTTTGAAGACAGAAATTATTTGGCGTCAAAATAGTTAAACGTGTGCTATACATGACATTGTGTATGGTTATAATCACAGTGTTATCATACTATTACGGCAACTGACTGATTAATGCGTGAAACTATTATATATATACAGACTATATAATTCACAATCGTATGTACATTGTAGGTATATCACCACCAGTCATTTTGCATAGGTCTTATCAGCGGAAACACCTCTGACTTACTCTTGTTGCGCCCTGTATCCCATTCCCTCATAGGCTATTTTAGATCCAACCTCTTTGAACAAATCTACCGAAAAGGAGCATTAACTAGAGAAAAGGAAATTTTAGAATGTTATAGTTTGAAACCATTATGATAAATAGGGCATTTGCTCCTATAGGAGCAAATGCTCTATTTATCACAATGGTTTCAACAGGTGACTTTTGAAGAGGCATCAAAAGGCGTCAGTATGAGGGATATAAATCGGTATATTTACATCTTGTACATAACATATCCTTCACACCTGTATATCGGTTTCAGTCGCAGTACCATCAGACTATGGCGGCCCATGGATACGTCCGGCAGTGCCGTGTGTATCAATGAGGAATTTGGAAACGGAATTAATGTACAGGCAGCTGAGACGGTCACGGTCATTATTAATGTCAGACAGAGAAACCCGCTAGGTAAGTCTGGCTTGAATTAGAATCGTTGCCCTGTGTTGTTCATTTTTGTCTTTTATATAACGACGTACAACGAGTGCAAATCATGGTCATGTTATTTTGCAAATCATAGTCACGTCGTGTTATTGTGCAAATCATTATAGCATCATGTTATTGTGCAAATCATGGTCGCATCATGCTATTTTACAAATAATGGTAGCGTCATATTATTGTGAAAATCATGGTATTGTGCAAATTATGGACGCATCATGTTATTATGCAAATCATGATTACTTCAGGTTGTCGTCGTGTACTTGTGCAATATACTTTCACTCATTGGTACACACATGCAAAATCATTCATTTTTCTACCATTTATCCGGTACTGTTCGTATTATTTTGAACAAATTTCATTCAGCTTTCCAACACCAATCAACAGTTTTGCAGATAAAGTGTCTCGTCTAATCCGCCTTATTTTGTGTGTAAAATATGTTTCTTGTTGAACCATTATATATTTATTTACTGGATAAATTTGAACAAAACAAACGAAAAAGGAAACTTTCCAAATGGGCACATTTTCGTGACTGGACATTCTACTGATAACAAAGTCCAGCATTATTGTGATTACACAAACCTTTCTAACTTCCGGTGTTTATTGGGCTAAAACCTCATCATACAGATCGCGACCTGACATTTGCAGTTTGGATTCAGATGTGATTCCAAGTAACTCGGCGTCTCTTCAGGGTCCAAACTGATTGACCCTCGGACAATAGTTTCTCGACAGCTTCAATGAATCAAACAGGCTGTGCTTTTTGGAGGGATAATAATCATATGTCTTTTGGAGAGTTTCTTCTTCTTTGACAAAAACATCTCTTTTGGCAAGAACTAAAGGCAAGAAAGGGTGTTGAAATAATACCATGATATTCTTTGTAACCCGTGCTATTATGGTCGAATCGTCTTTCTATTCCGTCTCTGTCAAGACAAACAAGATACAGTATAACACTTCTAATACTACCACTTAATGAATAAACATGTCTCCCTTTATAAGCAGGTGATAGCTTAATGCAGGACGAAAGTAATGCTTTCTGCATTACTGTTGTCCTGCATTAAGCTACCACATGCATGTAGCACCCAGAATTATACCTCTTTTAGGTGGGTGCATTAGCGGGGTTTTACTGTATGTAATTCCAATGTTTTGTTTCAAATGAGCTCGCTACTGTCTTTCTACACACACACCCTATGGTTTTATCATTCTTTAGAATCGTCTCCAAGAGATGATGTTCGTCATATCATAAGGTTTGATGGAGAAACGACAATTGTAGTATTTTGACAGGCATCTTTATCAGTTGTTCTAAAATTCTACATTATCACCATAGCAACAGATAAATGTGCACTCAGATACAGTAAAAACGGCCACTAAATTACATAAACTATTTTGTGTTAAAAGCAGGTGACTGCTTAAAGCAAGATGAAAGAAAAACAGAACGCTCCTATAGGAGCGTTCTGATTTTCTTTCAACTTGCTTTAAGCAGCCACCTGCCCTAAATACCAACCAATTAACACAATTTAGTGGCCGTTATAGAGAGGTTTTAATGTGCTAAAGTCGACATTTCTCCATCAAACTCTATGTCTCGAAGAGATGATTCTAAAGCGTGGTCACAGCATAGGTTTTGGTGGAGAAATAAAGGATTTATTCTTAACCCTTTACCCAATAGCCTGTTTCTAGTTTTGAAGACATATGACCTCTTAAAGCAGGTTGAAAGTAAAGCAGAATGCGCCTTAAGGCGCATTCTGCTTTACTTTCAGCCTGCTTTAAGCTACCACCTACTAGGATATAGAAAATATTGATTATGCAATATGTTCATGACTGTATGAATTTGAACTATTTTCTTCAGCGGAGGAATAAATCAAACACGCTAAAAGCCGCTTCTATCAGGTAAAGGGCTAAAATGTTTTGATTTATACATCTTATATCTGGGAAACTGTTAATTTATTATACGAGTTTTTTCTCTTTCAGTGGTGATACCCACATCGTACACCGCGCCTGTGTTGCAGTGCCAACATTTTTACCGTGTCAGTGAACATTTGTCTTATAACAGCAGTTTAGATTTTATGATGTCAGCATATGCAATGTCACCTATGGCATGCCATAGCATGTGTCAAAACTACGGAAACTGCACGACGTTTGTATACCAACAGTATATGTGCCAATTATATAGTGCTTTCGACATAACTTCACTGTATCAGGAATTAAACTCAGAGGTCTGGACAGTTGGTAGCTAAACCAGTAAAACATCGCCAAGACGGCCACTCAAAAACAAATATCTGCTTTGAAAGCCTCCTACGTTAATGAATTATGTGGTTGCTTTAGCGATATTCTACTGTATAATGTAAAGACGAATAAGGAACAGTTGAGCATTTATGTTGACATTGCCCAGTTAGACAAATTAAAAATAAGACACATGTTAAATTAATAACATGTTCTAGAATAGCCTTGTTAACAATTTTGGTTTATAAACAATATCATGTGTGAAGAACTTAATACAAATGTATAAGAATTGTCATTAGCTATCTGAAGATGTAAGATGAGCAACTGATAAACATACGTACTCAAGTACTATAACCGTCATTTCTCCACCAAACCCTGTGTTGTGTCCGCTCTTTAGAATCGTCTCTTCGAGACGATTCTAAAAAGTGGTCGCAACATAGGGGTTGGTTGAGAAATAAGGAAGTTATTTTTCAAAATTATTTAATTTACGCAACTTATCTGGACCTCTATGTACATCATGAACATCATGCTTTACCCTTTGCCTGATAGATACGTATTTTGACACCTTTAAAAAACAAAGTAGACCCAGATCGGATGGCTTCTGTAGAATCCGTCTGATCAGGGTCTGCTTTGTTCGCTTATGGAATATCATACAGTGTAGATCTGATTCAACAGTTTCCTAAAAGGTCTACATTTTTGTATTAATATGCAATTATAAACATAACAGCTAAGTAGTATCAATACAGTTATGTTTTTCTCTCTCATAAATATTCATCAGATAAAGGGTTAATGTTAGTTGTTTGACACTGTATACATTGCCGAGTGGTATCCATGGTGTCACGTTTAGCGTAATAAATCCGTAACTAACTGAATTCTTATTTAACTCTATGCACGCCAAGTAATTTTTCGTCTGCAACAATTGTCGTCTGCTTCAATTCTTAAAATAAACTTTCTCTCATTTTTTTGCAAAAGAATGGTCAATATGACAAACAGTTTGGATCCTGATGAGACGCCGCATTATGCGGCGTCTCATCTGGATCCAAACTGTTTGCATAGGTAACGCTAGCGTGCAAAGAGTTAACTCTTTACCATCCAAGTCGCTGGAAAGCGACACGACAAGGTTTGCTGCAATGGGCAAAACTGTGATTATCTTTGCAAACAGTTTGGATCAAGATGAGACGTCGAGTAACTTGGTGTCTCATCAGGATCCAAACCGTTTGACACACCATCTAGGTTTTAGAGAAAAAAATGAAGGAAAGAACATTCTGAAACTTAATGCAGACGATATTGTTTGCAGACGACACTTATTTGGCGCCAAAAGAGTTAAACGCCAATAAATAGACTGAACCGTTCCGTGAGAACTCTAATTACTGTTAACATAAACTCGTCATTAGATGGCAGTGATTACTGGAATATCATCGTCAATCTAACTGGAGTTTGCCATCCAAAGCGATTAGAAAGTCTTAGCAAGAAAAACCAACAACAACAAAATTACGCATGGCAAATGTTATCAGAATCGGGTTTAGTGAAAGATCTTATGCACTTTGAAAGGAAAGATGAACATATTTATTTTCTTCTAAATAGGCAAAAAGGTAGAATGTAATCATACACTAGACATACAGTAAAATCCTTCACCAGCTCATTATGTGTGATTAACCCTTACTGTGCGGGACACGAGTCACTAATGTCCCTTACTAGAGGAGCCCTCTCATCAGGGTCTGCACTGTTTGTCATGTTACACTTTTATTTAGAAAAATCTTTAAATATTTACCATAAGCTTGACCTGTTTGAATTTTAGAATAGTCCATTTGAACATTCAACGTTGTAAGGGGAAGACAAGTGCTAGTCACATCTAACGATGGCAATTCAGCGAACTCAGGGTCCATGCTTATATCTGATTGGTAAGATTTGAGTTCTCAAACTTTTGATTGGTCAGATTTGAGCCAAAGCCTCAAATCTGACCAATCAAAAACTTGAGAACGAACCCAGACTCAACTAAAAGTTTTATAAGCATGGACCCCGGAGTTTTTGCATTGCTGTTGTCCATTCTATATCAAGAGGTATTTTAAACCTTTACCCTATGAATGTTGATGTAAGAAATAATGCCACCATGAATATCAATAAGATGGTTTTTAAAAATAACATATGAGCACATGAAAGTTTTGCCCGGACAGAAACTGTAGAATCAGATCTATATTATTCTATGAGCAAACGGAGCAGACCCGGATCAGACGGCTTCTATAGGAACCGCCTGATCTGAGTCTACTTTGTTTGCATCAAACCCGTATCCAATGAGTAAATTGTTAAGCAACCTTTGTTTATTCCGCCAGTATTCGCTATTCAGAAGTTCTGTAATTATATTCTCATTTTCTCGTCAAGTCAACATTTACTTATTCTTATCCCTCCATTGGAAGCGTCTACTGCAAGCAGTACAACCACTAACACAATATCAAGACTCGAACTGAGGACTCCCAACAGAAGTGACATTTCAAAGAGAAGTGTTACCATTCCTGTTCTTAGTCTTATTGGTACAAGAGAAAACTTCCAGTACAGTAAAACCCCGCTAAACCGGAATTATGATAGAGAATACTTTAGATACTCTTGGGCAGGTGGCTGCTTAACCCATTACCTGATAGGCTATTTTTAGATACAACCTCTTTGAATAAATCTAACGAAAATGAGCATTAACTAGGGAAAGGATTTTTTTAGAATTTTGTAGTTTGAAACCAATGTGACAAATAGAGCATTTGCTTTATAGGAGCAAATGCTCTATTTATCACAATGGTTTCACTAAGTGACTTCTACAGAGTCGTCAACAGTCGTCAATACGAGGGAATGGGTTAATGCATGGTGAAAGTCATGGAGAAAGCTCTCCTAGGGGAGCTTTCTGCATGACTTTCACCCTTTATAAAGCTGCCATCTGTCTCCAACCGATATTTACACTAAATTGAAAGCCCCATTTAGAGGGTTTTTACTGTAGTTGCTTTCCACACAGTATGACACGAGACAAATCACCCTAAAACTCAAGCAACGTCTGATGATTGTGTACATGGTAGGTTAGCCCGTTTAGTCCTAACAATGATGATTTTCAAATGGATTATTCCAAAATTCAAACAGGTCAAGCTTATGGTGAATAGGATTTTTCTAAAGAAAGGTGTAATATGACAAACAGTACAGACCCTGATGAGAGGGCTCCTCTATGAGCCATCTCATCTGGGTCTACACTGTTTGCAAAGGACATTAGTGACTCGTGTCCCGTACGGCAAGGGTTAAGCAAATATTAATTTGTACCTAATGTGTAGCGATCATTTAAACGAACAAACGTCGTTGACCCTTAAAGTAGGTAGCTGCTTAACAATACCTGATGAATCCACGCACGTAAGAATTATTAATTAGGTGAATTTTATAATGGTATTTAAATAGTCTGGAAGTATGAGATCCTTCGAAAACAAAAGTAGCAATGTGAAAAGAGAAAAATGCAGATTCAGTTTTATTGAGTCTGTTCATGAGCAGTTGTTTAAGTGCATCAATACTCACCCACTCTAGCACCGGCTTAGGCGGTTTTAAATTTTCATAAACAAAAGCATTGAAACTGATGATCCCGAAGGCTAACCCTTTACGCTGTAAAGGTGCTTTTTGGCACCTTTGCAAACATAGTAGACCCAGTGGGAGTGGTCTGATCAGAGTCTGATCTGTTGACTTATGGAATATTATAGTTCCAGTTCTTCTGTTTCTTCAATGATCAAAAATGTCTCATTAAAACATTAAGCTAACTGAAGTTAATACACATTACAGTACATCCTCTCTATAACGGCCACTGAATTACATCAAGTATTTTGTGTTGAAGACAGGTGACTGCGTAAAGCAATGTGAAAGTAAAACAGAACGCTCCTATTGGAGCGTTCTGTTTTACTTTCACCTTGCTTTAAGCAGCCACCTGCCCTAAATACCCAACTAATTAACACAATCTAGTGTCCGTTATAGAGAGGTTTTACTGTATTTCTTACATGACTATTCATGGAATAGAGCGTTTACGGCTGTCCATAATCTAACCAGACGTCGTGTTTATTATGCACTTGTTCATCTGGGTATCTAACTCTAATGATGACACTATGCAAACAGTTTGGATCCTGATGGGACACTGAGTCACTCGACGTCTCATCTGCACTTAACTCTTACGCTGCCAAACGGTGTCGTCTGTAAACTTTGTCGTCTGCTACAATTTTTTTTTTACTTTCTTTATTTTTAGTTTAAAATTCATTATCACAGTAACAAACAGTTTGGATCCTGATGAGACGCCGAGTTACTCGGCGTCTCATCTGGATCCAAAATGTTTGCATGGGTAATCACAGATACGACATAGTCGCATTGGCAGCGTAAGAGTTGAGTCGTTTGGAAATTCTA
Organism: Azorinus chamasolen; assembly: GCA_963576725.1. Classification (NCBI taxonomy): domain Eukaryota; kingdom Metazoa; phylum Mollusca; class Bivalvia; order Cardiida; family Solecurtidae; genus Azorinus; species Azorinus chamasolen. The sequence continues at coordinate 63,331,758 of OY755243.1, read as the reverse complement.
GACAGCTCGCCCTTAGCTGAATAAGGACTATGTAGTTTTCTCGGCTAACGAGTTTTCGTCTGGGATAGGATTTTTGAAATCTTAATACTAACTCAATTAGTAACGTAAGGCTTCAGTAGAAACCCATAATAATAGCTGAATTCGTCTAAAAACTTTGAGCTTAATTGCAAAATTACAAAATTGTAACCAAGGCAACATATCACAGCTGCAACCATAAAATGTCATTCGAAGGATTGAATTTTGATGCAGTAATTTTACATGTAAAAACATTTATACGGAAAGATCGAAAATGCTGGATTTTCAGACTTTCAGTTTTATACATTACCTGATTGATAGCCAGTAAAAATTAATAAATGTGTTCATATTGATTAGCTGATTTTTTGTAATAGCATCATAAACAAGGAATTTAGAAACTGAAGAATTAGATCTATATTATACGTAACAGAGCAAGCCCTGAGCTTCTGCCATGGTAATAAATTCCCTTGTGCATGATGCAATTATAAATTCCAGCTAATTAATATTCATAAATTAATTATTTCTCACATGAATATTTATGGGGGGGGGGGGGGTCATAGCAGATAACAGGGCCGTACCCAGAAAAGTTTTGCTGGGGGGGCCTAGTTGGGGTGGGCACGGGAGGGGTGTCCCCTCCCGGTAGTCGAAATTTTTTGGTATGCCGCTTTGAATGGTGCAATTTCCTGCTATCTGAATCACTCTAAATTAAGATATAATTTTATGTTATAATATAGAAAATCGGCTCCTTTTTTTACACCTGGATTTCAGTGTATAGACTTAAAGCATGATGAATGATCACCAATGTCTCAATGCAGGGACTTCATACAAATTATACTAACACCAAAAGTTGTGATCAAGGCTAAAGTTTTTTTTGCAATTGACAGACACGCATATGAACATGATTAAAGTTTTTTGCCATTGACATACAGACAGACAGACAGACAGACACTTGATTATGCTTAGTGGTTTTTTTTTGCCATGGACAGACTCTGCATTATTCATCTCAGAACTAGCATCCGCTTATGTCTTTATTCTAAATGTGAAAATAACCCTGATCAAAACTACAAACATCAAATGTTACAGTTTACCAAGTGGGTCATGATGGCCCTTAATCATTCGCTCACCTGGTTATAACAGATTTATGTATACAATGAAAAAGACATTCCATTTTATCTTATTTTACAATAATATTTTGGCTGATTTTATAGCCCTTATTCGGGTATATTACCAATGCAAAAAGTGTGTTTTGTACCCATTTTTTTGGAGGAAAAATCCCAATCTCAAGTTACAAAACAAATCCATGAAAAAAACATTATGAAAACCTCGATTTATTCAGTACAATCGGCCTGGCGACGAAGATCATTTTTACTTTTTTATCATTCGAAATGTTCAGAGTTATTTTTTCATTACTAGTTACTGATCAATGTCAGTAAAACGCTTATTGGTCGAAGTGCATACTGCTTTTTGTAGCTATGCTATAGCGTCTTGAAACGTCATTCCCGTCGTCTTAATTTTGCGACAATGTTTCCTCGCTTAATTAATATACATGCCACATGCGGTATTTGTGGAAATGCATCAAATTGCATTTTGACACGACTGGTTCCTGAACAATTTATTTACTAAACTCCAGTATAGCAAAAACTGGAACCAACTCGTGATTACGTAATTCGGGTGTTCTCCGCTGGGGGTTCCCCTGATTGGTCCATACTAAAATAGGCCAAGCGTGGATCACAGCATGACAGGTGGCCTGTCTGTGTAGATAACTAAAAGATAATCTCCCCGAGGCAGGAAAATATCAGTCACTAAAAATTGCCTTGGTAAAATTAAAAACGGTAGATCTAGCTGAAAACTAAAAAGGGGCCCATTAACAAAAATGGTATCTTGGCAGTCAGCTGGGGGGGCCCGGGCCCCCTAGCCCCCCACCTGGGTACGGGCCTGGATAATGATTCTTATTTGAGTGTAACGACATTTTACTATACAGTAAAACCTCTCTAACCCGGAATTCTAATTATGAAGATTATGGATACTTTTAGGCAGGAGGGTGCTTAATACCACTTGTCCGCATGACCGGTATTTATATTAAATTGACCGCCTGGTTTAGAGTGGGTGACTGTATTTGATTGTAGCGATGTTTTACTGTAATTCCTTATTTACGGAACACACAACGTCCCATAGAGACAAACTAGAGGTCATAAATCATGACATTTGTTATTCTGCTGTCGGGCGACCTTTTTCTTCAGAAAATTACCGGAATACGCTAAAAACCCCATTTTGCTCTAACAGATTTCCCTGACAGCCCGGGCTCGTAAATATGCAGCCTAGTAGCGTGCTTTTCTAAATAACAAACGTTATGGTCTGACACAGGACTTCACGGCTATGCATGGGGATATACAGTAGAACCTGTCTTAAGCGACCATTCATTTATTGAACCTTGGAGTATAAAAAACAGGTGGTAGCTTAATGCAGGGCAAAAGTAATGCATAAGCTTTATTCATTAGTTTTGACTTGCATTAAGCTTCCACCTGCCTTACGTACCTATAATAAGACCTCTTTTTGATGATTGCTTAAGACAGGCTCTACTGTATTTAACTCTTTCAACCCTGAATTATCAGAATGGAATAGTCCATAAGCATTTAACTATAGAGTCACTCCGTACGAAAGGCTTAAATATGCAGGAAGGTTTTGAATGACAAACAGTGCAGCTCCTGGTCAGAGGGCTCCTGTAGGAACCGGAACTAACAGGACGCGCTTTGATAAGTCAGTGTAAGGTCTATCCATGCTTTGACCGATAACGGAGGAAAGAGAATTACTCGTTTTGTAGAATAAAATAAGAACAACAACAAAAGTCCGAACCGTGTGTAATTACAGTAAAACTTCGATCATCCGAACACTAAAATACGTATTATTATCGATCTTTAACACAGGTGGCAGCTTAATGCATGGTGAAAGTCATACAGAAAGCTCCTCTAGGAGCTTTCTGCATGACTTTCACCATGCATTAAGCAGCCACCTGCCTAAAAGGGTCTAAATTCTTCTATACCGAAAATTCGAATAATCGAGGTTTTACTGTATAACTAAACTTTAGCCTGCTGAACAGATTTTGTTGGAAGAAAATGTCACCGACTTCATTTCCTATAGTCTATCCGTCTTGCATTTCTGTTCATCATTACGGTCAGAATATCAAACGTCTGGACCCTGATGAGACGCCGAGTTATTCGGCGTCTCATCTGGAACCAAATTGTTTGCATAGGTAATCACTCATCCGCTTAAGGCTAGTCAAGGGTCTTGAAAACGTCCGTTGTAGCTACACAGATCGTGTTGTTATCTTCAAATAAAATAATAAGCAGGTAAATTTGAATTCGAGCAGAAAATTTGCAGTTTGCTCTGGATTAAGGGGCGTTTGAATGGAATAAAAACTGAGTCAAACACGGAGATTCTCGTGCGCACGTGCTGTTTTAGTTATACCGACTATGGAACTATGAAAAATAAAATAATTTAAATTCTCTCGACACACAATTAAATTACATTTAATACGTCTCAAAACGCCTGAATTACTGCCGACATTCCAGACAGAGCAATTTGCTCTGACAGATAATGCCGTTTTTTCCATAGTTTGTCATTGTGCTGGTTTTCAATTTAATTTGAGCACTCGGACTGTTGCGCACGTTAACTGTTCTTTATACGCGGCTGTAAAAATGGTGACGTGCGTTCAAATCCGGATCTTGACCACTTCCGATTGGATCAATATTTTGAAATAGTATTGATCCAGTGTCAAACAGCTTTGATACTATTGAGACACCGAGTTAAAATGCGTCTGGATTCAAGCTGTTTGCTAATTCGAGTCAGGTCGCGGACATAAGGGTTAAAAAAAAGTATTGTCATTTTCAATTGACGTCATTAGATAAAACACAGTGAGTCTGTCGCAGGTCATGTGGTCTGAAAGACGCGCGTAATGACTGTACAGTAAAACCTCTCTATAACGACCACTAAATCGTGTTAATTAGTTGGTATTTTGGGCAGGTGGGTGCTGTTTTACTTTCACCTCACTTTAATCAGCCACCTGCCTTTAACATAAACTAATTGGTGTAATTAAGTGGTCGTTATAGAGAGGTTTTTCTGTATTAATATCATTTCTGATTTATTGATGGGTAATAAGGGTACTCGACATTTCATCTTCATCCAAACTGTTATTAAAAGGGTTATGCTATCTACTGTTAAGTCTAAAAAATGAGCATAGATTGGGATTTTATAACGTAAGGACAAGGCAAAAGCTCATGTCCAAGGTATAGCTCTTTGACCCTTTACCTAATGAATATTCATGGGAGAAATAATAACTTCGTGAATATAAGTTTTTGATTGGTCAGATTTGAGCCTTTGGCCTGACCAATCAAATGCTTGAGAACTCAAATCGGACCAACAAAAGCTTGAGAACGAACTCAGACTCAACTAAAAAGCTTTATAAGCATGGACCCAGGTCTTTTTTATCATGACAGAAATTGTAGAATCATATCAATATTTCATAAGGCTTAATCAAGCAGGGCAAGCTCCAACGGGAGCTGTCTGATATTGGTCTGCTCTATTTGTAAAGATTCAAAAGGTATCTCTCTTCGACAAAGGGTTAACGCATCTCAGAACTACAGATAAAGGTGCGTATCCAAATACTAAAATCGTTCTTTCTCCACCAAACCCTAAACGGTGACTACTCCTTAGAATCATCTCTTTGAGACAATTCTAAAGAGTGGTCACAGTTAAGTGTTTGGAGGAGAAATAAAGGAGCTATTCTTATAAATGTTTGAATGTGCGTCTTATCTGGACATTTGAGACAACTTATAAGCTAAGGCAACACCCCCACTCCAAAATTCATATGATTAGAAGACGACGAATAACTGTAAGTACTTGCCTCTTTCATTGGTTTTACTGTGTTGTATATTTTATACATTCTGTTTTAAACATTTCCCTGTTCTATATTTAGTCGATATTTGAACACCTATGCAATATTCTCGTGCAAAATAGCTATATAAAGAAACATGTCTTTGACAGAAACTGAAGAAACCCTATGTGTCCATATCTGTTGTGGGCCGGTGACTGATCAGGCGCGGATTTAGAGGGTGTGGAGCCGGCGTACGCCCTCCCCCCCCCCCCCCCCCCCCCTAAAATTGCCAAAAACATTTTTTTTAGTAATATTTTAGATCTATATACAGTAAAACCTCTCTATAACGACCACTAAATTGTGTTAATTAGTTGGTATTTAGAGTAGGTGGCTGCCTAAAGCAAGGTGAAAGTAAAACAGAACGCGCTCCTATAGGAGCGTTCTGTTTTACTTTCACCTTGCTTAAGCAGCCACCTGCCTTAAACACAAAATAATTGATGCAATTTAGTGGTCGTTGTATCTACCAAAATTAATAAAACAATGATCTAGTAGGAGTGTTTTATTTCCCTCACCCAATTGAGCTCCTTTTCAACATGTATTACAAACACATTATTTATTTATGTCATCAAACATAAAAATCTACGCCCCCCCCTCCAAAAAATGTCTACGTCCCCTACTCTGAAATCCTGGATCCGCACCCGGTGATTACCAATGAAAACAGTTTAGATCCAGATGAGATACTAAGTAAATCGATGCATAATCAGGATCCAAACTGTTTGACACCTTGAAACCTTGGTAGGCAAACAAATTAAATATCTATCTTGAAAATGAATGTTGGTGAAAAACTGTGTAAAAATAATTTACTCAGAAAGGCTAATGGTTAACACTTTCCTTCATATAAACAAGTTTTCACGCATTTGTAAACAGAGTAGACCCAGATCAGACGGCTCCTACAGGACCCGTCTGATCGGAATTTGACAGACCTGTGTCTTTACTTTCTATAATGGATACAATGTCCTATCTTCCATATTTCATTATAGCTATTATGCCAATGAATATCCAGTAGGTACTGAACTTTGGAATAATAATAGAATAGGGAAATGGTTAATAAATCAAAGGGACAACGGATCAGATGTCCCATCAAAAATCATATGAATACAGTGGAACCTGAACATCAAACAGGGGTTTAAATTGTGGGTCCGTAAGGCAGATTATAACTTAATGCAGGTCAAATGCAATGCAGAAAGCTCCTAGAGGAGCTTTCTGCATTACTTTTTCCCTGCATTAAACAACCACCTGCTTGACTCATATGTTCAATAAATGAATGACCGCTAAAGATAGTTTCTACTGTATGTTTCCATATCACATTGCTTATGGCTTTGAAACAAAAACTTACACTGACAGTCGGTAACGAAGTTTACGGACGACTTTAAGCTGTTGAATATTTATGTACGGAAAATGACACCGTGAATATTTATTAGCTAATGTTATAATGGCATAATCATGTACATAGGATGGTTTGGTTATGTATTGAAAGAAACTGTAGAGACAAACCTATTAAAATTCAGTTGAACTTCGATATATTGAACTCGGATAACTCGAACTTCGGGATAACTCGAACTAAAAACTCATTCCTTCCAAATCGTACAATACAGAATTGTTATAAAATGTATAACTACGCATATCTAGAAACACGCATGACAGCTTAATGCGGGTCTAAAGCATTGCTGAAAGCTCCAACAGATCTGCATTAAGCTGTGAACTTAAGAAAATGTCAAGATAATACATTAGATAACTCGAACTCCTGTTATCTCGAACTAATTTGTATGGTCCCTTGAAGTTCGAGGTATCAAAGACCAACTGTTGTTGTTTTATATTTACGTTCGTGACTACAGTAGAGCCTGTCCTAAGCAGCCATTCATATATTGAACATATTAGTCTTAAAAAGCAAGCAGACGGTTGTTTAACCCATTCCCTCATATTGACGATTTTTGACGACTCTGTAAATGTCACTTTGTGAAACCATTGTGATAAATAGAGCATTTGCTCCTATATGAGCAAATGCTCTATTTATCACAATGGTTTCAAACTACAAAATTCTAAAAGTTTCTTTTCTCTATTTAATGCTCCTTTTCGGTAGATTTATTCAGAGGTTGTATCTAAAAATAGCCTATGAGGGAATGGGTTAATGCAGAACAAGGGTTATTTACAAAAGCTCCCTTAGGAGCTTTTTGCATTACTTTTGACCTGTATTAAACTGTCACCTACCTTACAGACCAATGATACTAAATGTAGCGTATAAAATAAAATTGTTATGTTGTATATTTACGTTCGTGACTGGTGACATTTTCGTTTGTCAGGTCACTCCCGTGCGTATTGGATTCAATGAGATTTTATTGATCTGTTGTTTCAGTACTATGGTACCATTAGGCCCTACGGAAGTTGTACATTTGTAGCGCTACATTACTGTGATTTATTCCGATCATTCCCGTTTACGTCTGTGGATGGCTTTAAAATAGGCCAGTACATGAATGTTTTCTGTTACCTGTTAGTGGCTTAGAGCGTCTTTACTATTGCGCTTTATTGCACAGCTACTTAGTAAAGTCTGTGTTTTGTAGGATAGAAACCATGTCGATTGTAACGTAGAATCCACATAACACGGCATAGCATGACATGGTATGAAATGACATAACATGGTATGACATGGAACATCGTGACGTAACATAATGTAACACAACACAGCACCGCACCGCATCGCGTCGTGCAATACCACGTAACACGTCTCCGCCCCTCGACGAACCGCACATCAACGCACGTGCGATGCCGCATCGCATCGCGCAATACCACACCACATCACCAAACTACATCACATCATAACACGAATATGTGTTACAACAACATAACATAGAGGATCGTATAGGGGGTGTTCATTATAAATTGTTTTTTACGAATTTACTATAATATGACACAAGCTTTAGAGTAACATATTCGTTATAGTTAACGCGTTTCATTAAAACAATTTGTACTGAACACGAATGAAAGATTCTTTTTATCACACAGTCCTTAAAAAGTGCAATTAAAAGTGAAACAGGCTATAGCAGACGGATGTTTCGATCATTTATTACAAACAGCGTAGTAATACAACAGACGATGTACATGGAATAGGTCATGCAGCGCTACGAGTGGCTACCGATTAAATGCGCCATGCATTGGTTCCGCGGTTTCGCTTTAAGATTCATTATCGGTCGGATTCAAACTGCTAACTTGAACTAAAAATGAACTAGTGCATTTACGCGGTTTACGGCACTCTCTTTTTTGCACTCCCGCACCGCATGTTATGTGATAAATAAATGAATAATAATATATAAGAAATAGTACAGCCCACTGAGGGCCTTATTGCATTATAGTGACCTACCAGTCAGCCCGAGCCGAAGGCTGAGGGCCTTAAACTATTTTCGGGCTGACTGGTAGGTCACTATAATGCAATTAGGCCCGAAGTGGGCTGTACTATTTCTTATAGTATACCGCATTCATTTGTTCACGTAAGTATTTTAGCAGTTCTGTGTCGCTCCGTGATTACCCCAGTTTAATAAGTTTTTCCTTCAGCCGTATTAATCTGCAAATCAAATTACAATTAGATCTATTTCCTTTACTAAAGTTAAAAAACATTTTAGTATCAATTTATTCAAGCTGAATAATAATCATTATATTACACAGAATTTATTTCGAAAAATGCATTGTTTAAATACATTTCTTGGATTGAAATGTGCAAAACCCAGTAGATCTATCTTTTCAATCTAGAGCGTGGTCGGGTAGCTAACTCATCACTGGAGTCAGTGGTCATAGCAGTGATGATGTTAGATTTATAGTAGAATTGAAAGACAGATCCATCAAACTGATTGGATATGGAGAACTTACAGACCATTTGGCAGTACTTAACATCAAGGAGGATAATGCGCTAATGCATGCATGATGTCGTTGCGCTAATGACGTCATTTGATGACGTCATGACATCTGTAAAAACACCACGACGCTGGATCAACATTATTTTCTTTGTGGCTGAATGCATGTAACAAGAATGTGACGTGTATTTCGACACGATAATCTTTGAAAAGGGCCCTTAGTGATCGAAATATTAGATCATGCTATTCAAGTATTTATGTATTAATTAATATATAATTTAGAATGACGTAATACATCAACGTGCGTTTCCGTATGCGCGGAAATTACCGAGCACCTGAAATTACCGAGCGCAGCGGTCCATATATATAGTGTCCCAGTGGGCACAGTTGCAATTTAGGGATCGGTACGTTTAACATAAGTAAAGAAGGAGCGTATGTGGATAGGTAGAGCCATATGTATATGTATTTATATGTCTCTGGGATAAGGTATACTATTTATACAATTCATTTACCGGTATGTGCGTTTCCGTGTGCGCGGAAACTACCGGAACTTACCGAGCGTAGCGGGCACTATAATGTTCCAGCGGGCACTATCGTAATTTAGTGACCGGTACAGTTTACATAAGTAAAGAAGGAGCGTATTTGAATAAGGTATACTATATATATATTACATGCAAGGCATGTGGCAGCATATAATTATGGTCTCACTTGTAACCTGTACACTATGGAACCTAAGAGAAACGATGAACATGCCAATTAGTTTTGAGTCTGATGAAACCCGGAATTACTTGATATCTTATCGAGCTCCAAACACTTCACATAGGTAATCAGAGATTCGCCAATGACAGTGAAAGAGACATATGGTCAGTGTTCATTTCTTTAATAAAAAGGCTTGCTATCAAGAAATAAAAACTCTCACTGGTGTATAATCTCGTTGAATAGGCTCCAGTCATGAAATATAGCGGTCATACGATTTTATTACCACAGTATTAACGAATAAAATCCTATGTACCTTTAGCTGACATATTTCATGGATAATTTGCTTTTACAAGGTGCTCCATTCACTGGACAATTCTGTGAGTATAATTTTATTATAAAATTTAGACTGGTGAATAGCGAAAGTCTCACCAAACAATTTAGTGTCAAAAAAGTGTCCTGAAAAAGTCAATGATCGTAATTTACGGTCAGTTTGAAGAACAATGTCCATTTATTGATAGCGCAAATAGTAGAAAAAGACTGTCCTTGGGTAGGTAAAAACCTTTTAGTTTACAATAAGAGCTGACACCTACGGTTACAGTAAAATCCCTCTAAACTGGAATTTCAAATTAGTATCAAAGTTGGTCTTAACCATTTCCCTGTTTATGTTAAAAATCGATGAAATAATGACATTATAAATATTATACAGTAACCCCCTCTAATGCGACCACCAAAATGGGCATACTTCTGGGTGGCTGAGGCAGGTGGTAGCTTAATGCAGGACGAAAGTTGTGCAGAAAGCTCCTATAGTAGCTTTCTGCATAACATTCGTCCTGCATTAAGCAGCCACCTGCTTATAAAGGCAGAAATGTTTATTGATTAAGTGGTCGTATTAGAGGGGTTCTACTGTATTCACTGATTTTAATGGCATATGGACATAAGATTGTTTGGTCTTGGTAGAAACTGTAGAGTCGAATCTATTATAATTTCATAAGCAAACAGATTGGAACCTGATCAAACAGCTTCTAAACGAGCAGCCGTCTGGTATGGGTCTACTCTGTTTGGAAAGGTGTAAAAAAGCTTTTATATGAGGGAAATGGTTAAACCATGTGTAACTGAACCCTTTTTCTGTTCAAGATTCATGTAAGGTATGATGGCATCATGAATATTTATTAGCTGAAAGTTTTATACTGTAAATATCCAAGGGAATGTTTTGCTTTGAAAAAACTGTAAACTCAAATCTATATTACAGTAAAACTTCGATTATCCGAACACTAAAATACGTATTAATATCGATCTTTAAGACAGGTGGCAGCTTAATGCATGGTGAAAGTCATGCAGAAAGCTCCTCTAGGAGCTTTCTGCATGACTTTCACCATGCATTAAGCAGCCACCTGCCTAAAAGGGTCTAAATTCTTCTATACCGAAAATTCGAATAATCGAGGTTTTACTGTATTTCAAAAGCAAGCAGAACAGACCCGATCAGACGGCTCCTATAGGAGTCACCTTATCTGGGTCTACTTTGTTTGCAAATGCGTTTAAATGATGAAAAATGATTAATGCAAGAGATGAGGTGTGTGTGTGTGTGTGTGTGTGTGTGCGCGCGCGCGCGTGTGTGTGTGGAGGGGGGGGGGGGGCCTCCAAATTAACAGCCACTTGTCTAATTTACCTTTTTTACATAAATTTTACTTAATTTCTTTTTGAATTAAGATTCGAGTTTAGAGCGGTTGACTGTATATATTTGAAAGCAATGTACTTATCTAGTTTTGCTTTAATGTGGTTTTAGCGGAAGATGTTTATAGATTTATTGAATAATGAACAAACAATGTGTCGGTTTAAAAGAAATGTTTTTCACTTATCTACACAAAACACTACAAAACTAAGTTTAAAGGCGAATCTTATTTGAATAGTGAAACACAACCCGATATATCAACAATTGAAATAAAGTTGTTTCAACGAGTTTTAGAGCTGAGGTGTGCACGCGAGCAATGAAGATGGACTTACTTTGGTTTCAATTAATCCTCTGCCTTCAGGTTTTCACTGGTAGGTAAAACACTTTTCAATATCTATTAAGCAGTGAACCATTAATAAACAGAAGCATTTCGACACTTTTGCAAACAGATTAGACCCAGACCAATGGCTTACTTAGGAGTATGTTTGCTTATAAATGGAATAATATAGGTCTAATGAAATAGGTGTGATATAAAAGCACTCGATTTTGTGTCGGATTTGGCATCAATATCAGAAAAGATAGGTCATAAGTAATTTTTCTCTGCACATTTAATGAAAAATATTATTTTCTTTCGAAAAAAGGGAAATTAATAAAAAAAAAAGTAAATAAAAAATTATAAAAAAAGGAAATCTAAATATGAAAACCCCCCACTTTACCTACCAGGGGATCAAAACGGTTAATAACCAGAGCCAATCGGTTAGTAATAATTATGTCAATGTAATAAGTAAATCAGTCAAATTTTCTTTTGTTTAATTGTTTGTCAATTTCGTTCAATTAAACATGTTATTTCTTTATTGAATCATTACACTGTGTACACGAATCGCATAGTTTCTTACTTAAAGTTCACGAAGTAAAGGTTTTATACATAACCAGAGTGTCGATTATAGTTTTGTTTCCTAGATGAGCCGCCGTGCTGCAAACCGTTTCCAAATACAGTAAAAACCACTCGAAACCGAACGTTAAAGCTCGTATCAAAGCCGACTGAATGCAAGTTGAAAGGCATGCACGGGAGGAGCCTAAATTAACTGAACTATTCTTTATTAAAATTCCGGTTTAGAGGCGTTCTACTGTGAACCATATGCTATGACGTCTCTTTAACCTAAGCTGTTCATTTCTAACTGCAACATGGGGCTGTATGGCGTCACATTTGAATATATGGCTGTTCATTTCCAAATGCAATATATGGCATGTCGTCTCATTTGGACGTAATCTGTACATTCCGAAATATACCATATACTATGACGTCTGATTTAAGCTGTACGCAACATCTAATATGGCATCTCATCTAGATCAAGGCTGTTTGCAAATGGAAGTTATGTCATGCTTAAAACGGAATGGGCTAAAACATTAGAAAGGACGTATACTCTTCCAAACGGCTGTAGATCAGGTACTACTCGTCTATCAAACTGTCTTGTTTCTCAACAAATCTCTATCTTGCTGCAACTGGGTTAAACTGCACCAGAGAAGCGATTCTAACAAATTGCAGCAAGACAGGGTTTTGTGAAGAACTATCAAACGTATTCTAATTCCATTTGCTTTGCAAACAAAGTAGACCCAGATCAGATGACTCCTATTGGAGATGTCTAATCAGGGTCTGTTCTGTTTGTTTATGGAATTATACAGATCTGATTCTACACTCTCTTGTCACAGTAAAACTCCTTTATAAATGGTGCTGTATAACAGTTCGGCTCATTAATATTCATGATGTCATTATTTCTTGCAATAATATTAAACAGGGAAAGGGTTAATGTGATTCTCTTTTTATAGCTCTCCCGTTATTCAGTCCAACGCGGAATTTGTAACAAAGTAGAATCTCTTTATAGTGATCGCATAATGAATACACGCAGGTGTCATTTAATTCTAACTCTTCACTCCATATACTCGTACAGTTAAACATCGATAACTCGAACTATCAAACAAATATTATACTGGTCTTTAAGACAGGTGAAAATTTAGAAGAGTTTTCTGCATGACTTTCAAACAAACATTTATACTGGTCTTTAAGAAAGGTGGCAGTTTATTGAAGGGTGAAAGTCATGCAGAAAGCTCCCAGAGGAGCTTTCAGCATTACTTCATTTTGCATTAAACAGCCACCTGCCTGCACTATTTTTAAATTACTACCAATTCGAGGTAACGAGGTTTAACTGTATATGCTTGTAAACGCTTTTGAAAACAGAGAAGACCCAGACCAGACAACTCCTGCAGGGTAAGTTCCGCTTGCCTGGAATAATATAGATCGGATTATAAGTTTCTGCCATGAATAGATTTTCTTGTATTCATATTTCATTATATAAAAAACCTTTATGAATATATAATCAATATTCATAATGTCACTATTTCTCACATAAATATTCATGTAGTGGAGTGTTAAAGCAAGATACTGCTTACAGTAGAAAGAGACTAATGTCCTTGAAGGAGCGTAATGCATGATTTTAGTTCTGCATTTAGCCCCCATCTACCTATAAACCCAGATCTAGACTTAGTTTTAGGCAGTTGTTGTTGAGCGAGTTGGCGGTATACCTATAGCTCTTGTCTTGGTCTTACTTCAAAGCACCCATCCAATCATTTGAAGCACCCGACTTTACAAGTGACTGGATACCCCTGCAGGCACAGGCTTATTCATACTCGCAGTTGACCGTGGTCCATGGACTAGGGATTGTACCTAACCTGGTGGAAGTGCTTGTAAAAGCTGTTGATGGATCTAACGAAAACTTTACATTCAAAGCCATGGGTAAGCGGATGACTGAATATTTAGTCCAGAGCTCCAGATAAGATGCGTAAATTAAAACATTTTCAAAAGTAACTTCTTTATTTCTCCACCCAATTCTATGTTATGGCCACTCTTAAGAATCGTCTTGAAGACACGATTCTTAAGCATGGTCATAACATGAGGTTTGGTGAAGAAATGACATATTGTGTTAAATAGTTGGTATATAGGACTGGTGGCTGCTTGAAGCAAGGTGAAAGTAAAACAGAACGCTCCAACAGGAGCGTTCTGTTTTACTTTCACCTCGCTTTAAGCAGTCACCTGCATGTAACACAAACTACTATGTAATTTATAGTGGTCGTTATAGAGAGGTTTTACTGTATATGAGTACGCACCTTTATATATAGCTCTGTTTACCATAACCTTTCACATGCTGTGCACAAATAAAGTCTGCCAAAACGTTCAAGAAATTATTGACTGAGTGTCAATTAGCTTGGATCCTGATCAGAGCAACATATAAATGTCCGTATTCAAATACTACACTCAACATTTCTCCACCAAACCCTATGGTGTGACCACTCTTTATTTGTGTCTCACGGAAATATGTTACTGACCAATGGCATTATCATCATTATTGTTGCATTTTTTATTTTGTTGTTGTTATTATCATAATCATTATTATATTGATAGATAAATATTATTAGATATAATCATTATTATTATCTTTACTAATATAATAATTTCTCCTAATATTTTGTTGTGCGCGCTGGAATGCTGAGAATAGCACGTGCAATTAATATTTTGTAATTGTTCGAATATTTGAGTATTTGTTGAGAACGTTCACAAGTGTTGTTGGTAATTGTTCGTATCACGGCGATTGAAAGATTATTTACTCATGAAACATACTAGTAATCAGCGCCTTTTCCCCAAGCTCAGTATCCAAGTCAAATGCGGCATTTATAGAACATGAGCCAGAGACCACAAATTTGGCCATCGGTACCATCTTTGGGGAATAATGCTATCAATGCTTTTTGATAAGATATAAGTGTCTAGAATCAGAAAATATGTGATAGCAGTGAATCGGTGGTAGCTTTTTGCATTTTTTCACCAATTTTAACCCCATGGTAAAAATAGTGTTTTCTAAATCTAGCATTAAAGGAAAGACATCATTAAATTTCAAACTGATGCCTCTCTCTTGTTACTGCCTGTATCTATTTGAAAATTGAAAGGCTTATAGCTTTAGTTACACATCTTTCATTTATGTTGTTATTTTTTCACAAAAAGTGTTTTATATAATGTAAATTATTGCTCATACGTACATGGAATTATGTTTACACTCATATGTATTTTGCAGAAGTATAAATTCTCCGGAGTTTTGCATACCTTCATCATCTTTATAAATAGGCTCATAAAACTTCATATGTATATTCACAGTAATGATGGCAATGAATTGACTTCAGACTAGAACCCTTACATCTAACATCTCTTAATGCAAATTGTATGAGTTATGTTCCTTTTTTTAAACTTTCATACACCCAAATTGTGCCAAAACTGCAATATCTTAAGAGTTAGCCCCATGAAAGTTCACCAGCATTTCACTATCATTATATCAACGACCAAATTAACAATGAGAACCCTTTAAGCCAGAACCCAGTCATTGTTTAGGCCAAATTATGTCCCTTTATGAAACTTGTTTGCAGCAGGTAAACTATAAATATCCGACCAACCACTTCAGAGCTAGCTTATTCATGATATACTCTTATATATTTATTATTCATCATAAACATTACAACTTGAACTATAGGAAATGGATCCCCTCCCCTCCTTCCTTATGATGATGTCTCTAATCAAGTATGCACTTTAGTGAAAAAATCCAAAGTCCCGTAATTTTGCTTACAACACAATTCCCCATCTTCATATCAAGTTGTTTATCTATGAAAGTTTTATGCACATACATGTACATGTATATGCTTTATAGTGAAGAAATTTGCCAAGACCTGTAACTCTGGATAAAATGGTCAGAACAAACATTTCCTTCGTAACGGTCATTTTCACACCAATGTTGCCAGTCAATTTGTGAAAGTTTAAAGCAAAGCCCCATTGGTGTATGATTAGTTGGAAACATAAACGTTGCGAGACATAATATATACGAGCATAAAATGGTGATTACCATATCAATCATGCTTATACAGACATTCTGTTTTCACTTCAAGGTAATTTGAAGTAAAACGTATTTTGTCTGACCATCTGTTAGTTTGTACATTGGTACATGTTAAGGCCAGCATTTCAGTTAGCTTTCGCTTTCGGACAGGACATTGTGAATTTGATCGCTGATCGGGTCATACAAAAGACTTTCAAAATGGTACTAAGGTGGACTGGTTGGCCCGATGTCAGGTAAATGTTACAGGGTATGTGTTGCAGGTATGTGTTGCAGTTTTCAATTCTATACACTATACACGTTGAAGAATCAATTAAACCAGAGTTGCTGTATTCCACCCTGTCTCTAATGCATCTATTAGCACATGATGGCAAAGGTCAAGGACTTAATAATCTTTCATCGGGTACTGCTGATACAGTAGGACAGCAAAGACAGAGTAGTGATAATATATTAAAACATTGAGTTATCAGCAAATAATGCAGAGTTTAGTCAGGTGTGTTCTGGTTAAAAGAAGCTTCAGAATGATGTATTGCACAACATTCGTTTGGATTCATAAAATGTGATATTTAGTATGGATTTTTCAAAAGCAAAAAGCAATGACAAAAACATGAGAGGGAACCTCCAAATCAAAGTTTAACAATCTGTTATCCATTTGATATAAAATGGATATAAAGGAATTCATGATATGCTAGACATAAGCAGCACTAACACATAAGTAAGTTTTGCAGAAGAAATTGACTAGTGTAAACAATGTCCAAGTACATGTTATCGTGCTGCAATAGTAGATAGGATATAGTTTGCTCAAACAGAAATTAAATTAATTATCAATGTGGTATAAAATATCTTTGGCCGTAAAAGAATATACATTATGTTTAGATTATAAAGGGAAAAATCAATCAAGAACTGTGGTGATGACATCGAAATAGAGAGTCTGGTCATCAGATGTTAAGCATAACAATTAAACGGATTAGGAAGAATTTGGGGAGGTTTCTTAGTAAATAGAGTCAACCATTGCATTGACAATAGAAAGGTACAGCAAACACTTTTAATGTCAGTGAGAAGGTCCCGGCACTTCAGTACTAACTGGATGAAGTAGATGAGCGTCTAACCATGCAACTGAAGTACTAAATCAATATAGTACAAAATAGTTTGTATAACCTGGTCAGAGAATACAGAATACTTCATAATGTATTTAGCTTTTCATGCTGATACATACACCAGCGTCCCACTATATTAGAGATGTGGGACTGGAGCAATGACTCCATGACGCTAGGAAGATTACCATCACTATTAAAATATAAGTTTATGTGTAACTTCGCATTAATATAATAGTAAGGCAAGAACAGTGGGATTCCCGACCAGGAAAGAAAACCCCTAAGCAAAGTCCTTAAATTGGTTAGAAATAGGAGATCTGCTTCAAATTGTTACATGAAGTGCAGACATTTGACTGTCCCCTACATTCACCATAAGTTTTTAGGTCATGCCAGACGCGACCTTTGCTGTGCAATGATGGAGGACAATCTTCAACAACTATGCAGCGAATACTTTGCATAGCGCTCACAAAAATACAAACGACCAGGCTGTAATTCAGAATCCAAATTTTCCAAATTATTATAGTTTAGGCAATGTTATTTATGCATTGGATAGGTGGTCAGGCAATCAACATAATTATTGGGATGTCTGTGTTTTAAACTTGTGAATGCCTATAATGACTATTTCTACACTTATGTCAGTAGTCGGTGAGAATTCATGTAGTTTTGAGTAGGGCGATTGTTTGCTTTACGTTAGTTTTATCATTCATTTGCCATATAGGGCAAACAATGATCCAACAGGAGAGATTTGAGGAGATCAGAAGAACGCTCTTGTTCTCTGGATCTTCAACATTCCCGCTCAGAATTACTGTTAGCAGGTCGATACATTATCCTATCACCTATCACCAGGTTAACATATCTTAGAGCTACCCTCATATGCCAAGTGTAAAGCAAATGCGAAACATGAAGCATATTAAAACCTTTTTAATAACCTTTGGGACAGTCCCTTCAACGTCAGTCTAATGGGAATCATGTTGAAGAAGATCTTGCAGAACAATGACATGACATGTTTCTGTAGCTTATGTGTCAGTGACCACAGTCAGAGAAAAACAAACGTTTTCAGAGAAAGGACACAGAGTTTTTTTTCACTTTTTAACTAAACTGCCCATTGTTCTAAATTTAAACAACATGTCATTCAGATGTGCCATTCACCAGCCTACCTATTAAAATCCCGATTAAAAATGCAAAAAATGTAATTGATCTTTATTGTGTTGTAACCGTTTTGGATACCTCCGTGCGACAATGAAATCACTTAAAGCATGTATGTTAGATTGACACAGATGTCCATCAAGAATGACCCATAGTTCATCTAGGAATATTTAATTGTGTACGAACCAATACGGACACCCTGCCACACCCCATCTTACAGGCTACTAACTTATTTTGGGATAAAGTGGAAACTGGACCAATAAATAAATAATGATCAGGTCCAAATGAAACTAGAATTGTTTTTATACAAAAACTGATCCCCCCCTCCTCCCCGCAATGACAAAGTCTCCCATATACAAACTTGAAAGTCCTAGAACATCGTCGAACCACCGGAACAGAAATAATATAAGCACAACTAGGCATATTGAGATCAATCCTATTAAGTTTCATGATAATCCGACATCGTGTCTTGGGGAAACCGTTTGTGAAACACTATGCCCTCGACCTTTGAACCTGAAGGATGACCTTGACCTTTGACCCATTGACCAGGGACTTGAACGCGACACATCGTCTTTGTGTGGTGAACATTTGTGCCTGGTTATTTTGAAATCCATTCACAGATAAAAAAGTTATTCAAGGGACGCGAAATTTGGGACGGACGGATGGAAGGACGGACGGACAGACGGAAGGACGGACAATGCGATTACTATATGCGCGTCTTTTGGGGCATACAAAGTCCTATAACTCTGCAGAAAATCATCGAACCGGAACAGGAATAAGATAAACACAACTAGGCATAGTGCTGATCAATCCTATGAAATTTCATGAAAATCCGATAAAAGGTTTTGGAGAAACCGCACGGATAAATTGAAATCGGACAGACGAACGGACGAACGGAGGGGGAGCAGACGTACGGACGGACAGACAAATAGACGCCGCACACAAAAACAATATGTTTCCCCAGTATACTGGTGGGGAGACATAACTAGCAGGTGCATTGGTTACTAAAATAATAAGAATATCAAGTTTTAAGTAAACTTGCAGATTGGGAAAACTTGCGTCTATAAATGGACAGACAGACAGACGGATGAATGGACGGACATATAGATGGACGGACATATGGGGTGGACAGATGGAAGGACAGTCATACTGACAACCTGATTCAGGTATATCATCATAATTTCGTTGTTGGGGTATGATACCAAATGTTGTAAATCTGAAATCGTTAGCTTTACCTTTCAATGCTAATTTTGTCTCGAAATGCGGATATTGTATAACATAATATAAAACGCAATAACACATAGAATGCTACCATCGATGCAATGCTATCACATATTTTCTATCTCTATAGATGTATATGTTGTAATAAATCACAATGAGAATTATTCCCCTGAGATGGTACCGACCAACCCTACTGGCTCATCGACTATTAGTTTGTGTATTTCCATTACACCATTTGAAGGTAACGGAGAGAGGGATGATGACAGAGCAGACAGTTACGGTGGTGTGGTCTACATATACAATCACTTGGATGTCTGGGTTATTGCTCCTAATGGTGTAGCTGGGGCGGCACACTTTCCAAATGGAGGGGTCATTTACACTGGTAAGACGTTGTGAATTCAATTCTAAAATGACAAGATTTCTAATCCCGAAATATCTTATATATGTTTTATGTAGTCTACACAATTCAAAAAATATTTGTTGTCAGTTAAAGTTTCTGTCAAGCTTCACTTTAATGTGTGATCGTTTCTCACATATAGCAAATTCCCTCAGGAAAAAAGGCAGGTATAAGAAAAATGTTGCTTTAAGAAATACAAAAACGAAAAGAAGCCACACAAAACACACAAAAATAGAACATACTTGCCAAACAAACCCGAAAGTTTGGCCAGACCGCTCGGATGTATATATGAAAAATAAATATTTTAAACGAACCCCGTTCCCAAATCATTGTTATAAATCTTATATGTGCACATATACCGTGTCAATATACCCTATTTACATTGTACTTACACATCATATACAAAGAAACACATGGTCGTATCTATTTAGCATTCATTTCATTGACCCTTTACTACATAGACGCTCCATTCGAGACCTTTGTAAACAGGGTACACCAAAGTTATAGATTGGCAATGTATACATAATATAACATACACGTAATGTTTATTTAGCATTAAGTCATTTAAGCTACATAAAGCACATATGTGTAGCCAGTTGTACAGGACTGTGCATAACACTAAACAACTACACAAATAATTTCACTTTACAGAGAAAGAAATGTTGTAACGTAATTATAATTAAAACTATATCTGAACATTTTCTTTAAGTGATCTTAAATGGATGGCATACTACAAAAATACTGAGATACTAATAGTCCTCAATGATTCCGGAGCATGATATTTATCATTTTACAAAGTTTATATTATGAGATTATACACTAGCAAGGTATACAAGTGCTATGCGAGTTATGCATTGACAATGTATGCGCATACTGTATGAGTTATGAACTGGTAAGATATACATAATTATACGATACGAGTTATGTGTACTGGTAAGGTATACAGCCACGGTACGAGCTATGTATACTGGTAAGGTATAGACATACTATACGAGTTATGTACTGGCAAGATATACACCTACTATACTACAATACGAGTTATGTATTGGTAAGATATACACCTACTATACTACAATACGAGTTATGTACTGGTAAGATATACACCTACTATACTACAATACGAGTTATGTACTGGTAAGATATACACCTACTATACTACAATACGAGCTATGTACCGGTAAGATATACACCTATAATACTACAATACGAGTGATATACTGGTATGGCATACAGCTATTATACGAGTTATATATGTATACTTGTAAGGTATACAGCTACTATACGAGTTACACGTGTATACTGTTAAGGTATACAGCTACTATACGAGTTATACATGTATAATGTACGGTATACAGCTACTATACGAGTTATACATGTATACTGGTAAGGTATACAGCTACTATACGAGTTATACATGTATACTGGTAAGGTATACAGCTACTATACGAGTTATACATGTATACTGGTAGGTATACAGCTACTATACGAGTGATATACTAGTATGGTATACAGCTACTATACGAGTATTTACTGGTAAGGTATACAGCTACTATATACCTTTCGTCCATATAAACGCCTTTTCGCGCCTTTGCAAATACAATAGACCAGATCAAGCGATTTCTATGAGTTTCTGCTAATAAATATTAATGATGTCATTATTTATTACATGAATGTCCCACAGCAAAATGTTTTAAAAAAATACAACTGTTTCAATTTACGCATCTTATCTGGATCCCAGTTAATATACAGTAAAACCTCGATTATCCGAATTTTCGGTATAGAAGAATTTAGACCCTTTTAGGCAGGTGGCTGCTTAATGCATGGTGAAAGTCATGCAGAAAGCTCCTAGAGGAGCTTTCTGCATGACTTTCACCATGCATTAAGCTGCCACCTGTCTTAAAGATCGATAATAATACGTATTTTAGTGTTCGGATAATCGAAGTTTTACTGTACATTAAACAACATTCAGTTCTAATATCTAAGTACATGTATATCCAAAATCGGTTTAACCCTTTATCAAATGAATATTCCTGTAATATATAATGACACCATGAATATTTATTAACTGATGGCGAATAAATAAAGCAAGGTTGGTATTGGGATCCATATACAATGTACTCCCATAAGCAAACAGAGTAGGGTTCGTTATAATCTAGATCTACTCTTTTTAAAGGCGTGAAAAAGAGAGGTCTATATCAGACAAAGAGTTAAAAAGAAGTCTGGGTCCATGCTTATAAAGCTTTTAGTTGAGTCTGAGTACGTTCTCAAGCTTTTGATTGGTCAGATTTGAGCCTCTGGCTCAAATCTGACCAATCAAAAGCTTGAGAACTCAAATCTGACCAATCAAAAGCTTGAGAACGAAACTCAGACTCAACTATAAGCTTTATAAGCATGGACCCTGATTGAAAATGTATGGGAAACGGGCATTCGAAATGACAAACATTAACTATTGTTTGCACAGTATATTGAGCTAGTCACATTGCTTTTACACAAAAGGATTTGGATTTTTGCCATATATATATAGTTAATGCTCTCAATGATTTAATTGAACAAAGTGTGGCTGGCCGAGTAATCAGACAATGGATGATCGTATAGATTAAAAGACCAAAGAATGGCATTTAAGGACGTGTTTGCTTTCCCAAAGTGTTCAACTATGACGTATATCCGTGACCGTCCGTAACCCAGGTTAAAATGCCTAGGTCACACATTCACGGATAACCACCAAAAAGGGGCATAATTCTGGGTGGCAGAGGCAGGTGGTAGCTTAATGCAGGACGAAATTTAGAGCTTTCTGCATAACTTTCGTCCTGCATTAAGCAACCACCTGCTTTAAACGACATCAGTGGCTGTTTATTAAGTGGTCGCATTAGCGGGGTTTCACTGTATTAACATAATTTTTTGTTTAATTTATATTAAAAATTGGAGGTGTCAGTTTTTTATTATTCAGCTGAGTAAGGATAAATCTTCATTGTAGTGTCTAATATTTGGATGAATCAATTTGTATCTCCTATAACACTTCAAAAGCAAAAACTATAGAAATTCTATAGTATTCAAATATAAATAATTCAACGAAATAATTCAACGAAATGCGTAGAAAGGAGTAAAGGGTTAATACAGGACGAGAGTATGTTTATTTTGTTGAGCGATTAGATCTGTAGGGTTTGCATATCGTCACCCATGCTCATGTATATTATATTCATTTCTGATATGTGTGAAAATTACTCAGCTAAAAGGTTATGCAGTAAAACCCCGCTAATGCGACCACAAAAATGGGGCATAATTCTGGGTGGCAGAGGCAGGTGGTAGCTTAATGCAGGACGAAAGTTATGCAGAAAGCTTTCTGCATAGCTTTCGTCCTGCATTAAGCAACCGCCATAAGTGGTCGCATTAGTGGGGTTTCACTGTATACGGTTAAGGACACCCACTGCAATAACTGTAGAATCGGGACTATATTATTTCTTAAGCAAACAGAATATACCCTGATCTGACGACCCCTACAGGAGGCGCCTGAGTTGGATCTACTCTGTTTGCAAAGATGCCGAAGGGCGTCATAGTTAATGCACTAATTCCTAAGTAAAAGACAAGGATTTATGAAAAACGTTTTTACTATTGTAGGTATACAATTCTTTTGCAAAAAGACCTTTATGAGGTTTAAATGCAATAGTTGTCTGATTGATTGATTGATTGGTTAGTTGAACGAATTCATACACGTTTGGGGTTATACAAATTAACGCTCGAATAAGTTGAGTTACCGAAAATATATAGATAGATATATTCTTTATTTAAGTCCCATCAATATACATATAATATTCATTATACAGTATAGATACATCATAAAATCTGTATATTGCCACCCAAAGAAAGATTTATAACAGACCATATGATAATATTATCAGCTCAGAAATCTTAAAATAAAAGGTAACATTCTGTAGCTAATATTAATTGCATTTGTACATGTAAAACTGGAACACAATTGCTAATTAGTTTATGCTAAAACCTGCCATAAAGGTATGGATAGAAATCTGAAAACAAATTCGAGTACTATTGCACATATTTAAGAAAATAATTGCAAACTATGGAATCCTTTTCGGGCCTCCTATCATTTCGCCCTTTATACATGTCAAATTCAACATTTTCAGTGTGGGAAAGGAATCACTTATGCATTTCACAAACAGCATAGACCGATATGAAAGGATCCTAGACGAGTCTTCTAATCAGGGTCTGCAATGTTTGTCATGCTGCGAATTTGTTTTTTAAAAAGCATAACTATTCTCGGTTAGCTTGACCTTATGGACACGTTTGGCCTTTTGGAATAGTCAACTGGATTAAGAGGCACACACAATAATCATCACCTGTTGTTTTTCCGGTTCACGTGCATACATTTATTTAGCGGTATTTACATTCAGAATGTCACAGCTATTTCTTGAACAAGGAAACAAACTTTAAGTATTAAAATAATCTTGCTGCGTGACTTTCATTCTGCATTAAGCAGTCACGTGACTAAAACTATCTATATTCTTCATTACTAGCTTTCCGGTTTAGAGGGTTTACTGTATTTTAAGACTATGGTTTATGGACATGCATAAAGAAACAAAATAAACAAACATTGCGATGCAATACATAGTCCCTATCCGGAACACAAACACATTAATGAGATTCCCTTTCATTTTTCTTAACAGTAATTGTTTGGGAAAAAGGAGAAAGGAAAATAAAATGACTGCTGTTTTAACAGAGACATATATACATGTATGTATATGTCTCTGGTGTCAAGGATCCCTTTGTGGTGAAACGGAATAATTGTGTTGTGTTACTCAGGTCATAAGAGTAACACAAACATTTTGTTGACAATATATTATATAAAATACGATTGTTTTGTTCACTATTCAGTAACCCGCGCCTTTGCATCAATGATTTTCTTGTAAAAGAAATGCAATGCTATACGAATTGTGACGATTTGACTACTCCTGTATTCTTCCCCAGGTGAACCTCCGTACTGGACTGGTATAAACTCTCAGTGGAGTGATCGGGCGTATATACAGGTAAGATGCTGGTTACCTGCGAGTCTGCCCTCGCCATGCTTTCAGTCATTTGGATCATGGATAGACCCAGGCCAAAGTAAGTTCTAAACTGTTCTACACACAGGGGGCCATTTCGTGGGTCTACATGGTCTAAAAAGTCAAAATAATTGATTGGGTCGATTTAGTGTTATATTATATAATATAACACTAAATCGACCCAATCAATTCAAAATAATTGATTGGGTCGATTTAGTCGATTTAGTGTTATATTATATAATATAACACTAAATCGACCCAATCAATATTTTTGACTTTTTAGACCATGTAGACCCACGAAATGCCCCCCTGTGGTTCTACAGCTACATTTATATGCCAGTTTAACTGACATGTATAAGCAATGTTGGTACATGTATATATGGGCAAATCATCATATCTAGCAGAGAAAGCACTAACATCAATGGCATTAATGGCATTTAGGTACTTATAAAATAACAAACTTGTATCTCCCGAGTTATAAGAAGTGTAATCCAATGCCAGCTGTCGTGTCAGTGGATGGCACTGCTTACCATTATGGAGTCTCGCTTTTGTACTAATAGTTTATTGTTCTTTTTTCATTTCCCCCTCATTCTTATCATTCTTCCAACTGAATCATATCTGGCATGTGATCAGAGAACTTCATCTTGTAGTGGGCTAGACCCTAGAGAGATTGTTGTTGTTGATATTAGTTCTACTACCTTATGAGTAATAGTTTATTGAGGTTTACTCCACAAGTCTGTTCCAGTCTTTCATAGAAATGCAAGTGTAAGAATATATTATTTAGGTTTTATATTATGTTTTTAATCTGTGTATAAGAATGATACGTTTGCAGGAGACCGTTGTTTTAATATGTTCTACAAGTTTCTGTTTACACTTGTATTAAATCAAGTTAGTTACGTGTAATGATATTACATGGTTCATATGCTTGGACGCGATAGCATCCGGTTACGGCCATGCACTATCACTCTTGTTGCGAATTTGACCCTAGTGATTGTCAAATCCTTACAACTCTACACTCAAATGATAGTATTCCACGAAAAACAAGATAACTGGATTAGTTTTAATTGTTGCTGACAAATTGAGATAAGAAGAACAACATCTTAATATGTCACTTACATAATCATCTCACTTTTTTTTTCTAGCAGATATATAGCTTTCACAAATTATACTCTTTGTACTTGCAGGCATAATGTAGATTTAAAGAAATATATCATTAATAGTAGAAATTATGCGGATTTCAGATAGTAAAGTAAAGTGGCAACAATCGCTACCGCGGCAGCGAGAACGTAGGGGTGTGGCTAATGTTAAACTCTCCATACTGCAGTACCTGTCTGTTAACACTGTGTTACTAATTATAAACATTCACGTGGAGAATGTAAACACAACAGTACAGTAAGCACTGGTCTAGCAGACGATGCATTATAGGACATGCTCTTTACTCACATTAGTTATAGATGTGGTCAAGCCAGTTACTCCATATATTTTCTTTAAAGCTATTGGTTTTCCTTTTCTTAACTGGAATTTTAAACTGTCGGGTTGGGTCTCTTTTGTATGGAATTTCTCTGTCAGATGTTTTTGGTCTGTTGACATTTTCATTCCAGTCCAAAATGGCTAGCTAGGTTTATTCTAAGTTTACTGTACCTCAGTCTACATGAAAATAAACAAATTTACACATTTTCTGTGTACTCACATTCCTTTGGTGGTCTTTACAGGGATACAATTAACAGGCCCCTAATAATTGTTGACATTTATCCCTGATAACTAATTGATAACTAATGGCCATTGCCGGCCTGGTTTGTGTGGCTGGTTGACATGCAACACAGGCAAATTGTAAACTCGATTGTTCTAGAATGAAAAAGGGAGGGAATTTACCTACAGGTCTGTGGATTTATTTGGTGATTTTTGGGTAGACATGGCAACAAATAATTTTTGCACAAAGAAATATGTTGTTTAATATGACTGAAGAACAAAAAGAAGTGATTTGTGGGATATGTACTTTCCACGGATGGGATATAAACTTTTTGGAAAATGATGCAAACAAACAACAGATAGCTGAAAGTGAAAATAGGTCAAAAACAGACAGTGTAGACACTGCTTCAGAACATGTCTCCGACATTGAAACTAGTTCTTGTATCTCAGAACAAATAATTGAGTTGCCTGAGCATAGTGAAACAGATGTCTCAGAAAATAAATGCCAACACTGTTTAAATTATTCTTGTGTGACTTTAACTCCTCAGTCTTGGCTTGGAAATGGACAACCACCAAGACCTGGTAATAATTTAATACGTAAGAAAATATACAGAAAATATTGGACAATGCTAGACAGAAGGGGACTTTGGAGCAATGCATTGTATTTGCAGCGAAAAGAAAGGCTTATGCAGGAAGCCCATGTTGAGTTGACTGTGCGTGAAATAATGCCAGATTGTGTTCTGCATCAAGTTAGAGGACTGTATCCAAACCCCAAAAATGTTCCTTACATGGGTCATTTTTGGTGACAAACATACAGGAGATTATCCCACGATAACATTTCATGTGTGCTAATGACATGTGTGATTAAAATATGATAAAGGAACTGATTGTCAATAAAACGCATTGAAACTTACTTAAAGCAGGTTGAAAGTAAATAAAAATTTAATATGCTAAGATATAGAAAATATTTCTTACGGTATGTTCTTATACTAGTTATAGTACATATCTGATTGTATAAAGTGGAACTGGTTTCTTTGGTGGAGGGATAAATTAAAGGCTTAATAAGGTGAATTTATGGAGTAATGGGTTATCTGGGCAGTTATATAAAATTCATCACACATCTGGATATAATAATTCTATGGATTATTTCACCTGAAAGGTCAGTCTTATATTATCACCACTATATATTCATAAACCTCCCTGCATACTGCTTAGCATGCTATGAACATATAAGCATGCTGCTACTGCAGATCTATGTAAACACAGCCACGTGGTACTGTTTACATTAGAGAGGTCATAACCCCATTAGCCACTCCCCGGCAAATTCAAATTTTTGATCTGACAGTTGGGTTATTTTATTTAAAACATAGTTTTATTTAGGCTGAGGTATACAATTTTGGTCTGGACACTAAAGCAGTATATAAAGTACATGCATGCAAAGTTCCATACAAAATGGACATCTGCTAACCATGGGTTTTTAAAAAAATTGTCCCTGATGTGAAACATGTACAAAATCAGTAAGAAATTCACATTTGCGCCATCTTGTGGTTTATATAGTCCTGTTGCCCCTTTAAATTTCTAGCCAACACTATGCAGTTTCATAATAAAGAGGGGTTTTCTCTGCATTGTTACTGCCGGGAAAGTTTATGACCATGTATTTATAGTTAATCTGGGAAATGTTCCTTTTTATCGCTGTTTCAAATTAAACATTTAATAGGAATAACGATTTACTCACAATTGACAGTATCGTTCACCATGAACGAACTTTCTCAAATATGTGACTCGTTTCCGGTGTTGGAACTGGTATATCATATAAACAAATATCTGGTATACCCTGACCCGTCCAGGGAAAAGCATATTATTGTCTTGTTTACAAATGGTCTATAATATTTTTTATGCCAGATATCAGCACTACATACTTTGAAATTCCGCACGGACTTGGACGGTATCCTGACCTGGTAAAGGTTCGAGCAAAACTAAACAGCAATAACGTACCTGGTTATTACTCGGACGCGCAGGGTAAGGTGTTGGTTACACTACAGTTCGTAATTGGGTTGGCGATGAAAACAATATGTGTGTTAGTGATATAGGTGTGTCAAACTCATGTCACACAATACTTGATGATGTTTCAGGAAGGCTTGGTGACATATTTGCATATAACAGCCGATAATTCAGTCAATAAAGTTATGTGCACCATGGTGCTTGGCCATGTGCGGCGATGCTCTGACGGCAGTCGTCGTATTCCTGGCGGACTCGGGAACTCTCTGCTGAGAGATTGCTTAGTAGTCGGAGACGTTGTACCGACGACCTCAAGAAAAACACTTTCACTTTCCGAAGTATGACAGATTTAAACTTGAATTAGATTTGGACTTAACCATTCGCTCCATGGATATGCCCTTTAACTATTTTGTTAAACCCAGCTAAGACTGTCCCTACAGTCCGTCCGATTTGCTTAAGGAATAATATATTTCAGATTCTACAGTTTTTGTCATGGCCAGAATTTACAGAGGTCGTTAGCCAAAATGAAAAAGTAGTTATTCGATATATATTATAGTATATAGTATAGAATATTCGATATAGTAGTTAAAGAGTAAATATTTCATAAGTCAATATATCATACATAAATATTCATGAAGTCAAATGTTAACCCGTTCCTTCCCAATGACGCCTTTTGACGTCCTTTTTGAAATCATTGTAACGAACAGAGCATTTGCTATATAGGAGCAAATGCTCTTTTTATTACAATACTTTAAAACCTGCACACTTCTAGACTATTCCATCTTACACGCAGATTTATTCAAAGCGGCTGGGTCTAAAATAACCTATGAGGTAATATGTCTAAATTTAGTTTAGGAGGGAGTAGGTTTAACAGTGCAGGGTCTACATTCGGGTCTAATATTCTTTGATGCTTGAAAAATATACCAACTGAATAATATACATTCCTTGTTCGAAAAAGAAAACGTTTTAAACAGAATACCTTTACCATTTAACCCTTTACACCAAGAGGAGCTGTTTGGTCTGGGTCTTTTCTGTCATATCTTATTTAAACTTTTGCCTCATATATATCGATTTTAGGTAGACAACACAATTTTTTAAAAACATTTTGGAAATAGGAACAGGGTCCATGCTTATAAAACTTTTATTTGAGTCTGAGTTCGTTCTCAAGTTTTTGATTGGTCAGATTTGAGCCTTTGGCTCAAATCTGACCAATCAAAAGCTTGAGAACTAAAATGTGACCAATCAAAAACTTGAGAACGAACTCAGACTCAACTAAAAAGCTTTATAGGCATGGACCCAGATGACCGCGGAAACCCTCCTTTTCTTACAATGCTCAGTCATTTGCGGTTCTCGGTGAGAACTTGACGAAAGGGAACGAACTTTTTTCAAATATCTCGACAAAGTTAAGTTTGTAGCGTTGCTGTGTTGTGAGGTCCTTGTGAGTATCGGATAAACGACTTCTCATAAGACTTGGCGAAAGTTTCCCAAACTTCTGAAAGTATTCCCAAATCCATCTGATTATTCAGCCCCTAGTTTGCCGGCGAACTTACAATGAATGCAATGCAAATTAATTCGTGTTCTTCTGGTCTCTCGTGAAGCTTGAATATTGCCGCACATCGCACAAATTGGTGGTGGTGGTGGTGGTGGTGGTGGTGGTGGTGGTGGTGTGTGTGTGTGTGTCGTGGGTGGGTACTATCAATGTTTCACCGCGTAGTATTCGTGCACGCCATTGCGAGCTTTAGTCATAGACCGTATTTTAAATGATGATTGATTCACTGTCATTGTCATAACTCTTTATATGAAAGAAATAATGAATATTAATGATATCATTTTTATAATGGCATATGATTACAGGATGTGTCGTCAATACAGAAACTGTATATTCTGATATATACAAAACAGAGCAGTCCCAGGTAGGACGGCTCCTGCAGGAGTCTCCAGATCTGGGATTGCCCTGGTTGCAGAATATGGCTGACTTGATTTTACTAGTTATACACTTGTATCATCTTATATTTTAATGACGTCATAGATAATACGGCAGTAAACAGGATATTTCTGGCTTGATGTTATTAGTTATACAATTGTACATTGTGCCATCTTTTGTTTGAATGTTGTCATAGATAAATACGCCAATAAACAGACTATGTCTGGCTATACAGTTGATTGGTCTTTAATATTAATGTCACCAGAGATAAACATAATTTGTCTGGCTTGAATTTACTAGTTATACACTTGTATAATCTTTGATCTTTATTGTTATTGTGCCCGCTTCAGACGAATATAAGTAGAGTTTCAGGTATTGCAAAAATGTGCTTAAAGTGATCTATATTACAAATCAGGATCAGTGACGGGTCAATTTACAGCATATTTAAGGAAAGCCGGTGGACTGAAGTTTGCCTACAGTGACACAGCGATAAGGGTTTGGGCAACATCTCTAGATAATGGTAGGCAAGATCAACGATTTAAACTGTATTAATGTTTAATGTTTTGATATGCGTCCCGTTAAGTTTTATCTTCTAATTGTGCCATTTCTTTTTGATGGTGTTTGGCGCCGTGCCATTTCGTTTTTGGCTCTCCCTGTCTAACTTTTTTCAACTTTTAGATGAGTCTAATTTTCACACTGTTTCATGAAGAAATATTATTCCTGTACGCAGTTGGAAATACTATATTTAAGTTACCCATCTAATCTGAGTCTACACCTAGGCTTCATGTCTATTTTTAGGGATACTATACACTATTAGTTGAAGCTAAGCAAAATAAAGCTAAAACAAATATTAAAGAAAAATCGAGTGTCAGTACTATACATTATATAGTGTCTACAGGCCTGGCAAATTACTAATACACAGTAAAGTCCACTCAAAATGACTTTTAAAACCCTTCACTCTTTCAATACCCTTCCCTATGCCTTTGCGAACAGAGTAAATACAGGTCAGACAGATTCCACAGGAGCCGTCTGATCATGACCCTCTCTGTTAGCTAATGAAATAATGATAATAGTAATAATAATAATAATAATAATAATAATATAATAATAATAATAATAAAAATAATAATAATAATAATAATAATAATTATAATATAATAATAATAATAATATAATTCTACAGTCTGATGTATCTTCTTGTTCAATATAAAAACTATTCTAATGAATATTCATGGCGTAATTATTTCTTATGGGGTTAAGGTGCAATTCTACAGCTTTGTACACACGAGTACAGTATGTAGATATACTTGTAATATGTTGTTCAGCTGAGCTCATATTCATAAAGCTCCTTAGGAACATTTTAACCTTAGGAAAACTTAAGGAAAATATTTTGTCTGCTTCTGTAGCAAAAATATAGAGTAAATGTTCATTAAATGATATTTAGAATATTTGGTTAGATATATATTTGATATACAACTTTATTTTTCAGAAATATATTTGTTTGTATTCATTTTTATAAGACTAAGGAACATTCAAGGAACTAGGTCAATTTCTTGAGTTTCTCCTTAGGAGCCTTATGAATACAGTATCAAGTCAATACAGTATAACCCCTCTAATGCGACCACTTAATGAAAAAGCATTGGTGTCTTTATAAGAAGATGGTTGCTTAATGCAGGACAAAAGTAATGCAGAAAGCTCCTCTATCATTACTTTTGCCCTGCATTAAGCTACCACCCGCATATAGCACAACGAAATATACCTCTTTTAGGTGGTCGCATTAGAGGGGTTTTACTGTACTAGATTTAAATGAGCAAGTGCACAGCTATGATACCTCTTTTTGAACAGCTGTGCACGAGTCCAGTAGAATTCATGTCTGTAACATGCACAATGTACACAATGAATGCTTTAGTATGACCAGATTGCTTAAAAATAATTGAAGGAACGTCATGGCTAGGATATGTTCGCCAAACTTACTTCACTATTTCCTAGATGCTGGGAGTTTTTGAATTTATAAAACGTTTTGTCTATCAGATACTTGAGACTGAACTTAGACTCAGACTCATGAATTTGATAACATTAGAGCCTGGGTTTTCCGAATGATAACTTTAACATGGTCTGCTCAAATCTGGATTTGATGCAATTTTGACTACTCCCGACTCTATCAAGCTCTTGAGAAACTGTTGACTGAGTGACAGCTTGGATCCTGTTGAGCTTGTCATCTCATTTCATCTGGATACCGAGAGTTTGAAAATGCGAGTCAAGTCCCGGATAATGGGATAATGGTTAAGAGTCAAGATTCTGGGTCAATGCTTATAAAGCTTTTAGTTGAGTCTGAGTTCGTTCTCAAGCTTTTGATTGGTTAGATTTGAGTTCTCAAGCTTTTGATGAGTCAGATATGAGCCAAAGGCTCAAATTTGACCAATCAAAAACTTGAGAACGAACTCAGACTCAATTAAAAGTTTTATAAGCATGGACCCAGATCAGGCTCAAAATATTTTGGAACTATTGAAATGTCATCGTATGGCTGCTAAACGTCATTTAGATTACCCAAAAGGAGCTTAATATTCGTTCTGGAAACTACATTGTAGCTAAATGCGGGGTGATGCTCACGAAAATAAAATTCATATAGTTTTGTTCTTCAAAGATCAGGCACACTTAAAACTCGACATGTTTAATCCTTTCCTTCATATAAACACCTATTGGGGCCATCTGATCAGGGTCTACTCTGTTAGCCAATTAAATTTGATAGATCCGTTTCCTTACTTTCCAAATTGGTTACAATGTGCTCCTTCCATATTTCATTATAACTATTCTGTCTGTGAATATTCAGTAGGTATTGAAATCTTGACTTAACATAGAATAGGAAAAGGGTTAACGGTCAGTCTTATTTTCTTTTAGAATACATATTTAACATTGATGACGGCTGGGGAAAGATTGGTAGAGCCAGAAGTGGGGCGTTAGAAGTATACGCCTGGTGTGATCTGGATCTACCTATAATATATACATCAACTATAACAGTAGGACCATCGATGGCTGACGAAGAACATGAACTGCTGCTGCCAACTTCCTTGACCCTTGACGAAAACATAATGCTTACATTAATGGTAAATTGCAGTAAAACCAAAACCCGTTCTCTTGTTCACTCCAAAGATTACTAATACTTGGTCGTTAACCCATAACCTGATAGCAAAGGTCGATATAAGATGGGTGAATTAAAACATTTTATCAGAGTTATGGGACTTTTCTTCACTATATGACATATTAGAAGACCAACTCCTCATACATAAATGAGACGATTTGCTTATAATTTTCACAGATGCAGAACGTTGATTTGAATATACACATAAAGAAGGGATTATTTTCTTCGACCACTTCATCATCACAGATGAACAAAGTTGATATGAAGATGTAGTGAACACATTCACTCATAGTGATGCCTTTTGACACCTCTGTAAAACTACTTTTTGAAACCATTGTGATAAATAGAGCATTTGCTCCTAAGGAGCATATGCTCTATTTACCACAATGGTTTCAGAACTACACAATTCTAAAAAGTTTCCCTTTCTAGTTAATACTCCTTTTCGGTAAATTTATTCAAAGAGGTTGGATCTAAATAGCCTATGAGGAAATGGGTTAAAGAAGGGACGTTTTATACCGCTTTACAAACCAGTGCGGTGGATATTGGGTGTTCGAATACTTATCCTCTTATGCTAAGCTCCCCTTGACTGTAACAGTCACTTTTAAACCATTGTGAGAAAAATGTAGCATTTGCTCCTTAGGAGCAAATGCTATATTTATCACAATTATTTCAAAATTACCTAACTCTATTTTTGTTCCTTTCTCTAGTAAATGCTCCTTTTCGGTAGAATTTTTCCAAATAGGTTTTATCTAAAAATAACCTATGAGGTAATGGGTTAAGCCATGCTCTACTGTATTCAAATTAATATTAAGCCCTACTGAGCAAATTATTTTCACACTATCTTTTCATCCACTATATTCTCAAAATTCAAATTATAGTCAATTTGTCTATCAAAATGCATCGAAGGTGCCAAACAGCTTGGATCCTGATGAGTCACCGAGTTACTAGACGTCTCATCTAAAACCAAACTATTTGTGTATGTAATCATTCATCCGCCGGCAGCAGACTAAAGGTAAATAAAACTTTCGTGAGACTGTTTATGATGATGTTCCAGGCTAAAGTAGAGACGGGTCCTAACGCAGGGTTCTTGTTCGAGGGTGTTGGCAGCGCCAAGGGGAATAACTACGACATCGACCTTGTGGCCAACCCATGTGCATACGGGGGCGTCATATACGCATATAGGTATGGTGGAATATTATGATTCAATATTCGCACTCTGAGCAATTTTCGTCTGCAAATAGTGTCGTCTGCTTCCATTCTAAAGTACCCATTTCTATTATTTCTTTTAATAATCAGAGTTAGAGCGTCAAACAGTTTGGACTCTGTTGAGACACCGAGTTACTCTATGATCCTGATGAGACGCCGAGTTATTCTATGATCCTGATGAGACGCCGAGTTACTCTATGATCCTGATGAGACGCCGAGTTACTCTATGATCCTGATGAGACTGCGAGTTACTCTATGATTCTGATAAGACGCCGAATTACTCTATGATCCTATAGGAGCAAATGCTCTATTTATCACAATAGTTTCAAACTACAAAATTCTAAACTTTTCCCTTTCTCTAGTAAATGCTCTTTTTTCGGTAGATTTATTCAAAGAGGTTGTATCTAAAAATAGCCTATGAGTTAATGGGTTAAACGACAGTTTATTTGTTAGCACAGAAATTCTGAAAAAAAGGTGACTGCTTATTGCAAGTCAAAGGTAATACTTACAACTCATATATGATCTTATTGCACTACTTTTGACCTGCATTAAGCTACCACCTGTCTTTAAGGCACTGACTTTTAAACATCTTTTGTAATGACCGCATAGACAGGTTTCACTGTACATTGATTAAAATATAACATGTATGATAATATTTAACCCCATCCCTCATTTTCACGCATTTGCAAACAGAGTAGACCCAGATCAGACGGCTCCTATAGAAGCTGTAAGGTCAGACTCTGCTCTATTTGTTTTTGACATGATATAGATCAGATTCTACTGTTTTTATCAAAGCTAAAAAATGTTGCCTTGAAAACAAATCAGCTTATGAATATTAGTGATGCCATTATTCCTTATATGTATATTGAACATGGAAATATGGCTAAAGCAACATTAATAAGACAATATATGTCACATTAATATACCTTCTTTACTCTATAAACATATTGTTGGTCCATCATAGAACTGGTTCTGATCAGGCTTTTCGTATAACTAACACTTGTGAGTATCTGTTTTAGTGGCAGTGCCATCAGACTATGGCGGCCAATGGCTGCGTCAGGCAGTCCTGTGTGTATCAATGAGAATTATGGATTTGGCATGAATGCACAGGCAGTTGAGAACGTCATTGTCATTATTACTGTTAGACGTCTCACCGAGCCAAGTAAGTCTGAATACACAGGAAGTAGAGAACGTCATTGTCATCGTTTAATGTTAGGCGTCTTAAACAGTCAAGTAATTCTGAATGCTCAGTCAGCTGAGAACGTCATTATAAATGTTAGGCGCCTTTCCCAGGCAAGTACGTCTGAATGAACAGCAAGTTGCGAATGTCATGACATGAGAATATCATTGTCATTATAAATGTCAGGCGTATTTCCTAGCCAAGTAAGTATGAATGTACAGGAATCTAAAAACGTCATTGTCATTATAAATGTAAGGCGTATTTCCCAGCCAAGTAAGTATGAATGCACAGGAATGTCATTATAAATGTTAATGCATAGGAAGCTGACAATATCATTGTCATTTTAATTGTAAGGCGTCTGTCCCAACCAAGTAAATGTGACGTTTTCACCACTTTACACATAACACATGTATCTTTATACTAAGAGCTGGTCTGGATCTACATTGATTGCAAATCTACAGCCTATATTTGGCCATTACTCAAACTCAAATAAACCCGCCATATTGAAATTTTATCGTAATTTTTAATCGATGATGGATCGCGAACAAGTGCCGATGATCGAGTAAATGTTTTGGTCCGATTCCCAATACTAGTTTTTACACGAAGCATCGAAAATATTGCAAACAATTCCTGTCATCAGGACACCTTAACATTGAATAAAGTTTACACATTTTGAAGATTTAGATCTATATGTTTTGAATTAAAGCGCTACATTGTACGTAATTCTGTTTTGGAGGTGGGGGGGGGGAGGGGTTGTTGCAAACTCAGATCAGCTACTTATTTGGTTAATGCTTTTTCCTTTTCAGTTCCGCTGCCAGAATACAACGAGCCTGTTTTCAGTTGCCATCACTTTCGTCGTGTAGGAGAAAATGTGTCGTATAATGGCCAAAGCTTTATGAGATCGGTAGATGTGCTGTCGCTGATGACTTGTTATAATATTTGCCTAGGCTATGGACAATGCACAACATTTATGTACCAACAAAACATATGTTTCCTGTTTAAACTTTTCAACGAAACTCTAATGTACTCAGAACCAGGGTCCGAAGTTTGGACGGTCGGTGGCTAGAAAATTAGATGCAACTGCTTTGTATATACATGTATTACTCAATCATCGAAACATTAATATATGACCTTGATATGTCCGGTAAAGTTTTGAAATAAATATTTGAAGTAAACGCATTTATTTTGCAATTTTCAGGGATGAGCAAACAAGGAGCAGTTCAGTGTCGGGTGCGTGTATTTGTGGGACATCCCCTGCTTGACTCACATTTTCTATCTGTATGAATATTACCTGTTGGTGGCTAGGAACGATTTTACTAATGCGCTTTATTACACAGCTACTGCATGAGTAAAGTCTGTGTGTTGTAGAATATGAATCATGTCGATTGTAACGTAAAATCCGCATAACACGACATAACCTATGATATGATATGACATGACATGGCATGGCACATGCCATATGGCATGGCGCATGAAGTGCAACGTACGTTATCGTGACGTAAAGTAACACACCATCACATCGCATGGCACCGCACAGCATCGACCGCACCGCATCACACTGCGCTGTACTGCACCGTGCAATACCACACCACAGTGACCACACCATCCCGCACATCGACGAACCGAACATCAACGCACATGCGGTCACCGAACTTTAGAGTAGAATATTCATTGTAGTAAACGAGTTTCATAAAAACTGTACCAAACAGGTAAAAGATTCTTTTTATCACATAACCCTGAAAAGTGGCATAAAAAGTGAAACAGGCTATAGCGGACGAATGTTTCGGTCATTGATTACAAACACCGTAGTTATACAACATACGCCGTACTAGTACATGGAATGGGTCATGCAGAGCTACGATTGGTTACCGATCAATTGCGTCATACATTGGTTCCACGTTTTCTCTTTAAGATTCGCTATCGGCCGGATTAAAACTGCAAATTTGACTAGAATTTATAATCTTCACAACAGCAGGTGTTTAGTGTTTGTGTGGCTGCCGTAAAACGTCGCCCCGTACTTCATTCTCAGTGTTGTAATACCTTCTGATCCTTCGAGATCATGAATTTCAGTACTTCTTGTTCTGAAAATTGAATATCGCTTAAGCCGGTGCTAGGGGGTGTGAGCAGTGTTGCACTTTCAATTACTGCTCATGAACAGACTCAATAAAAACGAGTCTGCAATTTTCTCTTTTTGTGTTGCAATTTTTGCTTTCGGGGGATCACCACCCTTCAGAATTTATAATCTTCACAACAGCAGGTGTTAAGTGCTTGTGTGGCGGCCGTAAAACGCCGCCCCGTACTTCATTCTCAGTGTTGTAATACCTTCTGATCCTTCGAGATCATGAATTTCAGTACTTCTTGTTCTGAAAATTGAATAACGCTTAAGCCGGTGCTAGGGGGCGTAAGCAGTGTTGCACTTTCAATTACTGCTCATGAACAGACTCAATAAAACCGAGTCTGCAATTTTCTCTTTTTGTGTTGCAATTTTTGCTTTCGGGGGATCACCACCCTTCAGAATTAAAAATGCAAAAGTGCATTTCCGCGGTAATTAGCACACTGTTTTGGCACTCCCACGCGGCATGTTATGTGATAAATATATTTCATTACGTTACATGCAAGGTACGTGACAACATATATGTTCTCACTGTAACCTTTGTACATAGTGCAACCTGGGAGAAACATGCCACGCAGTTTGGGTCCTGACGATACCCGGAATTACTCCGCATCTCATCGAGCTCCAAACACTTCACATAGGTAATCACAAACTCGCTAATGACAGTGAAAGAGACATATGGTCAGTGTTCATTTATTTATTAAAAAGGCTTGATATCAAGAAATAAAAACTCTCACTGGTATAATCTCGTTGAATATATTCCAATCAGGAAATACAGCGGTCATGCGATTTTATTACCACACAATTCACGAATAAAATTCTATCTACGTTTAGCCTTTACCTGACATATTCATCTGTATACAGTAAAACCTATCTATAACGACCACTAAATTACATAAAGTATTTTGTGCTAATGGCATGTGGCTGCTTAAAGCAAGGTGAAAGTAAAACAGAACGCTCCTATAGGAGTGTTCTGTTTTTCTTTCACCTTGCTTTAAGTAGTCACCTGTCCTAAATACCAACTAATCAACACAATTTAGTGGCCGTTAGAGATTTTACTGTACACAATGCAAAGAGATTATACCTAGATCAGAGGAATACTGTAGGAACCGACTGATCAGGGTCTGCACTGGTTGCTTATGAAATAATATGGATATTATTCTATCCAAAGCTATAAATGAATGTGTTCTTATA
Organism: Azorinus chamasolen; assembly: GCA_963576725.1. NCBI lineage: Eukaryota > Metazoa > Mollusca > Bivalvia > Cardiida > Solecurtidae > Azorinus > Azorinus chamasolen. The sequence goes on along the minus strand of OY755243.1, from coordinate 63,292,323 downwards.
TCATTATAAAAGTTCACGTAATTAATATTCATGATGGCATTAATTCTAGACGACAACACGTGGCGGTGTTACATGTCCCAATGTTTATATTCATCACGTGCTTACTGTAGAAATGTTTCCTGTAGTAACATACATTTGTTCTGTTTAACCCTTTACCTGCTCCATACTCATAAGAGAAACAGTGGCATCATGAATATTATTAGCAAGTTTAACCCTTCGCTTGCTATTCACGTCAATATACCTACCTGTAAATAGTGAAGACCCAGATGAGAGAGCTCCTGCAGGAGCTGTCTCATCTGGGTCTGCACTACTTACAGGTTGATTGTGCAACCAGTGCACTCCATAGCAGTGATTAAACAGTGAAATACGTGTATACAGTGAAGATATTTGTAATTATACAACAGGACATGGGTAAAGGAGAAATGTATTTTAAAATTCAGCAAGAGAAGGGTTAATGTAAAAAAAAAATCAATGCCTAGTTTTACAATGACAACACTGTAGAATTAGATCTATGTCAAGTCGTAAGCAAACAGAACAGACCCCGGTCCTACAATGAATAACCGTCTGATTTGGGTCCACTCTGTTTGCAAAGGCGCGAAATAAATTGTATGAAGTCAATATTTATCATTTTATATAAAACGAAGTAAATTAATGCAAGGCCTCCAGGCGGATGATTTTTAATGCATTGTTAATGTACAGTGCGTATAATATGGTTTGGTAGTAATATACACAAGTTTGAACGCTTCACGCAATGCGGGTGTATGTTGATATGTAAAATAAATACAGTAATACTCCTCTAAACCGGACGTCAAATATAGTATAAATATCGGTCTTGGAGACATGTGGCAGCTTAATGCAGGTGAAAGTTATGCGGAAAGCTCCTCTACGAACTTTCTGCATGACTTTCACCCTGCATTTAGTAGCTACCTGCATACAACTAATCTTCATTCTTCTCAATTAGAATTCAGGGTTTTACTGTATGTACCCATGACCTTTGGGTAGGTGGCTGGTTGTTAAGCAAGACATGTTGTCATGGTAACGGGAAAATGCCTCGGCGTGGAAACTATAGACCGGACACATATACTCATAGCTGTTAGGCATGATAGAGCCTGTCCACACTTACTTTAACCTATGTTCTTCCACAAAAGAAAATATGTCTGCTAATACACTGATGTGCTGCACATTCATTTATTTTCTATCGTTTCAAGACTAAGCTATTTTTTGTGACTGAGTGACAAACAGATTTGATCCTGGTGAGGCGCGGAGTTACTGGGATTTTCATCTAGACTCAAGCGCTGTGTGCAATTGCAAGTCTGGCCGCACTCGGCTTAATTAGGGTTAGCAGTAAGTGGCAAAAGGTGAAAGATAAATGCTGGTCAAATATAGAACTATTTGTTTACTCTTTGATTGTGGGAAACCATTGTACAGGCATTTGCACACAATGTAGATCCAGATTAGAGGATCCCTGGGGAACCCCTGACCAGGCTCTGCACTGTTTGTAATTCAAATAATGTAGCAAAGTTAAGCCTGTGAATTAACTTTATCGTTAACTCTTTCCTTCTTATAAACACCTTTTCTAGCATTTGCAAACAGGGTAGACCAGTTCCGACATCTCTTATAGGAACCGTCTGATCAGGGTCTACTCTGTTTGCTGATATAATTTTATAGTCTGTTTCTTTACTTTTTGATACGGCTTCCATCTCCCACATTTCAACTATTTTATCCATGAATATTCAACTGGTTTTGAAATTTGTAATGAACATAGAAAAAAGTAAAAGGTTAAATACTGGTGGGTCAGTCACTTTTGAATTGTCAGCATTTGAACAGTCAACCCTTTCGGTGCCAAATTTTTAATCGTCGAGATTGGGACAAAAAGTGAAGTCCCTGATCAGACGCCGCCTGGGACTGCACTATTTGCCGTGGTGCATTTTTGCAACATTGGCGGTGAAAGGGTTAAATCCATTGTGCACCGAAATGTTTAGTTGAGTGTCGCTTGTCATGTTTGCCTCCTACATTTTCTTTTGATCTCAACTGAGTAATACAATGTTCCACGAGTATCCGATTGTTTCAGAGTAAAGTTCAAAGACTACTAAATTATAATCTAATATTGGCTTTTACACTATGTTCCATTCACTGGACAATTATGATTACGATTTATCATGGTGAATAGCGAAACTCAAAGCTAACACATTAATGTCAGAATGTGTTAAGACCATTTTGTTGATTAAAACAATCACTGAAAAATACAATTTACGAACAGTTTGATGAACATTGTCCATTTATTGATCGCGCAAATAGCAGAAAAAAGACTGTCCTAAAATAAGCAAAAACCTTTTAGTTTACGCCAAGAGCTGACACCTACAATTACAATGTAATCCCTCTAAACTGGATTGTCAAGTTAATATTAAGTTGGTCTTTAACCATTTCCCTGCTTATGTTGAATACGAATGTAACCGGGTGTTCTTATAAAGAAACATACCCGCTCAGACCGGGGATCGAACCCGGGTCGCCAGGTTCGCAGTCATGCACTCTACCACGTCGCCATAAAAGCGCGCTTGTACAGCAAGGCCGTACAAGTGATGATAAACCTACACACTGTGACATACTCCCCCAGCAAGTTGAAATTCGTCCCGAATTTCTATGGGTATGAGAACGACTGGGAATCGAACTTGGAGCTCATACAGTCACAGCCCCACGTTGGGCGCCAAATGTAACCGGGTGTTCTTATAAAGAAACATAGCCGCTCAGACCGGGGATCGAACCCGGTCGCCAGGTTCGCAGTCATGCACTCTACCACGTCGCCATAAAAGCGCGCTTGTACAGCAAGGCCGTACAAGTGATGATAAACCTACACACTGTGACACGAAGAAGACCATGACTTCAGCAGTTCTGGTACCGTGTATGGGTCCGAAGATGACTCGTCAGACCAATCCTAGCCCTAAATGTTCTGCTGCAATTCGGACAGCAGAAAGACACTATTGCATCAGAGGTTGTTCGTGTTTTTCTGGCGACACGTTTCATCTCTGCCTCAGATGTACGCCTTTTCGCCGATGCTGTGGCTCCAATTGATAGTCAAACGGACGGTTTTGGGCAAGCATTCCCCAGCTGTTGAGATTGATGCTCATATCTTTGAGAGCTACTTTGAAGCAGTCCTTGAAGCGCTTCCTCTGCCCACCACCATAGAGCGTTTTCCATGACTAAGCTCTCCATATAGAAGCTGTTTGGGGAGACGTGAATCTGGCATTCTAACAACGTGGTATGTCCACCTAACTCGGGCTTACTGTAGAAGGGTGAAGATGCTCTGCATATTAGAGCGTGCTAAGACCTCAATGTCTGGAATCCTGTCTTGCCATGCCATCTGATATGGAGAACTCGGCGAAGGCAGATTTAGCTGTCGTGCATGTCTACTGTAGACGGTCCAAGTTTCACTGGAGGGTGGTGAGAACAGCTGCACGGTTGACTTTTCGCTTGAGAGACAGATACCTTTTCTCTCCCGAAACTTCTTTCCTAGTCTTCCAAACGCTTAGCTTGCTTTTGACAGTCGGTTGTTGACTTCTTTGTCAATGTTGACTTTATTTGAGAGCGTGCTGCCCAAGTATGTGAACACATTCACAGCATTAAGTTTCTGTCCACTGACTATTGATGAACTAATGACACCATAAATATATACTCACTGATTTTAATGGCTTATGATTGTTTGGTACTAGTAGAAACTATAAAGTCAGATCTATTATAATTTCATAAGCAAACAAATTATACGCAGATCAAACAGCTCATACAGGAGGCGTCTGATCTGGATCAACTCTGTTTGCAACGGTATGAAAAGGCGTTTATATGAGGGGAAGGATTAGGTCATGTGTAGTATTAGAAATTACTCCATGAATATTCATGTAAAAATAATAACATCATGGATATTAATTAAATTAAGTATTATAATAGCAAATGGACACAGGAATGTTTGACTATGACATAAACTGTAGAATCATATCTATGTTATATGATCAACAAAAGGAGCCGTCTGATCGGGGTCTACTCTGTTTGCAAAGGCGTAGAAATGCGTATCTATATGGCCTCATGAATATTTGTTAGCTGACATTTTTAATAATGTAAACTACTCAATGGAATGTTTTGCTTTGACACAAACTGTAGGTTCATATCTATATAATTTCAAAAGCAAACAGAGCAGACCTTGATCAGATGGCTCCTGTAGGAACCGTCTGATCTGTGTCTACTCTGGTTGCAACAGCGTGAAAAGGCGTTTAAATGAAGGAAAACTTGAATTTAAATTACCCTATTCTTCTTGCATAAAAAATTAAAGTGGTTGACTGTATATGTTTGAATGCACAATGTTTACCTAGTTTTTTTGCAACGGATAATGTTTATAGATTTACTGAAAAATGTACATACAAAATGTCACTTTGAAAGAAATGCTTTCACCTACCTACGCAAAAAATACTACAAAAACTGGGTTTTAAAGGCGAATATTTGAATAGTGAAAAAAACGACTGATAATATTATATCAGCAGTTAAAATCGGTGAGTTCGAGATCTGAGGCGTGCACGCGAGCAATGAAGATGGACTTACTTTTGTTTCAATTAATCCTCTACCTTCAGGTTTTCACTGGTAGGTAAAACGCTTTTCAATATCTATTAAACAGTGAACCAATTACTAAACAGAAGCATTTCGACACTTTTGCAAGAGAGAAGACACAGACTAGACCACACAAAGACCCAATCTCAAATGAATTGGACAAATCACCGAATGAAGACGTGAAATTTCAACTACGTCGTATGTCTAAAAAGTTGTGAATATTGAAATATTTAATGTATCTCGGGCCTAATTTCGAAATAGTTCTAATATTAATTTACAATTAACTATATAAAATGAGTGGTTAATGTATAAGCTATAGAAATTTACAAATTGTGTTCATAATACCTATAACCTGATTTAGAACGGTTATACCTAGAGCTCGGACGGTTATATAATTCAAAGAATCAGGTTATATGTATGAACTGAGATTATATAGCATGAATTTATTCATTTCTGGTGTATCATTTTGATATTAAGTATGAAAAATATGAGTTGAACACCAGACTCAACTTCATTAAAATATATATTCATGAAAGATGTATTTGAACGTTTACACAGTTAAAACAAGTGCAACACAAAAACACGATTTGAGGGTCAGGAAACGTGCCCGATGTGTTATAAACTCATACATAAGAACACAAAATCGTTAAGACAAAGTGTAAGAAAATTACTCTTTCGAAAGTCACTGTCCCGTAAATTATAGGAATGTGTCCTGTAAATTAGACTGACGAATAACATGATATACATTGATTTATAAACAGCAGCATTCGTTAAAACGAGCATTTAGGAGTATACAAGTACACCGTAAATTTCAAATTCAACTGTTTGTCATGAATTTGTTACATTCTACTCTGTAAGTTTACAGTCTGTGTTAAATCATCCCTTTTGACTTAACTATGCACTGACCCCTGACAAATGTATGTAATTAAACTAATTTGAATCAATCGTACATACAATTGTTAACTGTTTGCAAGAGTTACTAATCAAATGAACAAAATTGATTAATATTGGAGTTCACATAACCAAGAAGCAACCATTTGCTGGGGGGAAACTTGTTTCATTTGATTGTCCCGTAAATCAGAATAATATTTAAGGGCTATTGGTAAAGGACATGAAGTTGAAAACCTTTCAGGGAAATGAACATTCTTCCCCCTTTTCCTGTAGGCACCAACACGTCTGTCTTGCGCATTACATTTTCTTTTTTCAATCAATTTCATCTGGTGTTGATGGCCTTAAGTTGGTTATATGTTATAGTTCAGTCAAACATTGATAAGTCTATTAACACGATTTCCTACATACTCGTAACAACGTTTCCATTAGAACTAAAACTACACTTAATTTTTCACCTCTTAATTGGCGAGTCTATATTATCTTTTTCAAACAGCTTAAAGCGCGAATAAATTCTCATTTTGAGTCATTTGAAACAGATATGCGCTCCTCCCAACTTTGATTATTTTAGAGCTGTCATTGAATCTATATGTTTCATATTGATGATACATCGATATATATTTTCAATGACAGCTATAAATATATCAAATGTTAGCTGTACTTTCTTATTTGAATTATTGCTGCTCTAAATTATCACACTGTCACCAATGTTTTGCTAACTCATGGGTCGTAACTTGGCTTAACCCTGAAGGTGCACAGGCTCAACTAATGCACGCTTCAATAGCCCACTTCAATTAGTGTTTGAGTAACGAGTCACACAACACCTCGAAACACTATAGATAGATAAACACTATCACACCATATGAATAGACAGACATATTGAGAGACAGACGAAAGTAGGGATGGACGGACAAAACAACTCAGCCTTTAAATGGGATTCAAACCTGTTGATGTGAACAAAACTTTTACTATAATTTACGAGACAAAAGAGATTATAATTTACGGGACACTTTGGTAAATGTATGTATGACTTTGTATATGCCTATTTGAAAGGAGACGTACTTGACTATAGTTTGTATGTAGATTGGGCAATAGGAATAAATTAAAGAAGTGAATGTTTTTCTTTGTAGAAGAAATACCAAGTAAACATTTTCATGAGTAAATATAGCAGTGAATAATTTTCTGACATATTTCTACAAATAATTGCCATTAATATATAGCCAATCTTGTTTTTATTTAACCATTTATTATTTATAAATAGAATTTTATTATACCAACATAATTTAAACTAACTTAACGTTTGAAAAATTGTTTAGAAATTCTTTGATATTGGCATCCTCATCAACGGGACAATTTAATCTAAGCTACGAGTCCGACCTTTCATATGGAATAGTTAAACAATGCGAAACGTTAATTTATTCAAACGTCGATAATTCGCTATTCAAATCATAATTATGAAATAATGTGTGTACAAATTCGAGGTAGCAATCCTGTAAGCTGTTTCTGCAAAATGTCAAATAACTTTAGAGAATTCTTAGAGAATTGTACAGACGAATTTTGTAGCAAAATGACGCCCTCCAAAAATTATTTACACGTGAATGTGGTTTAAATATCAAATTAGACGTAATTGAGTGACATGACACACGGAAATGATGGAAGGGGCGACTGTAGAAAGATACTTGTCTCGTAAATTAGGCCTCGTAGATTAGGATTTTTTCTTTTCTGCAGTATTTGATTGGCCAGCAAAATTGTATATGCTTTCTCAAAGTACATAAAATATTGATAAACAACAGGTTATTTGGTACACAAAATTGGCAAAACAAACACAAAATAGTGTTTCATGGGGCAACGAATATGAATATTTGTGATGACTCGTAGATTAGAAAGCTAAATTTCCGAAGTGTAATTTAGAAACTTAGCTTCAGTTAAAATGTTCCATAGATGAATTTGGTAAAACTCTTTTTTCATATACTTGACATACATCATTAAAGGGTGAAAAAATACGGCATTGTTGAATTATCGTGCAGTATTGGATATTCTATTTACCTTTACAGTTTAGCCTCGTAGATTAGGCCAGGTTTGGCGACATTGCATTAGCATGTCAGTGTAGTTTAATGTTTGGTTGCTTTCGCACTGTTTTGTCTTCGTGCAAAACATACATTAATAATGAATAAATGCAGGGGCTTAAATCGGGCATGATTACATTCAACACTATTTTATGAGTGCAATAAAAACGAAAAATAACCATGGCGACATGCAAATTCCACCACCCCTTGCAGAATTAAAGGCCTGGAAAGCCATTTAGAACAACATTTTATACCTTAAAAATGTTTATGAAATAATCCTAATATAATGAAAAATTGAGAAAAACCATGACACGACGTTAATTGCTTTTAATTGGCGAAATATCGGTTGATTTACGTCGGCGACATTGATTGTCCACTTTTTTTGAGAACGGGTCCATAGGGTATGTTGTATTTGCTTATGGAATAATATAGTTCTGATAAAAAAAAAAAGGGTCTGAAAAAAAAGCAGACGATTTTGTGTCGGGTTTGTCGTCAATATCAGAAAATGTACATATAAAAAGCTGTTGTCATTAATTAGCCCTTTCCCTAATATAAACGTATTTTCACGCATTTTCAAACAGAGTAGACACAGATCAGACGGCTCATATAGGATCCGTCTGATCAGGGTCTGCTCTGTTTGCTAATGGAATTTGATAGATTTTTTTCTTTACTTTCTAAAATGGCTACAAAGTTCCACCTTCAATATTTCCTTCAACTATTTTGCCTATAAATATTCAGTAGGTATCGAAATATGAAATAAACATAGAACAGGGAAAGGGTTAGTATAGACCATTAGTGATTTTGCACTTCAAATTTAATAAAAGTAATAAAAAAAACTTTAAATGAATAGGAAATCTAAATAAAGCTCGAAAATATCAGTTAATCCATTCCCTCATATTGAAGGCTTTTGACGACTCTGTAAAGGTCACTTTGTGAAACCATTGTGATAATTAGAGCATTTGCTCCTATAGGAGCAAATGCTCTATTTATCACAATGGTTTCAAACTACAAAATTCTAAACGTTTCCCTTTCTATAGTTAATGCCCCTTTTCGGTAGATTTATTCAAAGAAATTGTATCTAAAAGGTAATGGGTTAATAATCAAAATGGTAATGTCAATGTAGTAAGTAAATCAGATAATCTGATTAATTTCGTTCAATATGTTATCTCTTTATTGAATCACTACACTGTGTACACGAATCGCGCAGTTACTTAAACTTTCTTACTAAATGTTCACGATACAAAAGGTTTTATACACAACCAGAGTAACAAATACATTACAGTAAAACCCCACTAAACCGGAATTGTACTGAAGAATAATTTAAATATTTTTTTTAAGAAGGTGGCTGCTTAATGCAGGACGAAAGTCATGCATAATGCTGCCGTGAAAGCTACTTGCATGACTTTCATCCTGCAATAAGCTTTCCGACTGTCTAACAAACGGTATTGATACGAATTTCAGCGTCTGGTTTAGAGGGTTTTACTGTGGTTTGATTCCTAGATGAACCGCCGTGCTGAAAATTGTTTCCAAATAGAACGTAGGATATTGCGTTTAATTTGGTTCAAAGCAAATACAACGTACGTTGGTTCTAAACTTTTCTTTCCCAAATACATCACGTGCTATGGCGTCTCGTTTAAATGTACGAGTAAGCTGTTAATTTCCAAATACAACATATATTATGGCGTTTCGTCTGGATCAAGGTTGTTTGCAAATGGAAGTAATGTCATGATTAACGGAATAGGGGGAAACAACAGAAAGGACTTTTTCTCTTCCAAATCATATAATCGAGCACGGCTACTATCGAGCAGGTTCCTACTATTTATTATTTCTCAGCAAATCTCTATCTTGCTGCAACTGGGTTAAACTGCACTGGAGAAGCGATTGCAACAAACAAATTGCAGCAAGACAGGGTTTTGCGAAGAACTATAAAAATTATTTTAATTCCATTTTCTTAACCCTTTCCTTCATATAAGCACCTTTTCGCACATTTGCAAACAGATGAGACACTATAGGAGCCGTCTGATCAGGGTATGCTCTGTTTGCTTATATCTGATTTCACACTATGTCACAGTCAAAACTTCCTTTGTTAATGGTGCTTTAAAGTAGTTCGGCTCATTAATATTCATGACGTCATTGTTTCTTACATGTACATGACTATTAAACAGGGAAAGGGTTTATACGAATGTTATCTACATTATTGAGTAATACAGGCAAGTACGAAGATGTGGAAGCCATTGTTTTCAGTATAAACGTCCCCCATACGTCATCTGTAACAATATAGAACCTCTTTATAGTAACCACATAATGAATAAACGTAGGTATCATTTAATTTTAAATATTCACTCCATATACAGTAAAATATCGATATGCATGAGTTATGCAGGAAACATACACATACAAAATACACAGCCGCCCGAACAGCACGTCGACAAAAAAAGCAAATGTACATGCATATCGAAAGACACAAAGAGACGCACAAAGACATAAGAAACAAACAATAGGGGGAAGATGGAAGTACTGCCTTGAAACGGTCAGTGACAATAGTTACTGTGGGTTTAAACCGGTTTACGGGCGACGAACCTCACACTTATTCTATCCCCGCCCTAAAAGACAAACAGTGTAAATAAAGGTATCCCCAGGGCCTCGTCGACTTATATACAACAACGGTCACCACTGTCTATTATCATATGTTTGGCAACAACTCTTCTGTTGTCTGGGCAGGATGTTCTATTAAACTGTTCTGTTCAAGTATGTGCTATTGAACGCCTGCAAAACGAGGCAGCACGTACAGTTACAGGTCTCACTAGGTCTGTCTCATTGGAAAAATTGAATGTGGTTGGGAATCTCTAAAAACTAGGAGGGAACTGCAGAAGTATTACTTCGTGTATAAAGTATATAATAACTTAACCCCGTCATATATTTCAGATCTTTTCCAACTGCATGTAAATACTAGAACCAATTACCAGCTTAGAAATCCAGAAAATTTTACCGTGCCACTATGTCGAACTGAAATTATGCACAGATCGTGCATACCAAGTTCTATTGAAATGTGGAATAACCTAGACAGAAATATTAAATCAGCAACGACTTTCAGATCCTTCAAATCCAATCTAAAGCATAATACTACGATCACGATCCCTAAGTTTTATTTACACGGCAACAGGCGATTAGCAGTTTTCCAAGCAAGGATTCGAAACAACTGTAGTAATTTAACATTAGATCTCTATAACAACAAATTATCTCCTGATCCTCTCTGTGCCCAATGTAATACATATTCAGTAGAAGACGCAGAACATTTCTTCTTCAGATGCAGTCGGTTTCAAACACAGCGTATTGTTCTATTTAATCAAACAAGAGATTTTCATCCACTTAGCACCGAATATTTGCTATTCGGAAAGAATTCTGTCTCTGTTAAAGATAATTGCACAATTTTTGAAGCTGTTCAGATTTATATAAGGAATACTAAGAGATTCGAATAAGCATCAAAATGTTAGGGACAGTTTATTTTTCCTGACTCAATTCTTGCTGTTGGTAATCATCAGGGCAGTGTTGATAAATTTCTAAGTGTTACACAAAAGTTGAATGAGCAGTAACAACAAGTTTTGAGTCAGATCCGAACTCTTTTCTGCTATTTATTTTTACTGGTGTTTTAATTGCTACAGTTTAAGGATTCTTAATGTCGGAGTGTCGTAATCACTAGATCTGAAGCATCACAGAAAGCTACACCTTACGGCAGCAGTCACTTTAGCCTGACCACTAAATTGCCAAACTTCAGTTTACAGTACCTAGTACTATTAGACCTTCATACATATTCCTTGTCTTTTCTTCTTGATATGTTGTCAACATTTAGACATATTCTCTTTCTTCTTTAATCATCTTCTTCTACTTCTCCTACTTTTTCCTCCTGTCTTTTTGTGTGTGTATATAGCCATATTGCTAAATATTCAATTGCAATGTTAAACTTGTAGGGGAAGGGCCGTAACTAATGTTGGAAGAACTTGTGGCCCAACCCCTTTCAATATATATTGAAATAAAATATGTTTAAACTAAACTAACAACGGCGATGGCAAATACAATGGCAAATTGCATGTAAAACGAAAATATATTTAAGTGAAACAAACTGGACCCACCCATCGCTAGTGTATTCAATGATTGAGCTGCAAACAGAGTAACTGTAGAAAAGTAATAAAGGGTATAACAAAAACAGTATGTTGTAGTACTATAGGATCATATCCCTTTTTAATGAATATTTTAACATATTTGATGTATAAAGCGAGAACTCGAACTAGCAAACAAATATCATTACTGGTCTTTAAGACATGTGACACACGTTTAATTAAAGTCCGAATCGACGTCTCATCTGGATCCTACACGTAACAAACAACAGAGAAAATCTAACATAAGAATTTGTAGCAGACGACATGATTAAATATCGATCATTGATCAATGCGTTTGGGTATCAAATTATAGTAAAATAAGGTCGTTTCATCGATTCCTGGAGTAAAAATTATAAAAATTGAACATGTTGCGCATTTTATTCTAATACTGTATAATTTGGACAATCTGATAAGATAATGTCTTTTTAATGAGTGTGTGAGAGAGCCCTATACTCTGAGAGATCGTCGGATAAGAAAAGGGCTCGACCTTTAATGCGTCTACACGTCAGCTCTGTAGACTGTGTAGCTCCTGATCTTCCTCAGTTTAAATCTCACCATGTTACGTCATACATATTGGTCCACATAACCGACTGTTACGCGAACATCCATTACAAATTATACTATCATTTTATGCAAATGAGGTTACCATAAATAGAAACAAAACTGCACCCTAATGAGACCATATACTACTAACGCTAATGACCGCCATTTAACCCCGATGAAAGCAGAGTGGACCCAGATTAGAAAACTCCTGCTGGGTCAACTTGTGGAATAATATAGATCTTATTATACAGTTTCTACTATGGATATATTTTTTGAGTTCATATTTCTTGTAGAAAAACGTTATAAATATATAATCAATATTCATAATGTCCTTATTTTTCACATAAATATTATTAGTAGAGTGTTAAAGCAAACAACTGTTTACTGTACAACGAGACTACTGTAGGAGCGTAATGTATAGTTCTGCATTTAGCTACCATCTACCTATAACCCCAGATTTAGACTTAGTTTTAGGTGGTTGTTGTCGAGCGAGTTGACTATATACCTAAAGCGCTTTTCATCGTCTTATTTCAAAGCATCCACCCAAACATTTAAAACACCCGACTTTACAAGTGACTGGCTACCCCTGCAGGCTCAGACTTATTCAGACTCGCGGTTGAGTGTGTTCCATGGACTAGGGGTTGTACCTAACCTGGTGGAAGTTCTTGTAAAAGCTGTTGATGGAGCTAACGAAAACTTTACCTTCAAAGCAATGGGTAAGTTGTTGACTGAATATTTACCAACTGTTTAGATAAGATGCGTGGATGAAAACATTTTCAAATATATCTTCTTTATTTCTCTATCAAACCTTATATTATGACTTCCTTTAGAAGAGGCGAATCTAAAGTATGCTCGCAACATAGGGTTTGGTGGAGAAGTGACAAGTTTAGTATTTAAGTACGAACCTTTATCTGTAGCATTGTTTTCTTAAACATTTCACATACTTTGAAAAAAGGTAAAGTCCGCCAAAAATCTGATTTGATAGATTTTGTCACATCTGACCGAGTGTCAATTAGTTTAGATCCTAATCAGAGTAACAGATAAATGTCCGTATTCAAATATTACAATCGCCATTTCTCCACCAAACCCTATGGTGTGACCACTCTTTAGATTCGTCTCATGGAAATATGTTACTGACCAATGTCATTATCATCATTATTGCTGCAGGTTTTATTATTGTTGTATTATTATTATCACTATTGTCATTATGATTATTATTGTTGATAGATAGACATTATTAGACATAATATTAATTATTAGTAGTATCTATACTAGTATAATCATGGCGCCTAATATTTTGTTGTGATAACGTGTTGGAATTCTGAGAATAGCAAACGTAATTAGTAATTTGTAATCCTCGAATATTTGAGTATTTGTTGAAAACGTTTGTCTTGTGGATGACTGTTCGTTCCACGGCAATTAAAAGAATATTAACCTATGAAACATACACCTATTTAAAGCATTTTCTTCAAGCTCGGTCTCCATGTCAGTGGTGGTATTTATTCTGTGGATTTCCATTACATCATTTGCAGGTAATGGAGAGAGAGATGATGATGGCGCAGACAGTTACGGTGGTGTGGTCTACATATATAATCACTTGAAGGTCTGGGTTATTGCTCCTAATGGTGTAACTGGGGCGGTATACTTTGCAAGCGGAGGGGTAATTTACACTGGTAAGACAGTGCTTTTAATTATAAAATGACAACAATTCTAAAGATAGTGTTGCTTATAGTAAAACAAAAACGAACTGAAACCATCCAAAACACACAGGAAATAGACCTTACTTGTCAAAAACTAACGACAGGTTGGTCATACCGCTCTGATGTATATATGAGAAATAAATATTTCAAACGAACCCCGTTCCCAAGTCATTGTTTAATCATATAGGTGTCATTGGGTATATTCCAAATTTATATCGCGCTTTTCCTTACAAATCAAATACAAAGAAACAAATAGCCGTATCTATATACTACATTTTTAGCTCACCAGAGCACAAAGTGCTCAGAGTGAGCTTTTGTGATCGCCTGATGTCCGTCGTCCGTCGTCGTGCGTCGTGCGGTGTGCGTCGTCCGTCGTCCGTCGTCCCGCGTCAACAATTTGAGCCTTTAAAAATCTTCTCCTCTGAATCTACAGGGTTCTCAGCTTTCATCTTTGGTACATAGCATCACCTATAGGTCCTCTACAAAAGTTATATAAATTATGCCCCTGGGGTCAAAATTGGACCCGCCCCAGGGGTTGAAAGTTTTCAATAGAAACATATAGTAAAACTTTGAAAATCTTCTCCTCTGAAATCAGAAGGTTCTCAGCTTTCATATTTGGCAGATAGCATCATGTTCAGGTCCTCTACAAAAGTTATATAAATTATAGCCCTGGGGTCAAAATTGGCCCCGCCCCAGGGGTGGGAAGTTTTCAATAGAAACAAATAGTGAAATCTTTGAAAATCTTCTTTTCTGAAACTGAAAGGCTCTCATCTTTCATATTTGGCACAGAGCATCATGTTCAGGTCCTCTACAAAAGCTATATAAATTATGGCCATGGGGTCAAAATTGGCCCCGCCCCAGGGGTGGCCAGTTTTCAATGGAAACAAATAGTGAAATCTTTGAAAATCTTCTCCTCTGAAACTGGAAGGCTCTCAGCTTGCATATTTGGCACAGATCATCATGTTCAGGTCCTCTACAAAAGTTATATAAATTATGCCCCTGGGGTCAAAATTGGCCCCGCCCCAGGGGTGGGCATTTTTCAATAGAAACATATAGTGAAATCTTTGAAAATCTTCTCCTCTGAAACTAGAAGGCGCTCAGCTTTCATATTTGGCACAGAGCATCATGTTCAGGTCCTCTACAAAAATTATATTAATTTTGACCCTGGGGTCAAAATTGGCCCCGCCCCAGGGGTGGGCTGTTTTCAGAATAGAAACAAATAGTGAAATCTTTGAAAATCTTCTCCTCTGAAACTGAAAGGCTCTCATCTTTCATATTTGGCACAGAGCATCATGTTCAGGTCCTCTACAAAAGTTATATAAATTATAGTCCTGGGGTCAAAATTGGCCCCGCCCCAGGGGTGGGCTGTTTTCAATGGAAACAAATAGTGAAATCTTTGAAATCTTTTCCTCTGAAACTGGAAGGCTCTCAGCTTGCATATTTGGCACATAGCATCATGTTTAGGTCCTCTACAAAAGTTATATAAATTATGGCCCTGGGGTTCAAATTGGCCCCGCCCCAGGGGTGGGAAGTTTTCAATAGAAACATATAGTGAAATCTTTGAAAATCTTCTTTTCTGAAACTGGAAGGCGCTCAGCTTTCATATTTGGCACAGAGCATCATGTTCAGGTCCTCTACAAAAGTTATATAAATTATGACCCTGGGGTCGAAATTGGCCCCGCCCCAGGGGTGGGTAGTTTTCAGTAGAAACATATAGAGAAAACTTTGAAAATCTTCTCCTCTGAAACTGAAAGGTTCTCAGCTTTCATATTTGGCTCATAGCATCATGTTCAGGTCCTCTACAAAACTTATATAAATTATGTCCCTGGGGTCAAAATTGGCCCGCCCCAGGGCCGGCTAGTTTTCTATAAAAGCATATAGTGAAAACTTTGAAAATCTTCTCCTCTGATTGTCTGGTGAGCGCTTCAGGGCCATTCTGGCCCTCTTGTTACATAGAGGCTCATTTTGACGTCTTTGCAAACAGGAATCAACCCAGTTATACATTGGCAAGGTATACATAATTTAACATATTTTTATTTAGCATTAAGTTGCATAAAGCACATATATAACTCAACTAATTTTACAGGACTGTGCATTACACAAAACAACTACACAAATAATTGCACTTTACAGAGAAAGAAACGTTGTAACATCATTATAATTAAAACTATATCTGAACTTTTTCGTTTAGTGATCTTAATTGGTCGGCATAATACAAGAATAATGAGATATTATATATATTCCTCATTGATTCCGTTGGCATGATATTTATATGAGATATATAATGAGATTATACATGTGTTATGCCAGTTATAAACTAGCAAGGTGTATACGTGCTATGCGAGTTATGAACTGGCAAGATATACGCATACTATACGAGTTATCTTATGTACTGGTAAGGTATACACATATTATACGAATTTTGCACTGGTATGGTATACACATACTACGAATTATGTACTGGCAAGTGACTCTGACAAGTACCCATTTAACCCCTGGATGGAGAGGAGCTGCTGGTGGGAGACACTGAGAAGCGTCTCTGACATTTCCGGGAGGAACCGGGATTCGAACCCCGGACCTCCGGATTGGTAGTCAAGCGCGTTACCTTTAGATCACCGCACACCATGCACTGGTAAGGTATACACCTACTATACGAGTTAATACGAGTTATGTACTGGTAAGGTATACACATAATATGAGTTAATACGAGTTATGTTCTTGTAAGGTATACACATAATATGAGTTAATACGAGTTATGTACTGGTAAGGTATACACAAAATATGAGTTAATATGAGTTATGTACTGGTAAGGTATGCATATACTACGAGTTAATTATACGAGTTATGTACTGGTAAGGTATACACATACTGCGAGTAAACGAGTTATGTGCTGGTAATATATACATATGCTATATGAGTTATGTACTGGTACGGTATACACATACTATCAGAGCTATGAGCTGGCAAGGTAGGCACATGCTGTGGTAAACTTATGTCACTAAAGTCGAGAGAAACATCCCCTGGCGACTTCGTTCTTTCTTTCTTTGAAATTAGGATTTCATGCGATTCATAAGGAACTGGAGTTGATAAAATGATAAAAAAATGAAGAAAATAAGGACAAAGTAAAACGTTCATCTTGCCTGAAGCATTTGGCGCCATTTAGATGAAACTTAAATAGACATGAGCTGATACTGATATTCTACAAAAGTTGTTGATATCGTTTAAAGCCTTTCCATGTTCTATGTTTATTCCAAATTTCAATAACTACTGGATATTCATGGACAAAGCAGTTATAATGAAATGTGGAAAAATTGTAGTCATTTCACAAAGTAAAGAAATGGATTTTTCAAATCCCATTAGCAAACTGAGCAGACCCAGATCAGACGGCTCCTATAGGAGCCGTATGATCTGGGCCTTATCTGTTTGCAAATGTGTGAAAATGCGTTTATATAAAGGAAAGGGATAAGTAATATCTCAACTATTTGACTGCAGTTAAAATAATCAATCCTCTTTGAAATATCTTTCTATGTCAACAACGTATGTCATTTATTTCTATTTCCTGCTGTGGAACCCCCTGTGGTTCTAACGCTACCAGTATTTTGATTTATTTACAATGTTTATTGCCCTTGTTTAAACATCAGTATCCTTACATCTTTACGTTCAGACACTATGAATAACAGAGCTTAGGTGGTAGTAAAATAACACGTTAAAGGTAGCTCCAAATGCTCATTATTTTATTCCTAAAAATAATTACAGTAGTTTTATACTATCTTCCATTTACAATTTAAAATCAATTAATATACATTAAGTGTTTACGTCATGCACTGACCCATTTACTGCATTTTGTGGGTTTATGGGTTAATTGTATTACATTGGACACTCCGTGACGTTTTGATCAATATGAATGCAAGAAGTAATGTTGTTCGCCCGTATAAACGCTTTTCGTGCCTTTGCAAGTAGAGTAGACCAAAATCAGACGGTTTCTATTATAAAATTGTGCTAATAAATATGAATGATGTCATTATTTCTTACATGAATATCCAACAGCAAAATGTTCAAAAAAGATACATGTTTCAATTTACGCATCTTGTCGGGGGACCCCTGTTAATTCAGTTGTAATATCAAAGTATATCCAAAATCGTTTTAACCCTTTTTAGCTCACCTGAGCCAAAGGCTCAGGATGAGCTATTGTGACCCCGATGTGTCCGTCGTCCACATTTTCAAATGACATCTCCTCTGAAACTGCTGACCCGATTTTAACGAAATTTTGTCAGAAGCATCAGTGGCTAGGGGGAACGAAACGTTGTTCACATTATGACCCCGGACCAAAAATGTCCCCGCCCAAGGGCTTATCAGTTTTTCGTAGGAAAATCTTTAAAAATCTTCTTCTCTGAAACTGTAAGGCCTAGACCTTTGATATTTAGTATGTAGCATGATATTATGGTCCTCTACAAAGATTGTTCAAATTATGATCCCCGGGTCAAAAATGGCCCCGCCCAAGGGCTTATCAGTTTGTCATAGGAAAAATCTTTAAAAATCTTCTTCTCTAAAACTGTAAGGCCTAGACTTTTGATATTTAGTATGTAGCATGATCTTATTGTCCTCTACAAAGATTGTTCAAATTATGACCCTCGGGTCAAAAATGGCCCCGCCCAAGGGCTTATCAGTTTTTCATAGGAAAATCTTTAAAAATCTTCTTCTCTAAAACTGAAAGGCCTTGACCTTTGATATTTTGGTATGTAGCATTATCTTATGGTCCTCCACAAAGGTTGTTCAAATTATGACCCCGGGCCAAAAATGGTCTCGCCCAAGGGCTTATCAGTTTTTCATAGGAAAATCTTTAAAAATCTTCTTCTCTGAAACTGTAAGGCTTAGACCTTTGACTTTTGGTATGTAACATGGTCATATGGTCCTCTACAAAGATTGTTCAAATTATGACCCCCGGGTCACAAATGGCCCCGCCCAAGGGCTTATCAGTTTTTCATAGGAAAATCTTTAAAAATCTTCTTCTCTGAAACTGTAAGGCCTAGACCTTTGATATTTGGTATGTAGCATGATCTTATGGTCCTCTACAAAGATTGTTCAAATTATGACCCCCGGGTCAAAAATGCCACCGCCCAAGGGCTTATCAGTTTTTCATAGGAAAATCTTTAAAAATCTTCTTCTCTAAAACTGTAAAGCCTTGACCTTTGATGTTTTGGTATGTAGCATTATCTTATGGTTCTCCACAAAGGTTGTTCAAATTATGACCCCGGGCCAAAAATGGCCCCGCCCAAGGGCTTATCAGTTTTTCATAGGAAAATCTTTAAAAATCTTCTTCTCTGAAACTGTAAGGCCTAGACCTTTGACGTTTGGTATGTAACATGATCATATGGTCCTCTACAAAGATTGCTCAAATTATGACTCCAGATCAAAAATGGCCCGCCCAAGGGCTTATCAGGTTTTCATAGGAAAATCTTTAAAAATCTACTGAAACTAAGGCCTAGACCTTTTATGTTTGGTATGTAACATGATCGAATGGTCCTCTACAAATATGTAGCTGTGGGTTGTGGTCCTCAACTGATGACCCTGACCACTGGGGGTACTTCGCCCTGTCTCAGGGCTTATCAGTTTTTCATGGGAAAATATAAAATATTCTTCTTCTCTGAAACCATAAGGCTTAGACCTTTAAATAATGGCATACTGCTTTGCCTTGTGGTTCTCTACCAAGGTTGTACAAATGATTTCTTGTGGTCAAAAATGGCCCCGCCCCTGGGGTTATCTCAGGTGAGCGCTTCAGGGCCTCATGTTCTAATTAGCAGTCATGTAATAAATAATGACACCATGCTAATTGTTTAACTGATTACAAAAATGATATAGCAAGTTAGATCTTGGAAGAATCCATATACTCCCATAGGCAAACAGAGCAGGAATCGTTATAATCTAGATCTATTCTTTTCAAAGGCGTGAACATTGCGTCTATATCATGCAAAGGTTTCAAAAGAATTCCATGAAAGTCTGATTTAAAACGTGGGGTGGGGGTAATCGAAATGACATACTATTGTTTGCACAGTATATTGAGCTAGTTAGATTCCTTTCACACAAAATGATTTGGATTTGTAGCATTTACTACCCCAAATTATTCAACTATGACGTCTATTAAGTTAGAACGAGAGTATGTATGATTTGCAGAGTAAATTATATCTACAGGGTTTGATTTGCATATCCTCATCCATGCTCGTGTATATTTTGTTCATTTAGCCCTTTCCCTGTTCTATGTTTATTCCAAATCTCAACACCTACTGAATATTCATGGATAAATTTGTTATAATGAATTATGGAAGGACTGGAACATTGTAGCCTTTTTATAAAGTAAGGAAATAGATCTATCAAATTCCATTAGCAAACAGAGCAGACCCTGATCAGACGGCTCCACCAGGAGCCGTCTGATCTGGGTCTACTCTGTTTGCAAACGCGTGAAAACACGTTTACATGAGGGAAAGGGTTAAATACGCGTATTTTCTGTTAATAATAGTACTTTGTGAAAATTACTGGGCTAAAGTTTTATGATAACATTACGGTCACGGACATCCATTGCAATACATGTAGAATCGGGACTATATTATTTCTTAAACAAACAGAATATACCCTGATCTGACGACCCCTACAGCAGCCGCCTATGTTGGTCTACTCTGTTTGCAAAGATGTCTCAGAAATAGGCTAGGATTTATGAAAAACGTATTTACTATTAATGGTATACATTTGTTTTGAAAAAAGAGCTTTATGATATTGGAATGCAATAGTTGATTGACTGACTGATTGATTGGTTAATTGAACGAATGAATGATTACTCTAGATGTTGTGTAGCTATTTTTTCAAAACAATATTTGGTTTATATTCTATAAACACGAATAATTAAAGTTACCGAAAGTCAGTGAGTGCCGGGTCATTACAAAATATGGAATCCTAATTTGGCCTCCTATTATTTTTCCCTTTATAATGCCAAAATTAACTTTTTTCAGTGTGTGACACGAATCACTAAGGCCTTTTGCAAACAGCGAAGACCTAGATGAGAGTATCCTAGAAGAGTCCTCTAATCAGTGTCTGCAATGTGTCATGTTACGATTTTCATTTAAAAACGGATGAATATTGTCGGTAAACTTGACCTTTTTGAAAAGCTTGACCTCTTGGGAACGTCTATTTGAAATTCAGCGTTAATTGGGTTAAGAGATACACGCAATAATTATCGCCTGTTGAATTTCAGATTGACGTGCATACACTATACTAGCGATATGTAATCAGAACTTTTGGAAATTTCACTAATATTAAAATTTCTTTGACAAGTAAACGAACTTTAATTATCGTGGGCCAACACACACTGTGGTACACTACGTAAATCCTGTTAAACCAGATTTTAGTTTCAATACCGGTGGCAGTTCAGTTTAATGCAGGATAAAAATCACACAGAAAACTCCAACATTAACTTGCTTCCTGACTTTCATTCTACATTAAGCAGCCACATGCCTAAAATATCTGAATTCTTCATTACTAAATTTCCGGTTTAGAGGGGTTTGAAAACTTTTGTTTTTACTTTACACACTAGTCAACCGTTTATGGACACATATAAAGAAACAAAAACGAAAATATATAATACATTACAACAAAAAGAAATGCAATGATAAACGAATTGTGAGGATTTGACTACTCCTGTATGCTTCCGCAGGTGAACCTCCGTACTGGACTGGTATAAACTCTCAGTGGAGTGATCGGGCGTATATACAGGTAAGATGCTGGTTACCTGCGAGTCTGCCCTCATCATGCTTTCAGTCATTTGGATCATCGATAATGACAGGACTACGCAGAAGTAAGTTCTAAACTGTTTTACTATATGCCAGTTTAACAGATATGTATACGTTATGTTGGGATATATGGGCAAAACATCATATCTAGCAGAGAAAGCAATGCAATCAATGGCATTTATGACAATAAGGTACTTACAAAATAACATAAACTTGTGTCCACCTTAATCTGAGTTGAGTTATAAGAAATGTAATCCAATGCAAGAAGCCGTTTTAGTGGATGACATTGATAGCCATTATGGAGAGTCACCGTTGTACTAATACTTTCATACTAAAGTAGGGTTTGCTCTGCATTGTTACTGCCGGGAAGGTTTATGACCAAGAGTATATAATTAATCTGGATCTGTTCCTTTTTATCACTGTTCCAAATTAAAGGGCCATGCTTAACTGCTGACGTGTTCCGGAAGATATTTACTGAAAAACAGGTTTGACTCCTACTGTCAGATTTTTTTGTCGCCAATGTGCGGCAAGTAATATCTGATTTATGTCAAAATTGCTGTTCACCAATTCTCTTGCCTCTTGCACACATGATTTAACCAGTCCTTCCAATTTGAAACCACGACAAAAAGAGAGTCAGATTAAATTAGATACATAATTGTTTTCATAAACTTTCCCGGCACTGAAATATATGTTATGTATAATATAATATAGTATAATATGTATAGTCATAAACGTTCCCGGCACTGAAATATATATTATATATAAAGTTATGTGGTATAATAAGTTCATTTATGGTAATAATAGTTGACGGTATGTATTATTTTAAAGCTATTTGAGATTTTCTAGTAAAAGGTTAGAGTGTGATATGTAAATTCTTCAGGGTGTCTGCTGGACAATATGAGACTATCATCTATAACCGATAATCTAATAAGCTGCTCATTCATTATTTCACCTGTGTGCATTCTTATCTTAATTTGTAAGAAACTATGAAAAACTAAACACAGATTAACATATAAAAGGTGTGTACCCAAATACTAAAATCGTCATTTCTCCACCAAATCTTAGATTGTGACGAGTTTTGAGAATCGCCTCGAGGAGACGATTCTGAAAAGTAGTCACAACATAGGGTTTGGTTGAGAAATAATGGAGCTATTCTTGAAAATGTTTTAATTTACGCATCTTATCTGGACCTCTGTAAAAAATCTTGCTTTTCAGGACAGTTTATCATGCTGAATGTAGAGTTGTAAGGATTTGATTATCTCTAGGGTCAATTTGGCGACGATAGTGACATTGCATGGGCATAACCGGACGCTATCGCGCCCAAGCATACAGACCATAATATCACTTAACCCTTTCCCTGCTCAGTATTCATGTACGAAATAATGACGTCGTGAATATTTATCAGCTAAATTTTATATTGATATTTTTTCAAGGAATTGTTTGCTTTGGAATAAATTTTGGAATCAGATCTATATCATGTCAATAGAAGCAAAACAGACCGTGACCAGATGGCACCTATCTGGGTTTACTCTGTTTGAAAATGGGTAAAAATGTGTTTATATGAGGGAAATGGTTAAATGACTCAGATATGAAATGCCGCACTTTGGCGATAATGAATATGACAAAAATATGTATTCATCAAAGATAATCTTGATGGGCTTGACATATCATGCTTCAGTGAAATTCATTCATGTTTGAATGTCTCAGACGAGCTCGTGTGATTATTTGTCTGAAAGGTTTAACCCTCTTCTTAAAACATAACGAAGAATTGAGTAGGTATACTTATTTAACTATCATCAAAGGCCTTGATCTAGTCTAATTTTCTACTGCGTTTGTTTAGATTAGAGTTTAAATGAAATAGTTTCTAATTGAAACATATTATATAGTCCCAAGACATTTGACGTTGACTTATTTGTTAATCTTAACGTAATATTCCATAGGGATGCATATTTACTCACGGTTGACATGTTTGTTCACCATCAACGAACTTTCTCAAATATGTGAATAGTTCCTGTGTTGGACTGATGCTCCATATATACAAATATCTGGTATACTCTGACCCGTAAAGGTAAAAGCAGAATATATTATTGTTTTGTATACAAATAGTCTAAAATATCTTTATTTTAGGTATCAATACTACATACTTTGAAATTCCGCATGGGCTTGGGCGGTATCCTGACCTGGTAAAGGTTCGAGCAAGACTAAACGGCAATTACGTACCTGGCTATTACTCGGACGCACAGGGTAAGGTGCAGGTCACACTACAGCTCGCATTGGGTTGGCGATGAAAACAATATGTGTGTAAGGGGTATACGTGTGCCCAAAATCATGTCACAAAACCCCTGACGATGTTTAAAGAAGGCTCTGCAAATTTTCTGCAAATAACGGTCAACAATTATACACTAATGAGGGATGCACACCATTGTGTTCGGCCACGTGCGCCGCTGCTCGGACGACAGTCGTTGTATCCCTGACGGACATCGGGAACTGTCTGCAGAGTCCTTGCCTAATATTCGGAGATGCTGTAGTGACGTCCTTAAGAAAATCATTTTCACTTTCCGAAATATGATTCCTAAATAAACATGATTTAGATGTTGGCCTTCACTCCATAGATACGCCTTTTAATGCTGTTGTTAACAGTGTAGACCAAGATCAAACTGTTCATACAGTCTGTCATATTTGCTTAAGGAATACTATTTATCAGATTCTACCGTTTTTGTCAAGGCCAACATTTCCAGTGTTCGATAGCCACAATGAAAAGTCAGTTAATGTTCATAAGTCAATATATCATAAGTCAATATATTATACTTGAATATTCATGAAGAAAAATGTTAACCCATTCCCTCCTACTGATGCCTTTTGACTTCTCTGTAAAATCAGTTTGTTAACCAAATAAATTTTTTTTATCACAATTATTTTAAACCTACACAAAGCGTAATGGTTAAACGGTTTTGATAAAATCTTAGAATTCATTTTAAGAATGGAAAATAATATTTGCTTTACAGAATGCCACAAACCTTTACCCCACAGTTATCGTTTTAGGCAGACAACAATGATTTTTAAAACAATTTGGGAATGGGAACAGTTGACTATAATGCGGACTTCCTCCTTTTCTCACAACGTTTTACAAATCCTGATAAGATGACATCCTTCGAAACCATCGCTCATTCATTTGCGGTTCCCGGAGAGAAATTGACGAAGATGAATGTACGTTTTTAAATATCTTAACTAATGTTAAGTTGGTAGCGCTGTTGTGTCGTCGATGTCCTTTGCAAGTATCGGACAAACGACTTCTCAAGAGACTTTGCGAAAGTTGCCCAAACCTCTAAAAGATTTTCAAATCCATCTGTGATTATTTAGCCCCTAGTTTGCCGACGAAATTTGAATGGATGCACTGCAATATTCGCGCTCTTCCGGTCTCTCGTGAGACTCGAAGCTTGAAGAACATTCGCCGTACATCGCTAGGTTTGGTGATGGTGGCGGGATGTGTGTGGGTGTGCGGGAGTGTGTGAGGGTGCTATTAATGTTTCACCGCATAGTATTCGTGTACTCATCGCGAGCTGTATTCCTACAGGAGCTGTCTAATCCGGGAATGCTCTGGTTGCTAAGTAATTAAAATGCGTCGCTGCGGTAAAGGGTTCAGTTGTAACAAATTGCTATTGCATGCAACCTTTAACAATTTTATATTTACATATTTACTTTACATATTTCAATTCAAGTTTGTACTGTTGTTTTTAATGACGCCATAGATAATTTAAATACGCCAATAAGCAATGTCTTTTATTAGTTATACAATTGTATGACGGCATAACTAAATAGTAAATACGTCAGTAAACAGAATATGTCCGGCTTGGTTTTATTAGTTATATGCTTGTATCATCTTTGTAAAACCGTTCTTGTGTGTCCGCTTCAGTCAAATACAAGAAGAGTTTCAGGTATTGCACAAATGTGTATAAAGTGTTTTATATTACAACTCAGGATCAGTGACGGGTCAATTTACATCACTTTCAAGGAAAGCCGGTGGACTGAAGTTTGCCTACAGTGACACAGCGATAAGGGTTTGGGCAACGTCTCTAGATAATGGTAGGCAAGATCAACGATTTAAACTGTATTAATGTTTAATGTTTTATGTCCGTTAAGTTTTATCTTGTAATTGTGCCATTCTTGTTTGATGGTGTTTGGTGCCGTGTCCCTTTCATGTGTAACTCTCCCTGTTTTGAGTCTAATTTATGGAGTAAATGGTTAAATGAACAAGCAAACAGATGTGATACGTCTTTTTGCACGAGTCCATTTGAATCCAATGTTTGTATGTATCAATATATAATAAGCTCAGTGGTGCAGACAATCAGTACTTTAGTCTGACCAGGTTACCTAAATTTGAACGAAGTACAACTATGAGTCATGCAGAAAACACCACATACAAAACAAACAGCCGCCCGCCGAACAGCACCACTACAAGAAAACACAGCAAATGTACCTAACTATCATAACACAAATAGACAGACAAAACAAACAAGCAATAGGGGAAGATGGAAGTACCGCACTGGAACGGTCAGTGACAATGGTCACTGGTGGTATAAACCGGTTTAGGGGCGCCCAACCTCACACTTATTCCATCCCCACCCTAAAAGACAAACAGTTTAAATAAACGTATCCCCTCTCGACTAGAAAACAACCACGATTGCAAATACAATGGTAAATTGCATGTAGAATGGAATCATATTTAAGTGAAACAAACTGTATCCACCTATCGCTAGTGTACTCAATGATCGAGCTGCAATCAGAGTAGCTGTAGAAAAGCAATAAAGGGTACGACAAAATCGAGACAGTACAAAGATCCGACGCAACGCCCTGTTCTTCGTTTCCTTCTCCGTGAGTCAATTCTACTAAAGTACCATACTGTGTTGAGTTCAGTATTATATTTGTTCGAAGTGTACACGGGTGTGATACATCTAGGAATTAGCTGAGTGTAGTATCTGCATTATTGTTGCCCTGCATTAAGAAACCACCTACTTTTAAGGCTCTTATTTTCAATAAATTAATGACCGTTTAAGAGAGGTTCTACTGTAGTCCGCATAAAACTTTAATGGATTGGAAAGCTTTACAAAATAAGATATACTTTAGGTTTTGGACTCAAAATGAAAATTCTCACGTTCCAAGACAGCTTTTTTACGGAATTATCACGTAATGCATTGAAACGTAGAAATGAGGCAAAATGTACAACTTTGTGAATGATGACAGAAGAGGTTTGGCACATATATCTCTAGAAAACGTCTAGGACTCGGTTATGTGAATTAAATCTAGCGTCATGTTCACTGTTAAGTTCCGAAACGCTACAAACAACATTCATTGTAACGTAGAGCATGTCATTACGAGACATTCATTTATTGATCATAATACATTGCTTTTGATCTGCACCAAGCTACCACCTGCCTTACAGACCTTGATGGTCACTTTATATAAGTTCATCTGCATTCCAGTCTAGTAAAGATTGATGTGAAACACCACTTCTGTCAACGGGTTTTGTCTTCTTTCATATCAGACGCTTGTTAAATGATTCAATAACTTAAATGACTTCCATCCAGCATTAAGCCATTACGTCATAGGCTATTTTTAGATACAGCCTCTTTGAATAAATCTACCGAAACGGAGCATTAACTAGAGAAAAGGATTTTTTTTATAATTTTGTAGTTTGAAACCATTGTGATAAATAGAGCATTTGCAATGCTCTAGTTATCACAATGGTTTCACAAAGTCGTCAAAAGTCGTCAATATCAGGGTTAAGCAGCCAACTGCTTAAATATTTCTAAGTTCTATCCAACAAGGATCACGGTTAAAAGGGTTTTACTGTAATGAAATGACAACTTATGGCTGCTTAGCGCCATTTAAATTGTTCAAAAGGAGCTTAATGTTCGTTTTTGAATGCATGTGTAGCTTAATGCAGGGCGAATGTCATGAAACAAAATGACTATAGTTTAGTTCTGCAAATACCAAGTACACCTCATTTTTAACGACAAGTCCTACTTTATTTTAGAGGTTCTATATAGCACACACGATGGCTGGGGGAAGACTGGTGTGTCCAGCAGGGGGGAGTTAGAAGTATACGCCTGGTGTGATCTGGATGTGCCTATAATATATACATCAACTATAACAGTAGGACCATCGATGGCTGATGAAGAACATCAACTGCTGCTGCCAACTGCCTTGACCCTTGACGAAAATATAATGCTTACATTGATGGTAAATTGCAGTAAAACTAAAACCCTTTCTCGCGATCACTCCAAATATGTCTGATGTTTGGCGTTTAACCCATAACCTGGTAGAAGATATCCATATAAGATGTGTAAATTGAAACATTTTACCAGAGTTATGGAACTTTGACATTTTCCTCACTGTATAACATACTCCAAGGAGTCAATCTCCTCATATACCATTGTGACGATTTGCTTCAAATTGTCACAGATGGAGAACGTTTATGCGAAAATATGCGTAAAGAAGCGAATGTTTTCTCCAACCGTTTTTACCAGAGTTATTGGACTTTGAAACTTTCTTCATTATGTAACATATAGTGAAACAAAGTTTGTCCAACTCCTCATACACCAATGGGATGACATCTTTTACAGATGTACAAAGTTGATATGAAGATGAAAGTTTTGTTCTGTTTTTCAAGAGTTATGGGACTTTGAAATTTACTTCACTTTATTATAACATATTGTAAAAAAGTGCTTGATTTAGGGACAATATCGCTAGGGGCATATGTGTCATATGCGATTAATATTACCCATATTAAAAGGCCCTGAGGGAGAACTTTGATATTGGCTACTATATTAGGCTAATTTAAAGTTAAAATGGTGACGAATATAATTATGCCGCTTCACAAACTGGTGGAGTGGGTGATGAGTTTTCGATTACTTATATCCTCGCATGCTAAGCCCTCTTGACTGACATTTGAAAACAGCGTTGATCCAGATGAGATAGAACAACAGCATGCAGAAGAACCTGTCCTAAGCAGTCACTCATTTATTGAACATAGGCGTCTTAAAAGCAGGTGGTTGCTTAATTCAGGGCAAAAAAAAACTACAACAACTTTTGTCCTGGATTGATCTACTATCTGCTTTACAGATCAATAATTAGACCTCTTTTTTGATGGCCGCCTAAGTCGTGTTCTACTGTATTCAATTCCACTTAACATTTAGCCCTCTTAAGCAAATTATTTTTACACAATTTTGCACCTACTACATTTTAAACTATAGAAATTTCGTCTACTAAAATGTAAAATACAACAAATGTATCAAACAGTTTGGATCTTGATGCAGCTCCCAGTTACCCGGATTGTAAAAAAGTTGGGACTCAATTTACCGAAAATGGGTATTTACTAGAGGAAATGAATTTTTCAGAATTGTGTAGCGTTGAAACCATTGTGATATATAGAGCATAATGTTTGCTCCCATGAGCAAATGCTCTATTTATCACAATGGTTTCAGAAAGTGATTGTTCAGCGGCGTCAATATGTGGGAATTGGTTAAGGTAGTTAAACTTTCGAGAGACTGTTTATGATTATGTTCCAGGCTGAAGTAGAGACGGGTCCTAACGCAGGGTTCTGGTTTGAGGGTGTTGGCAGCGCCAAGGGAAATAACTACGACATCGACCTGGAGGCCAACCCGTGTGCATACGGGGGCATCATATATGCATATAGGTATGGTGGAATATTGTGATTAAATATTTGCACTCTGGGCATTTTTCGTTTGCAAATGTTGTCGTCTGCTCTAAGTTATTTCTTCCATTTCTTTTAGAAATCAGACTCAGATCGTCAAACAGTTTGGATCCTGATAACTATCTCAAAAAATAATTCACATATTCGTCCGTATTGTACTGAAGGTTAGGCCAGTTTTGGAGAAATGCTTGAAACAAAACATCGGGGAAGGGTGTGTGTGTGTGTGTGGGGGGGGGGGGGGGGGGCTTGCAGTCTTGCAGTCTCAAATGAACATGGCGTTATTTTTGGTTGGGTTGTGTACCGCTTATTTACCGGTATTTAAGACAGGTAGTTGCTTATTGTGGGCAGGTTAGATAGGGTTCAATGTACATTGATGAAAGTATCATATGTTGTATGTGAAATTAGTTTAAAGCAATAATTATAAAACATATAGTTTACACTAATATGCCTTCTTTACTCTAACATTAACAGATTGGCTGTCCAGATTGGTTCTGATCAAGTTTTTTTGTGTAACTAACGCCTGTGAATATCTGTTTTAGCGGCAGTGCCATCAGACTATGGCGGCCCATGGCTGCCTCAGGCAGTCCTGTGTGTATCAATGAGCATTATGGGTTTGGCATGAATGCACAGGCAGTTGAGAATGTCATTGTCATTGTAAATGTTATACGTCTTACCCAGCCAAGTAAGTCTGAATGTAAAGGCAGCTGAGAACGTCATTGTCATTATAAATGTTAGGCATCTAAAACAGCCAAGTAAGTCTGAATGCACAGGCAGCTGAGAACGTCATTGTCATTATAAATGTTAATGTACAGGCAGCTTAGAACGTCATTGTCATTTTAAATGTTAATGCACTGGAATCTAAGAACGTCATCGCCATTATAAATGTTAATGCACAGGCAGCTGAGAACGTCATTTTCATTATAAATGTTAATGCACAGGCAGCTGGGAACGTCATTGTCATTATAAATGTACGGCATCTATCCAAGTCAAGTATGTCGGACGTTTGCAAAACTTTCTCTGTTAGCAGATATTTCTTTAACCCTTCTCTTGCTGAATTTTAAAATACATTTCTCCTTCTTTACCCATGTCCTGTTGTATAATTACATATATCTGCACTGTGTACAAGTATTTCGCTGTGCAATCACTGCTGTGGAGTGCACTGGCTGCACAATGAACTTGTAAATAGTGCAGACCCTGATGAGACAGCTCCTGCAGGAGCTGTCTCATCTGGGTCTTCACTATTTACAGGTAGGTATATTGACGTGAATAGCAAGCGAAGGGTTAACTATTATCCCGCTATGAAAAATAATGTGTGCTACTTCTGAGTCGATGATGCTTTGATAACTTCCGATTTGATAAAGCTTTGAAAACCTATTGACAGAGTGTCAAACAGCTTGGATCCTGATGAGATGACGAGCTACTCAGCGGCTCATCAGGATCAAAGTTGTTTGCAAAGGGGAGTTAAGTCGCGGATAGCGGGAAAAGTATTAACAATTAAGGCATCATATATGCGTACGCTGTCTTGTTTAACCCTTACTATGCAGAGTTTTCAAATAGACTATTCCAAACTTAGTAAACAGTAAAAGCCAGACAAGGCCAAACACCCGATTATGGTTTTACCCATTGTTTGTCACGTTGGTTTAACTGAACAGAATCATTTTGTAATCTAAGATTTAAAACAGAGTTTATCTTTATCTAATGCATTTTTATACTAAATGCTGGTATAGATCTACATTGATTGCAAACCTACAGCCTATTTGGCCATTACCTGAACTCAAATAAGCCCGCCATATTAAACGTTTATCGTAATTTTTAATCGATGATCGATCGCGAACATGTGCCGATGATCGAGTAAATTGTTTGGGATCCGATTTCCAGCACTAGTTTTAACATGTAGCATCGGAAATATTTCAACCAATATGCGTCATCAGGACACCTTAATATAGAATATGTATTTACCAATTTTTGAAGATTTATATGTTTTGAATTAAAGTGCTACATTGTACGGTAATTCCTTTTTCAGGGGATAAGCTCCTGTTTTATCAATGCCTTTTCCTTTTTAGTTCCGCTGCCAGAATACAACGAGCCTGTTTTCAGTTGCCATCACTTTCGTCGTGTAGGTGAAAATGTGTCGTATAATGGCCAAAGCTTTATGAGATCGGTAGATGTGATGTCACTAGTGACTTGTCATAATATTTGCCTAGGCTATGAATACTGCACAACATTTACGTACAAACAAAACATATGTTTCCTGTTTGAACGTCTCAACGAAACTCTACTGTACTCAGAACCAGGGTCCGAGGTTTGGACGGTCGATGGCTAGACAATCAGATGAAACTGCTTTGTTTATATTACTCAATCATCAAAACATTAATATATGGCCTTGGTATGTCCGGTAATGTTTTGAAATTAATATTTGAAGTAAACGCACTTGATTTGCAAATTTCAGCGATGAGCAAACAAGGAGCAGTTCAGTGGTGGATATATGTATTTGTGGGGTATCCCCTGCTTGACTCACATTTTCTATCTGTATAAATCTTGGTATAACGTTGCTTTAACAGTGTTTCAGTCATATAGCTATGTAGTTGTTGCGACTGTACATGACAGTGTTGTCACTAAATATAACGCTAGTTTGACCAGACGACATTTAAAGTACAAGCTTTCTGGTCTCACGGTTTACATGTCAATTATCATATGTAATTCTCAGAGATATCTTTCATCACAGTATGCCAATGCCCTATTCAAAACTTCTTCCAATTTTGCATGTGTTTGATGGTCCTTCAGAAAATTTGCAACATTTAGGATTTTAACATGTTATGAATTTCTTCAAAGGTGATTTCATAAGACAGTTTGCAATGGCCCCTGTGTGTGCTGTCACATCTAATTATGATTAACATCCGCCAAAAACTTTAACTTCAAAGGCATGGGTAAGTTGTTGACTGAATATGTAGTCCAGAGGTCCAGATAAGAATAACTCCTTTATTTCTCCTTCGAAGCGATTCTAAAATATTGATCACAACATGGTTTGGTGGAGAAATGGCGATTTCAGTTTCTTAGTATGTAAACTATGACCGCCTAAGTTCACATCGATTGTTGCATTATGTGAATTTGTGATTACCTTTGCATAACCGGTGTCTCATCAGGGTCCATGCTTATAAAGCTTTTTAGTTGAGTCTGGGTTCGTTCTCAAGTTTTTGATTGGTCAGATTTGAGTTCTCAAGCTTTTGATTGGTCAAATTTGAGCCAAAGGCTCAAATCTGACCAATCAAAAACTTGAGAACGAACTCGGACTCAACTAAAAGTGTTATAAGCATGGACCCAGGACCCAAACTGTTTGATAAACCATTGACATTTTAGAGAATAAACTGAAGGAAAGTTCATGTCGAAAGCTAATGACGTTTGTCGCAGACGAGAATTATACAGTTAAAGCAGCATATTAAATTATTCTCTGTGTTGACTTCATTACTAGTTCCCTATACTCCCAATCAATAATAAGATAACTTATAGGTAGACATGACATATTAGTTGATAGCAACACTGGGACCGAATTCCTCGCTCCAAATCGTACTGATTTGATGTTACCTCGTAAGTTTGCTTTTAAACCCTTCCAATGCGGGACACGATTCTTTAATTTCATTTGCAAACAGTGTAGACCCAGAAGAGTCATTTCATCCGGGTCTGCACTGCCTGTCATGCTACACTTTTGTTTAAAAATCCCCGAATATTCATCATAAGCTTGACCGTTTTGAATTTTGGAATAGTCCATTTTGAAAATTTCATAGCCGAAGTCACCGGAAAGCGACTCGCACGGCTTGCTGCAAGGTGCGAATCTATGATTTCCATTGCAAACAGTTTGGATCCAGATGAGACGCCGAGTCACTCGGCATCTCTCCAAACAGTTTAGCGAAAAAAATAAAGGAAAGGCCAAAGTGAACTTTGAAGAAGACGACATAGTTTGCAGATGAAAATTATTTGATGCACATAGGCTATTTTTAGATCCTATCACTTTCAATTAATCTACCGAAAAGGATCATTAACTAGAGAAAAGGAAAATATTAGAATTTTGTAGTTTGAAACCATTGTGATAAATAGAGCATTTGCTCCTATAGGAGCAAATGCTCTATTTATCACAATGGCTTCAATAGGTGAGTTTTACAGAGGCGTAGAAAGGTGTATTATTGGAGGAAAGGGTTAATGCAGCACATTCTCTACTATATTCTGACTTCATTTCTGATTTCCTTTACTACTAATCAATAATCAGATAACTTCTAGCGAAAAAGCAAAGTTTAGTTAACCCTTTTAGCGCTACTTGTCTGAAGACATTGTCGTCTGCTTTAAGAGGATTTTCATTCAATTTCTTCTGAAACCACAGTTGATGAGTCAAACAGTTTCGATCCTGATGAGAGGCCGAGGTTCTCGGTCTCTCATCTAAATCAACACTGTTTGCAAAGGTAATCACAGATTATCCTATTGCAGTAAGGCACGTGAGTTGCTTTCCGACGACTCGTTGGTCAAATAATTAATAACAATACTGATGCCCAATTCCTCACTGGCGTTGTTTGCTTGCCTTTTCAACTCTTATCTTGCTTATTTTGATATCTTTACTTCATATAAACGCATTTTCACGCATTTGCAAACATAGTAGATCCAGATAAGACGGCTCATATAGGAGCCATGTGATAAGGGCCTACCCTGTCTGTTTACGATATGATATAGATCTGATTCTGCAGTTTTTGTCGAAGCATAAAATCCCCTTGAATAAACGATATCATAAACATTCCAGCTAA
This sequence comes from Azorinus chamasolen, assembly GCA_963576725.1. Classification (NCBI taxonomy): domain Eukaryota; kingdom Metazoa; phylum Mollusca; class Bivalvia; order Cardiida; family Solecurtidae; genus Azorinus; species Azorinus chamasolen. Next base: position 63,258,100 of record OY755243.1, on the reverse strand, counting down.
TAAATACTCATGATATCATAAATATTGAACACGTAAATGGTTAAATTCTTGCCACGATTAGTAAAACTTTTGAGAAACTATTGACCGGGTGTTAAACAGGTTGGGGCATTAATATAAAATTTTAAATTTGCATATCAACACAGGAACGTTTTGCCACATCAGAAGTAGTAGAATTAGATTATCATTCTATAAGCAAATACAGTAAAACTCCGCTAATGCGACCACCTAAAAGAGGTATAATCCTTCGTGCTAGATGCAGGTGGTGGCTTAATGCAGAACAAAGTAATGCAGAAAGCTCCTAGAGGAGCTTTCTGCATTACTTCTGTCCTGCATTAAGCAACCACCTGCTTATGAAGACAGCCATGTTTGTTCATTAAGTGGCCGCATTAGAGGGGTTCTACTGTATGTCCTGATCAGATGGATCATACACAAATGGTCTGATCTGGATCTCTTCTGTTTGCAAAGGTGTACAATGCGTATTTATTGGGTCAAGGATTCAGATTTTGTTCTGCATTAAATATACATTTCTTTAAACACACACTTTCTGTGCCAACTTTCTTATTGTTGTTTGCAGCCCGAATTTTGTTAAAACATTTCGGTAAAATGAGATAAATAAAATCAAATTCAAAAGAAATACATGTATACCGCAGGAATAGAACTTGATAAGCCATCTGACCAGGGTATGCTGTTTTTGAAAAGGCCAAACACCCCCTTGTTCATTACCGATTATAACATTCAGTTAAATGAATGTCTTGAGATATTAACATTTAGTTTCCATTTTTGTATTCTTTGCGTAGCAATGACATACAATACTGTGGATTACTCGAGTTGTTCCTAACAAATGTGGTGGTTCTACTTGGATGTTCTTCTGTGCACGAAACAATGCAATTTGTTCCGTGCACAGAAGAACCTCTGGGGTCTTCCTCCACCTGTTATTAGCTGGACGTCGTGATATGACTGAAATACTGTTAAAGGACGTAAAACCTGATAAAAACCAAACCAATCCAAACCTAACAAATGCTACACAACTCACAACCACCACTCTGGTATTGTCCGCAGTTCAAAATAGTACAATTTATTGATCTGCAGTCAATGGATGCACAAAGCGTTCAATAACATGACACGCGGAAACAATCACGGTATACTAATTCTGACGTGAAAAGGCTAGGTGACGTTAGCTTTGTCAGTATGTGCATGAAGTCCACAAACTATCAGACAGTTTAAGGAGAGCGCATGGATTTATACATATCAGTCACGAGACTAAATCAAATAAATAAAAGGTATCCTCCCGGGGGCAGTTACTTCATGAATACAGAAGTGTGCGTCGGATGACCTTATGCAAGACCATATATATAATGGAAGTAACTTGGCGAGTGGTACATATGATAAGAAGCATAGCAGGAAAACTAAAGTGTCAGATGCACTTGAACAAATTGGACTCGTTGATAGATATCCAATTCCATGCCCCTTTCGATACAACATTGCACCCGCACATTTTAAACACTTTCAATGGCCATATGTTCTAAATTTCACTTAATTCTATACATGATTTTACGTTCGATCCGAGTCTTCTGTTGTATATCTATTTAATTTCATTTGTACAGTGTGTATAGATATATATTATTACTGGATGTGCTATCTAGTTCCAAGCAGTTTGCAGATGCGAGCAAAGTCTCGGATAGCGGGAGAAAGGGTAAGTTACCACCGCAAGTGTAGCTTAAAGTAAATTATACCATGTCTAAGAAATGAAATTTATTCAAAGAATCTTCTCTAGAATCCCGTCTGTAATACAATTATTGAATCTGAGATTATGATGTAGTTTGTTAATTGTATTTGACATTCCGAGAACTGAAGAAACATAGCACCTATTTCAACGAAAGAAGTAATTCTCAAATTTAAATTCCGCGTGTTTGTAAATTGAATATAGAGAAAGTGATAAAGAAACTCCCTTTTCTGAAACGTAAGCGGCATGTCAAACAGTTTTGATTCTAATTAGATAGCTGAGTTACTCGTCGTTTCATCTGGATCCAAACTGCTTCCAAAGGTAATCATTCACCAAACATGCCCCGAGACCGGATTTCCTTCGAATACTGTGATGAAAGAGTCACGTTCGCGGATGTTAATCATAATAAGATAGGGCTGCTTCAAACTGTCGTGCGAAAAAAGGATAATATATTTCTAATTTCAACCATGGAGAAAACGTTAACACTATCCTTCATATAAACGTTTTTCACGCATTTGCAAACAGAGTACACCCAGATCAGACAGCTCCTACAGGAGCCGTTTTATCAGGGTCTGCTCTGTTTGCTTATGAAATTAAAATTATAATATATTTGAATCTACAGTTTCTGCCTGAGTCAGAATGTCCTGTGTTCATAGGTCATTTTAATCATCTAATTAATATTGATGATGTCATTATTTCTTACATGAATATCGAACAGGAGAAGGATTTAAGAAAACTCAGGTACAGTGAAACCTCTTAAAAGCGACCACTTAATGAGAAGACATTGTTGTCTTTAAAAGCAGGGGATTGCTTAATGCAGGACGAAAGTAGTGCATAAAGCTCCTGTAGGAGCTTTCTGCATTACTTTCGTTCTGCATTAAGCTACCACCTGCCTCTAAGACCCATAATTACACCTCATTTTAGAGATCGCATTAGAGGGGATTTGCTGTACTTGATTTGGCTTATATAAAACAGCATTCCACGCTCCCACAAGCGTCTCCTGGAAAGATGTAAAAGCAACGTGAATCGTTTATCTGACATAATCACATTCACCCAGGATGCCAATAACCATACACACTCGAATCAACTTTTCAGAGATTTCCAGGATAAACTCATTTGGCACCATATAAGGTTCGTCTGCAAATAGTGTCGTCTGCAAATAGTGTCGTCTGCTTCAAGTGTCAGAGTAGATAGGCCTTCACCTTCTTCTCTAAATGGTAAGTGGTGTGTCATTAAACAGTTTTAATTTTGATGAGACTGTTTGATTCGTTTATTATGTTTCTTGAAAGGAAAATTGAGCAACATTAATTAACCCATTTCCGCATATTAACGCCTTATGACGCATCTGTATAAGTCACGTTTGGAAACCATTGTGATAGACAGAGCGTTTGCTCCATAGTAGCAAATTGATCTAAGATACTATGAGAGAATGGTCTAAAATATCATATGAGGTAATGGATTAAGAAGTAAAATGGTAGAAGATGAGCAATATATATCAGTCGACATTACGTGGCAACGAAATGGCTATGTAGACGAATATTTGTTTAATGAGCTTTGCTTGGCATGTTTAAGCAGCAAATATCGTCTTAGCTATATACCTCGTACAGAATTGACCCGTCACAGGGAACTCAGAATATAATGCTACATTAATTTAGAGCTCCAGATAAGATGCGTAAATTTAAACATTTTCATCAATAGCTTCTTTAGTTCTCCACCAAACCGTATACTTAGACTACTCTTTAGAATCGAGACAATTCTAAACAGTGGTCACAGTATAAGGTTTGGTGGAGAAATGACGATTTTAGTATTTGGGTACGCACCGCTATCTGTAGCTCTGTTAATTAACACTGTCCTTCATACAAACGCATTTTCATGCATTTGCAAACAGAGCAGATTCAGATCAGACGGCCCCTATATGTTTGTTCTGTTTTCTAATGAAATTATAATAAAACTGACTCTTTGGTATCTACCAATATAAAAAAATCCAGTTTAACCCATTACCTCATAGGCTGTTTTTAGATACAACTTTTTTGAATAAATCTACCGAAAAGGAGCATTAACTAGAGAAAAGGAAACTTATAGAATTTTGTAGTTTGAAACCATTGTGATAAATAGAGCATTTGCTCCTATAGGAGCAAATGCTCTGTTTATCACAATGGTTTCACATAGTGACTTCTACAGAGTCGTCAATATGAGGGAACATATATATATGCTTTTATAAAAATGCACCTAATTAATATTCGTGGCGTTATTATTTCTTACATGAATATTGAGCAGGTAATGGGTTATCTAAATCACAAAAATATCAACCATTAACCGCCAGTATGTTGAGCATAGTTTTGTTGACAGAAAATATCTTAGTTATTGAGATTTAACAACCGATTTGCTTCCATTTTTGTTGTAATCAGAATAACACATTGTATAAAGGACCGTGATGAAATGCTTAACCCTTCTCTTGCTGAATTTTAAAATACATTTCTCCTTCTTTACCCATGCCCTGTTGTATAATTACACATATCTTCACTGTGTGCAATTATTTCGCTGTACAATCACTGCTGTGGAGTGCACTGGTTGCACAATGAACTTGTAAATAGTGCAGACCCTGATGAGACAGCTCCTGCAGGACATGTCTCATCTGGATCTTCACTATTTACAGGTAGGTATATTGACGAGAATAGCAAGCGAAGGGTTAATTACTCGGTTTTTCATCTGGATCGAAACTGTTTGGCAAAAATAATTGCTCATGTGTGCTCAAAGCATGCTGAATGTTAACTCTTTATTCCATAGAGACACCTTTTGATATATTTGCAAATAGTGAAGAGCCAAATCGGACGGCTGCAGTATTGTCTAATCACAGTCGACTTTAGAAATGCTTATGCAATAATATTGATTTTATCCTACAGTTTCTGCTGACATGATAAAAATCCATTGCTTAAGATTTAATTATTACAATTCAGTAAATCAATATTAATACATTCGTTATCTCTTGCATGGATATTCATGGAGTAAACAGTTAATATATTTTAGTTGTCAAAACCTGGAAAACGCATTTTAAGATGCCAAGCTATATGCCTTTTTATTAACCCTTCTCTTGCTGAATTTTAAAGTACATTTCTCCTTCTTTACCCATGCCCTGTTGTATAATTACATATATCTTCACTGTGTACAAGTGTTTCGCTGTGCAATCACTGCTGTCGAGTGCACTGGTTGCACGATCAACTTGTAAATAGTGCAGACCCTGATGAGACAGCTCCTGCAGGAGCTGTCTCATCTGGGTCTTCACTATTTACAGGTAGGTATATTGACGCGAATAGCAAGCGAAGGAATAATATATACATTATATTGGAAACATGTGCAATGAACCAACAATACAGTAGTTTAGATTTCCAAACCAAATTGTCAAAGCAATATCAATCAAGGAACATTATATTCTACATTAACCAACAGCGCATTTAATTTCAGATTTGTATTACATGTCTAAAAGTAGAAGATCCCCTGAAAGCAAAATGTGAAAAAAGAAAACTGCAGACTCGGTTTTATTGAGTTCCTGAGCAGTTATTAAAAGTGCAACGCTACCCACGTCCCCGAGCACCGGCTAAAACGGAATTCATTTTTCAAAACTAATAACATAAAAAATGATCCTTTATCCCACTATCCGCGATATTAGCCGAAGAGCCATGCAGCTTGGATCCAGATGAGACGCCGAGTAAGTTGGTGCCTCATCAGGATCCAAGCTGTTTAGCACTTAGTCAATTGTGTTTCCAAAGATTGTGTCATGACATTTGTTCAGTAGTTCCTCAACAAATGGATCAATTCAGACGTAGTAGAAATTGCACAAGATCCAAATTCGAACAGACAATATTTTTACAGTAGCATAATGTTTGGTGTTGAGCACGACTGATATTTGTTTTTCCCCCGTCTCTAAGACGACCTAGTCAGCAAAATTTCCGTGAAGGAAGTCAATGCCTTTTTATATAACACGTGGGCGTAAAGATAATGGACATTTAGTATGAAGCTAGTATCGGTAATTGTTCAGATGACAGATAAAGCATGGCTCGACAGTGTTCTTGGACACGGTGTCTGGCAAATAGCTTCCCGTTCATTTATCAGAACAATACTGTAATGCATGTCTGGCGACTTGACATTAGTCGAAATTAGTCTTGCGACATTTTAATTTCGGATGTCTTTGAAACAATCCATTTGAGAAGCATTACAAATGTATTCTATGAGGACTTACATGAAAGACATGACTTCCAATATATAAACAAGACTGGTTCTAAGAAATAAGTGAATTTTCCTTTAGTAAACTCCTTATAATAAGAACAAGATAAGCGGCTAAGTCACAAAACCAGGTGCCCATTCTCAAGTGCATATAATACCTTTGTTGCTTTTTTGGTAATGAGCGGAAACTATATTTTTATTTTCAGTACCAGTAACCTTGACATCTACACCCCAAATGCAACTCAAAGCTATGTTTTCATGCAAGCTATCTGCATATGTCTGACACGTTTGATAACAATTAGGCTTTTCCTAACTAGTGTCATTAGGAATAACGCGTTTCCTATTATTACTAACAGTTATATTTGACATTGACTCGAGACCGCGGAAGCAAAATCAAACTTTGTTCCTTTCTCCCCTCAAAAATAGCATACCTCTGGATTTTTTAAAAAGGTGGTAGCTAAATGCAGGACAAAGTAATGCAGACAGCTCCTATATGAGCTTTCTGCATTACTTTTACCTCGCATTAAGCAACCATCTGTGTTTACAGACTCCTATGAAAATAAAGTATATGGTCGATATTAACGAGACTTAATGTAATACTGTTCTTGACCTTGACCCAGCACTCCTTGATGCAGTGATATGTTCTATCCTCATGAAAGTGAATTCCTGACTGCATAGATGCAATCTAAAGCGTAGGTGCAAAATCGATTTACAACGGAATTTGTGAATTTATGGGAACAATAAAGTGTCATTCAACACTGTTACTCGTTGGATTAAACGTTTTAAAGCTGACAAAAATAAAGTTATAGGACACGAACTAACTGCGACAACAATATAGAACACTAAGGAAATTTGGAATAGTTGATAAAAGATGCTCTGCTGACTGTTCGGCAATTATATGGTCGTACTGGCGTGTGGTTACTCCACATTGATTTCATATTGAAGCAAATTGTAAAAGTAAATGAGAATTTTACACGGGGGATTCCTGATTAATAACAATCAAAAACGTTACCGAGATTTGAAGGTCAAAAGGTTATGGGAAATATACCCAAAATACATTCAAAATATTGTACACATCTCATAACAGGTGATAAAACCTTAGTTTACAATTTTTATCTGATTATAAAGCAAGCTAATTGTGTATGGTCTACAAGAAATTCCAGGCGACCCGTAATTGCAAAACGATCACAGCACAGTCAATAAGTATTTGGTTACGTTTTTCACAAGTTAAGGACCTTCGATGCAAATAGCGGTACCAAAGCGAAAATGTTTTACAAAAATGTTGAACTAAAACAAACTTGAAAACTATTTCTTAAAGCATGGACCTTCAACAGGAAGAAGTACATTCATCTGTTGCATGACAATGCTTCTGCTCAATGCAGTCATTGTGAAACAGTTTCTAAGAGGAAAACAACTGAGCTTGGTCGTCCAGCCTACTGACCAGACCTAGCCATTTGTGACCTATTTCTTATTTCCAAAACAAATTCTTTACTGATCGGAGGTTCACTTCCAGAAGCGGATTGGAGTCAGTAGGATTTCAGTGTGTGAAAAGTATACCTGTTTCAGAATAGCAAAACTGTTTCAAACATTGGATCAACCCAAGCAACTTCCCTACAACTTCCACCAGTATATCCATATCTTTAATACGGAAATTGATCAGGTACAGTTAAACTGTTTTAAAGCGACCACCAAAATGCGGTATAAATCTGATTTTCAAGGAATGTTGTAGCTTAATGCAGAACGAATATTATGCAGAAAACGGTCGCAAAAGTTTTCTGTATTGCTTTCGTACTGTATTAAGCAACCATTCACTATGTTTCTATATAACTCTATTTTATCATAAAGTGGTCGCTTTACAGGGTTTTATATAAATAAAATTAGAAGCTATTAGATGTAATTAGTGTCATGTATATTTTCTTAGTAATTAGACTGGCGTCCTTAACCCGAGAACGTATGTTTATTGATTTATTTACGAGGAGAACAATTCCATTTGTATCTCGCTTTCCACGTTAATTGTGTGTGTCAAAATTTGTATGTGCACTTTTAGAACCCTTGTCCGACAGTATTTAAACCCATTAAACCATTTAGTCAGCGACAGTTCAATCTACATGTAGTCATTGCACTAAAAGAAAAATGGTTGGAAAATGTAGCTCAATTAGGGCTTATATCAAACGTAGAAGTAAACTTGTGTGTAGAATAGATTTACAACGGACTTTGGGAACAATAAAGTGTCATATAACACAGTTATTCGTTGGGTTAAACATTTTAAAGCTGGCTTGGAAAACAAAAATTAAAATTGTGGGACACGAACAGCGACAACAAAAGAGAACACTGAGGAAATTTTGAATATTTGATAAAAGATTCTTGACTGACTGTTGGGCAGTTATATGATCGCGTGTGGTTACCCGAAGTTCATTTCACAATGAAGCATATTGTAAAGGTTAATGGGATTTGTACACGGTGGATTCCTAATTTACTTAACCCTTATAATGCAAATGGACTATTCCAAAATTCAACAGGTCTGGTTTATGATGAATATTTAGGGATGCTTAACCCTTATAATGCTTAATTGTCAAATTGGCTATTCCAAAATTCAAACCGGTCAAGCTTATGATGAATATTTAAGACTTTTTCTAAAGAAAGGGGTTACATGACAATCAGTACAGATCCTGATGAGAAAGCTCCTCTGGTATCCATCTCATCACAGTCTACACTGTTTGCAAATGAAATTAGTGACTCGATCGTGTCCCGCATTGTAAGGGTAAATATCAAAACCGTTACCGAGTTTTGAAGACCAAAACTTTATCGAAAATATACCAAAAATACATTCAGAACTTTTTTCGCATCTGATAACAGATGCTGAGACCTTTTTAACCGTGTATGATCTACAAGAAAGTCCACGTAACCGGTAATTGCAAAACGATCATAGTCAATTTAGACAGTATTTGGTTGTGTTTTCACAAATGGAGGATTTCCGTTACAAATAGTGGTACCAAAGGGTAAATGTGTTACCAGCCAATTTTACCAAAATGCTAAGCTGAAAAAACTTGAACATATTTCTTAAAGCATCGATCTTCAACAGAAAAGTACATTCGTCTCTTGTTTGACAAGGCTCCTGAAAAAGGAAACCATTGTGAATCAGTTTTTAAGAGCAAAAGAAGTAACCGAGTAACTGAGCTTGATTGATCAGCCTACTGACTAGACCAAGACCCGTGTGACTTTTTTCTTATTTCCAAGTTTGAAAAGTTTCATACCTGGGCGCAGGTTCACTTCCAGAGACGCGTTGGGATCAGCAGTTTTTCAGTGCGTGAAAATTATACTAGTATGAATATCGGGTTTGGAGATATGTCGCAGCTTAATGCAGGTTGAAAGTTCACCCTGTATTAAGCAGCCGCCTGCCTGAAAGTATCTCATTTTTTCTTTACTAGAATTCCGGTTTTGAGAGATTTTACTGCATATAAAATTACGCAGTGATATACAGTAAAGCCCCTTTAAACCGGGGTTCTAGTAGAGAAGCATTTAGATACTTTTAGGCAGGTGGCTGTTTAATGCGGGGTGAAAGTCATACAGAAAGTTCATAGAGGAGCTTTCTGCATGACTTTCACCCCGCATTGAGCTGCCACCTGTCTCCAAGGCCGATATTTAAACTAAATTAAACGTCCGGTTTATAGAGGTTTTACTGTATACTGCAAGCATAAATGCACACCTATGTGTTCACTCAAAAACACAATAAGCAACTCCTTGTATGAACATAATAATTAACCCATTTGCTACCAGTGGATTATTCCATGTTTATAAATTGGATTAGTCCATTTTTTATCTAAGGGGTGCCTGGCCTAAATTGTCAATTTCGTTTTGTTTTATATTGAAATTCCTATCAGCAAACATAGTAGACTCTGATCAAGCGCCGCATTATGTGGCGACTGATCAGAGTCTACACTGTTTGCCTACTTCCCATATATGGGATCGTGGGAGCAAATGGCTTCATATGTCGTATCATTCGAACAACTGTTACAGATGTCTCCATACACCAGACCATTTCTGCGTTCAGCTAACAGTTACCGTTACAGGTTTATGCAACGGTTCGCAAATGTTAAGACCCAACTGTTGCTTTTACTCTTGAAATCGCAGCATTTCGGTCTTAAAGTTTGCAGTTACCTGTACCGGGCACTGTCAATTGAACGTACATCAGATTTACAACACCCATCAACTTTAACCCATTACCCCACAGGCTATTTTTAGATCCAACCTCTTTGAATAAATCTACTGAAAAGGAGCATTTACTAGAAAAAGGAAAATTTTAAGTTTGGAAACCAATGTGATAAATGCAGAAGCAAACTTATGCAGAGGCATCAAAATGCGTCAGTATGCGGGAATGGGTTAAGTATGCCACAAGTATACTACAGGCAAAGCCGTAATTACCGTTGGACACTGTTTGGATCCAGATAATACGCACAGTAACTGGACGTTTCTGCGGGATCGGAGCTGTGTAATACACTGATTGCATTTTCGTGAAGCATTTTGAAAATGAAATTGAACATATGTGCAAACAAACATATTCTCAGTGTGCTAAGCTTTAAAACAGTTGTTCAAATCTATTGAGTCATAATCAGCAGCAATTTATTTACAACTCAGCTTTGTCCCTATGACAGATATCTTCGCCCATACTCCATGCAGTCACTTTTTACTATTGGAATAGACTCAAATTAGACGGCTCCTGTAGGAGCCGTCTGATCAGGGTCTGTTCAGTTTGCTTTGAAATAATATATATCTGATTATTGTTTCTGCCACGATAAACAATAACATTTGTCATGGTGCCATTATAAAAGTTCAGCCAACAGATATTCATGATGTTAAATATTTCTTGCATGAAAATTCATGGAAAACAAAATGGTTAAAAAGATAGCATTTGAAACCTGGTATGACCTTTTCCAAGATGCAGTTTTAATATGCACGAGTTGTTTGGAATAACTCATGTATGACATTTCAAACGAGATTATTGCTGAAGCAATAATTTGTAAGATCCAATAATTTAGAAATACATGTAATATCAATGTTATGAACGTCACACTGAATTTGGGATTGGTTATCGCAGCAATAAGAGATTTGCCCATGTCCTTAAGAGGACCTAGTCAGCAATATTGCTGTGAAGGAATCTGCTTCTTTTTTCATATTAAATGTGGAAGCACCGGTAATTGATTTTCAGTAACAGGATGCTATTGGTAATTGTTCAGCTGTTAGAGAAAACACGGTTCGACAGTGTACTTGGAACACGATGTCTTGCAAATAGCTTCCCGTTCAATTACCATAACAAGTTGGTAATGTGTATTTTGCGATTAATAATTCGGAATAAGTATTGAAAGAGGCTATTGCTTGATTTCTAGTTTCCTTGAAGAAATAAAAACATGCGAAAAAATGCAATAATAAATGTACAGTAAAACCTCTCTATAACGGCCACTAAGTTGTGTTAATTAGTTGTTATTTAGGACATGTGGCTCCTGTATGAGCGTTCTGTTTTACTTTCACCTTGCTCAGTTTTACATTCACCTTCCTCCTATAGGAGCGTCCTGCTTTACTTTCACCAGATCATAAATCAGACAGCTCCTACAGGAGCCGTCTGATCTGGGTATACTATAGTTGCAAAGGCAAATGCGCTAAAAGGGGTGTCTATGGAATAAAGGGTAAAAACATTTTACTATATATGTCCTTTGGCAAGATCAAGATATTAATCGCACATATACTTATTTTGTGACTCTGCGTTTAGTTTTAAGTCATTATTTCCATTTTGCAACGGTGGTGAGAATAAACGTAAAGAAAGTATTATACATCATAGTCGGAACAAAACAAATATAACACAATAATTATTACTATGTGACCTGATTCACGGAAAAGGGGCACACGGAAATTCTAAAGAGTGTGCCAAGAGTATGTACCAACATTAACATCTACGTTTGCGGTCGAGTTTTAGTTTGTACTGTTGCAATGACAACAGAGACGGCTAGTGACATTTCTAGCGAGTGTTACAACGCAAAGGTTCTCAATGCCCTGGTTCTTGTAACCTCGGCTTTAGTTTTGTAGCAGACTCTCTTGCCGCGCTGCTCTTTAACCTATTACCTCATAGGCTATTTTAGACCCAAGCTCTTAAATCAGTCTACTGACAAGGCACATTTACTAGAGAAAATGACAATTTTAGAGTTTGTAGTTTTGAAACCATTGTGATAAATAGAGCATTTGCTCCATAGGAGCAAATGCTCTATTTATCGCAATGGTTTCATATAGTGAATTTTACAGAGGCGTCAAAAGGCGTCAATATGAGGGCATGGGTTAACATATGAATTTGGATCATTCATATTTAATATAGTGTTTACTAACTGGTATTTCACATTCTTCACTGATAGATTGATGGACTAAAAAAAGCAGACAAATGAACGAATGAAAAGCAGTCACTTGACAGGATTCAGTGCTGTGCCCAGAACCCGATGTCCAGTTTGTATGCAATTCACCATTGACCTTTTATGCATCAACACTTATCACCGAAGAAAATTATTTGCATGCCAAACGGTGCTGACCCTGGTAAACGGCTCGACCAAGATCCCTTTGCCCTGGGTATTCACTGTTTGCAAACGGTCTGATATATTCGGTCCCCGCACATTGCGCGTGAAGACATAATAGTATGACTACAAACCCACTCCTTCATACTGACGCCTTTTGACGCCTCTGTAAAAGTCACTTTTTGATATCATTGTGATAAATAGAGCATTTGCTCCATAGGAGCAAATGCTCTATTTATCACAATGGTTTCATAGCTACACAACTTTAAAAATGTCCTTTTCTCCAGTAAATGCTTCTTTTCGGTAGATTTATTCAAAGAGGTGGGATCTAAAAATAGCCTATGAGGTAATGCGTTGAGTAGCTGACTTTTATAATGGGATCAAGAACAAGGGAATCTTAACCATTGCACAAACTGTACAGTACATTACAGTAGAATATGTCTTAAGCAACCTTCAAAAAGAGGTCTAATTATGGGTCTCTAAGGCAGGTGGTAGCTTATTTATTGGCTGATTTTTTATAATGTTATTTTTTCAAGGGAATATTCATTACTTTGAGAAACACAGTGGATTCTGGGTCCATGCTTATAAAGCTTTTAGTTGAGTCTGAGAACGTTCTCAAGCATTTGATTGGTCAGATTGGAGCCTTTGGCTCCAATCTGACCAATCAAAAGCTTGAGAACTCAAATCTGACCAATCAAAAGCCTGAGAACGAAACTCAGACTCAACTAAAAGCTTTATAAGCATGAACCCTGGTCTGTATCGTGTTATAAACAAATAGAACAGACCTTGATCAGACAGCTCCTACAGGAACCTCTGATCTTGGTCTACCATGTTTGCAAATGCGCGAAAGAGCGTTTATATGAGGGAAAGGGTTAACACGTCACGGACTTGACAGCTTGTCTGAAACTACAATTAATCTCATTCTTAACCGGAATTTAATATTACTATCAAAGTTGTTCTTAATAATAGGAGTTAGCTGAATGCAGGGTGAAAGTCGTGCAGAAGACTCCCAAAGGGGCTTATTGCTTGACTTTCACCTGTATTAAGCGGTCACTTGCCTAGCAACATTCTAAATTCCTCTTTACTAAACGTTCGGTTTAGATGGACTTTACTGTAAACTATTTGTAAGCATCGAACGTTTTCACAAGTACCAACAGCTCCAATCATACATGTACTTGGAACGGCAGAGAAGCTGTAATGAGAATGATTGCTCCACGGAGAATTGTGAATAGAAAATCCACTACAGGCAAATTATAAGAGTGCATTACGTCTGATTATGAGCAAAAACTACCCCCAAATAATACAGCTCGAATGCAACTAATCTAGGTAAGTTGTATGGTAATTTATTTCTTCCCAAACATGGGATACAAAAGAAGGCGAGATAGCTGAAAATAGAACACGGTATTACGAGACAATTTCGTGTTACATTTAACCTCCACACAGCAGTCATTTTAACCCTTACACATGAATATTCATATAAGAACTAATAACTGCATGAATATTAATTAGTTATTTTTTGTAATGAGTTTTAAGCCATGGCAGACACTGTAGAATAAGATCAGATGACTCGTATAGGGACCGTCTGATCTGAGTCTACTGCTGATACGTAAAAGGCGTGTTTATGGAGTAAAGGTTTTACCCTTTCCCTGTTCTATGTTTATTCCAAATTTCAATACCTGCTGAACATTCATGGACAAAATAGTTATAATGAAATATGGAAGGTGTAACATTGTAGCCATTTTAGAAAGTTAAGAAACAGATCTTTCAAATTCCATTAGCAAACAGAGAAGACCCTGATCAGACGGTTCCTATAGGAGCCGTCCGATCTGGTTCTTCTCTGTTTGCAAATGCGTGAAATCATGTTTATATAAAGCAAATGATTATACAGTAACAAAACTAACACATGCTTTAATATCTTACAGGAGCCACCAGGTTAAAATGTGTATCTAGAAGGAATAACAGGTTAACTGAAGTCTTATTATGGGTCTATGAGACAGGTTGTAGTTTAGAACAGACGAGATTGTCTTCGATGGTCATGTGTATTAATTTATAGTGACACCCCTGATGGAAGGGCCATCCAAATTGACTTATGAGACACCTTACTCTCTTACACAGTACCTCACAATTCAGTATCTTAATGCCAGGTACCAGGTATGTAAGCAATCGGTGACCATTGTTGAACTAGCTCGCGGCTGCCCAACCGGCCATATCAGAACGAGCCCATGGCGGGGATCGAACTTTCGACTTCCCGGTCCCGAAGCGGATGCCTTATCCACTAAGCCAGGGATGTGTGTCCATACACGTGTATACACGAATTGCAAGTAATATCAGAAGTTAACCCATTTGCTCCCACGATCCCATATATGGGACGTAGGCAAACAGTGTAGACTCTGATCAGACGCCGCATAATGCGGCGTCTGATCAGAGTCTACACTGTTTGCTGATAGGAATTTCAATATAAAACAAAACTAAATTGAAAATTTAGACCATGCAACCCTTGGATAAAAAATGCACTAGTCCAATATATAAAATGGAAGAATCCACTGGGAGCAAATGGGTTAAATTGGGTATACTTTTTATCTATTATCAACCCACTATGCATGCCGAATTTTAAACGTGGAACCGTCCAATGTTTTATAAAGATAGAGTAAAGTTTGGCAAGATTTATATGTTCGTACATTTCCAATGACATACAGTTCAGACTCTGGTTAGAGTGCTTTTCAGGAGTCCCTCTGACATGAGGCTACACTGTTTGAAAAGCCAATGTACCGACACCCAAAGGCATTCTATACCAACTGCATATAATGTATGTGATATAAACGTTGATACTGCAAGTGCAATATACTGAAAACAGAAACGGGGCTTGTCTATTTCAAGTTGATCATATTGTACAAGTTTATATAGACAACGAGCAGCATGAAAACTAACTAATCACCATTATGTCTGACCAATACTCTTCTCTTAAACCATTACTCAATAAATACATCAGTGCAAACACAGTAAATCTGGATCAGACAGCTCGTATAGGAGCCGTCTGCTCAGGGTCTGCTCTTTTTGTTATGATATAATTATAGAAATGATTCTACAGTTTCGTGCTTGCCAGGCTATCCTGTATCCATGTGCTGTTATAACAAGTAATCTATCTAATATTCATGATGTCATTATATCTTACATGAATGTTATAGATTCCCATTCCCTCATATTGACGACTTTTGACGACTTTGTGAAACCATCGTGGTAAATAGAGCATTTGCTCCTATAGGAGCAAATGCTCTATTTATCACAATGGCGTCAAACTACAAAATTCTAAAATGTTCCTTTTCTCTAGTTAATGCTCCATTTCGGTAGATTTATTCAAAGAGGTTGTATCTAAAATAGCCTATGAGGTAATGGGTTAAAACAGAAGTATTTGGCTCAACCCTTATAGGACACCTTGAACATTAATTACATTCATTTGTATATTGGCAAATGAACATAGGAAATGTTGAACATGGCAGAAACTGTAGAATAATATTGTTCCAAAAGCAAACAAAGCAGACCCTGATCAGATGGCTCCATCAGGCACTGTCTGATCTGGATCTACTTTGTTTACAAATGCGTTTCTATGATATAACTGGTTAGGCCAGTGGTGAAATATTTCTGACGCAAGTAGCAAGACCCTTTGGGAACTTTCTGTCAAATTTTCATTCCGCATTAAACAGGCGTCTGGTTAAATAGACACCTGGGATAATTAAAATGTCATATGTTTCTCGTTTTAACATACATAGCTTAGATTGCTCTTCAATATGCATTGTAATTGCATTGATTTCCACATCATTTTGTTAAAGCTTAATTGCTTGGCATTTGATTAAATATTGGCTTATTAATTAAACCACTTCAGATATTCAACGCAGAGAAATTCCAGTCGAATTTGAAGGAATAAATTTCCTGGATAATTGCATTAAAGAAAACTAAAAGTTATTATCAGATTAAACCTTTCTTCCATAAATACGCATTTCTACGCCTTTGCAAACAGAGTAGATCCAGATGAGACGGCTCCTGCAGGAGCAGTCTGATCAGGGACTGCTCTGTTTGCTTATGATATAATCTATATATGATTCTACAGTTTCAAACAGCATGTGTTATTGTGCTATTATAGCACATTAATGTAAATAACATTCGTGACGTCATTTTATCTTTACATGAAAATTGATGGTGGAAAGGGTTGATATTCATCATAGAAGTATTAACTTTCTTTGTTTGACAACACAGGCCTTCAACTTTAAGCCTTTACTTCATGAATACAGCCTTTTACGCCTTTGCAAGCAGAATAGATCCGGATCAGACATATCTTGCATGAGATCAGGGTCTGCTATAATTGCTTATGGAATGACATAAATCTGATTTTAAGGTTCTGCCATGGCTAAAAACATCTCTTATTCATATTGCCATCATAAAAGTACTTCAGTTAATTACTACGAATGATGCCCTTAATTTTGACATGGATACTCATGGAGTCAAAGTTTAAAACAGAAGTGCGATATAGTAAAAACCCTATAAATCTAGTGAAATTTAGTATAAATATCGGTCTTGGGGACAGGTGGTAGCTTAATGCAGGGTGAAAGTCATGCAGAAAGCTCATAAAAGAGCTTTCTGTATGATTTTCATCCTGCATTAAGCAGCCATTCACCTGAACGTATTTAAATTCCTTTTTACTAGAATTCGGGTTTAGAGAGAACTTGCTGTATATGTAATTCAAACTCAATTTATATCACATAATTGAACAATGTATGACAGTATCATCATAGTTCGCAAACATGTGATAATCTACTAATTTTGGTAGAAAACTTTGTGATTGTAACATGTCTCGTGCTCATATTACTACAGAGTTTAGAGATCTTCTTAAGCAGAAACGATTTGTCTAGGTGATCATTCCTCCATGTACAACTGACCACTTACAGCCAATGGACCTTTCTGTGAATAAATGTTTCAAATAATTCATGAAGAAACAGTTTCAAAGTTGGTACAGTGAACAGAATCGTTTTGGCGAAAGTGGCAGTTGTCAACAGTCTGTAGATCTGATATTCACTAAAATGAAACCACTGAGTGTCAAATGGTTGTGTGAGCTTTACCAGCTTTTGTAAGACAATACAGGCATCCTGAAAGCTGGATTTAAGGAAATCCTTGACAACATTGAGAACCTTGGTGACAGTGTCTGTGAACCTATATATTCAGATTAGATACTAGCAAGGGTTCATACTGTGCATGATAAAAAGACAGGTATTCAAATGCCAGTCAGAATTCATGATTTTATTTCAACATAAAATGTACAATCACATGGCAATCTGTTATTAAAACATACGTACATTATAAACAAGCAACAATATGTATGAATTTTAACAAAGACATGTCAATTAACATTATATGTCAAGGATGACACATGAGCAGGACTTTTAGCCTCATTTTATGGTTTCATTTTATTGATATTTTACCATGTATAGATAAATAATAAATTTTAATAAATTTTAAACTTCTATCAATTTCTTTTTGCGACCAGTCTTTTTAGTATACTTGGAATAGTACTGATGGAAAATTTGGTTGTAAAATATCATTTCCACCAAAATTCAAATATCCAAAACAAGAAAGTTTAATTTTTGTGAAAATAACCAAATTAACCATCCACCAAAAACCCCGATATACGGTATATCACGAGTTTGGGTTGTTTTCGGTTAACACGTGTACACGTATTTCGCTGTGCAATCACTGCTGTGGAGTGCACTGGTTGCATAATCAAATTGTAAATAGTTCAGACCCTTATGGGACAGCTCCTGCAGGAGCTGTCTCATCTGGGTCTTCACTATTTACAGGTAGGTATATTGACGTGAATAGCAAGCGAAGGGTTAACCCATTTCCCTGTTCTATTTCAAATTTAATACCTATCGAATAATCATGGACAAAATAGATACGATAAGGTGGAAGGTGGAACATTGTAGTCATTTTAGGAAGTAAAGAAATAGGTCTTTCAAATTTCGTAAGCGAACAGAGCAGACCCAGATCAGAAGGCTCCTAAGGCAACTATAAGAAGGTCATTTTGTTTTTATACGAATTTAGACTAATTGTAAAATATACATCCAGACAGACAAGTCGATTATGAAAGATAGAGGGGGAAATAATTAAATCACGCCTAACGATTATGCCAACTGCCAACAGCACAATACACACTCAATTGATATTTATGAGTTGTGATACATTCGTCCACAAAGGAAACATTAAAAACGACACCGTTATCTTGAAGACATTTCTTCACCAGTTACAATATTAAACGTGATACATATGAACTATATATAACTGAGAAATATGAGGTTTTATTTTATGTGATTAACTGTACGAGCCTTCATGTAGTATAAGCACTCTGGGATAAGCGACGATCAAACTCGTCAAATAAAGCCGATTAAACCAAACCGTTTGACACTTTTATTTTGTCTTTGAAATTTCAACGAAGAAATGCTTTTTAATGTGGATGAGGAGATATTTATTGTCGACAACATTTGACCCAGCATACTGATGGCTGTACAGTGCAATAGATAAACGTACGTACTCAAATATTAAAATTGCCCTTTCTCAACCAAACCCTATGTTGTAACCACTCCTTAGAATCGTCTCTTCCACATAGGGTTTGGTGGAGGAATAAAGAAGTTATATTTGAAAATGTTTCATTTTACGTATCTTATCTGGACCTCTGTTATATATGTATATTAACTATTACCAATTTGCTCCCTGAATATTCAGGCGAGTAATGACTTCATAATATTAATTATCTTTAATTGTTAATGAACAGAGGATAATTTAGTCATGGCAGAAACTATTGAATCAGATGTTATTCAATAAACAAACACAGCGTATCCTGATTAGATGACTCCTACAGGCGTCATCTGATTTGGATCTGCTCTGTTTGCAAAGGCTTATCTAAGAAGTAAAGGGTTAAATAAAATAAGAAATACAGATATAGCAACACTTTTATCAATTATGTTATTTTATTTTACCAGAAGAAATATTGATTTTATGTTATGTAATACTTTTATTCATGAACGCTCTTTATGAGCAGAAAATCACTAGGAAAGGTTTCAAAACAATGATTATTATGTCAGTTTAGTTCAACTATTTATACTTAAATTCACGTTATAAAAATAGTCAAGATCATGTTACAACAGTAGTCAAGTTCATGTTACAACAATAGTCAAGTTCATGTTACAATAAAGTCAAGTTCATGTAACAACAATAATCAAATTCATGTTACAACAACAGTCACGTTCACCACCAACATCATTGTTGAATTTCTCTGTCGTTTTCAACGTAACTCTTTCGCTGCAAAGTGTCAATCTGTGATTACTTGTGTAAGTTTGGATCCTGATGAGAAGCCGAGTAATTCAGGATTCAAATTGTTTGATGTTCTTATTATATTTTTGAAAGAAAATAGCAGACAGTAGATTTTGCAAGAGATAATACGAACTTACGGTTAAGATCGAAAGAAGGTTTTGTTACTTTGCAGCGTTTTGCATTTTAAAGATCAAAGTTGAGGATTTGAAATTCCAAGGATAACATTTTCTATTCCCAAACGTTATAGAGAACAATTCGAAAACAACCTAATGAACATTTCTTTATTGTGTGTGTTTTCAGTGTTAACAGGGAGGCACTGGTACAATAAACGTTAAGCAAGCAACTTTCGAAATGTTGCGACTTATCAGGGTCCAAACTGTTGAACACATTGTTTGCATTGAAAGAAATTGCATAGACATTTGTGTTTTGAAATTAAACTAGGCGAACATATGTGAAGATAACATTTGCTTAGCATACTTTAGGTTAACCTTTACTCCATATATACGCCATTTAACGACTATACAAACAGGATAGACCCAGACCCCGCAGGAGTCATCTAATCAGAGCCTTCTGGGTTTGCTTATGGTATTACATGTATATAGTTCTGATTCTACAAATTCTTTACTGGTCAAACTTGCCTTTGTGCATGTGTCATTATAGAAATAACCTAATTGATATTCGACATGTCATTATGTCTTACATAAACATTCAATATTCCTACACGACGTTAACCCTGCATTAAGCTGCCACCTGTCTCCAAGACCGATATTTATACTGAAATGAACTTCTGGTTTAGAGGGATTTTACTGTATAAATGCTAAGTTCTGAAAGTAGGAGATCCTTCGCAAGCAAAAAACAACAATGCAAAAAGGGAAACTTGCAGACTCGGTTTTATGGAGTCTGCTCATGAGCAGTTATGAAAAATGCAGCACTACTCACGTCCTCTAGCACCGGCTGAAGCGGTATTAATTTTTCTAATGACATCGAAACTAATGATTCCGAAGGACCAGAAAATATAACGACACTATTTAATTTAATTACTTATTTAAGAATTTAATTACCAAATATTGGACATGGAAATTTAAAAGACATCCATTGCCAGGATGAAAATAAGCATTTCTAAAATATACCCGTATGCTTTTAACCCTTTACCTGATAGAAGCGGCTTTTAGCGTGTTTGATTTATTCCTCCGCTGAAGAAAATAGTTCAAATTCATACAGTCATGAACATATTGCATAATAAATATTTTCTATATCCTAGTAGGTGGTAGCTTAAAGCAGGCTGAAAGTAAAGCAGAATGCGCCTTAAGGCGCATTCTGCTTTACGTTCAACCTGCTTTAAGTGGTCATATGTCTTGAAAACTAGAAACAGGCTATTGGGTAAAGGGTTAATGGATGAAACGGTTCATGTGACGTGGAAGTTAAATCACGTGATCAGTTTGTGATGTTGAACTCGGTATGCAAATTATCCTGTATATGGCAATGCAATAATTCAACTGGAGTTATTGAAATCATTTGGGGCGTAGCTTATAATGCGCACTTACGCACGTGCGTAACATCAACCTGAAAGCTGAAAACATTAGTATGGCAAAAAAGGAACAAAACTCGAAGGCTAAGTGGGTAGACTTTGATATGTATATCTTGACATGTACGCTTTAGCCCATTCCCTCATAGTATTGCCTCTTTAAAAGTCACCCATTGAAACCATGGTTATAAATAGAGCATTAATTTTGCTCCTATGGGAAACTATACAATTCTATGTTTTCCTGGGGGAGTATGCCCCCCGGAACCCCATAGCCATGGTGCGTATATTACGCTCCTGTCATTTGCAAACGACCTATATATGCGCGAGTAAATTTGTATTTGGTGTTATAATGTTTATTGTATCGCTGAGAGTGAATGACTGGACTAGTTATGGTTATGCTTATCCATTTACTCCATAGATACGCCTTTTAACTCAATTGCAAACAGAGTACACCCAAATCACACGGCTCCTGTAGGCTCTGGTTGCTGATATGATAATATAGATCTCATTGTACAATTTCTGCCATGGCTTAAATCCCTATGTTCTTATGGCGTTACAAAGAATCAGCTCATAAATATTCATTGAATAATGAGTTAATCAAACATTTATGATTTACAAGGGATGCGTGTCTTGTTACAACTTCAGATAATACGGGTTAAGTTGTATTTCATGTTACCAGCCTTTCTACTAAATTCGATCAAAAGAAATGGATAAGTTGTGTTCCTATTGCATTACCTTGTATATGCAGTGTCCACGCGATTAGGCGGCGTCAATTATACATGGTCGGTGCTTTCATTCAGTATTATACCTTTGAATGTCCGTACATTGAGAAACGATGAAGATGCGTATCAAAAGAACAGTAGAGGGCAGTCTGGTCAGTTTCTGTTCTTTTTCATATCAAAGATGCGGTAGATCTGACGTATCTAAACCTTTCATACTTTTATTCGTCATGATGAACGAGTTTGAATTTTGAGCGTAAACGGCACGTTACTTTTCCCTGCATCGAACGAGGCAATTCTTTAGACTGCTGAATTAAAAGCAATATTGCAGTTTTAATTTGTATACCAATAGGACCTCCTAAAGTGTAACTTGATGCACGGACATGTATCAAACAGTTTGAAATAAATGAAAAAGTAGTAAAGTCAAGCAGGCAAAGCCACATGCAAGACGCAACCACCACCAAAACACCGATAGACAGCATGACACACACACACACACACAACCACACACCCAAACGCACACACACACACACGAAATGAACACAGAAAACACCAAAAGACACACAAGAACCAGGGACAAACGTTCCACAACATGAACAAACCACAAGCACAAATACGGAAGGCAAACAAAAGGAAAGGTGACAAAGAGAGTACCGCCTTGGCACGGTCAGCAGCAAATACACCACTGGGGGTTTAAACCGGTTTACGGACGTCCTAACCTCACACTTCTCTCAAAGTCACCCTAGCTTTACAAATATTGTAAATAAAGGTATCCCCGCTGGACTTACCCACAACATAGACGACGGTGAACACAGGACAACATGTAAAACATAGCATAATAACTGTGACAATCCGTCAAATATGTACTCAATGACTTTGCTGAAGTCAGAGCACCTGCAGGTAAGCCGTTAAGGGCACGACAGGGAAAAAGTAATACATGAGTCTGGTAACTCATTTTTGTCATATAGTACAGATATACTTTCGGTGATGAGCAGGACCAGTTCTGTGAAGGTTGCGTATAGGTATATGTATTTGTGCGCACTTCATTTGCCTCTAGGATTACTGTAGACTATCAATTTATCTTTATTTTATTTTACTATTCATCATACGGCATCTCCTGTTGGACTTTTGTTCTGTATTTATTCAATATGTTGTTGTCATTGCAGAGACGTTTTACTACGCACTGTTTGTGCAATCTTCGCGAGACGTTTTCCCGTGTAGATGTTTATAATACCGGTAGTATACAGTACATGTATATATGTTATGCATGCTTTAGAAGAATCTTTCTTTCATCAAAACATGTCCATGTATTTTTTTAAATTGTCTTTTTAAACTCTGATTTCACGTATACGTGTAGCTCTTCTGAGCATTTGCCAGATAAACCCTTCTCTTGCTGAATGTTCTCCTTCTTTACTCATGCCCTGTTGTATACATGTAATTACATATATATTCACTGTCTACAATTATTTCTCTGTGCAATCACTGCAGTGCGGTGCACTGGTGGTTGCACAATCAATCTGTAAATAGAGCAGACCCTGATGAGACAGCTCCTGCAGGAGCTGTCTCATCTGGGTCTTCACTATTTATGTAGGTATATTGACATGGACAGCAAGCGAAGGGTTAAAACACATTCTCTGTGTTTGTCTGCAATACGGTGTCTCTTGACTTCAAATCAACAATAAGATGACATACAGCGAGACAGAAATGTTCAATTTAGGAGTCTGGTAAATCTGTTAAATTTCGGACGAAATTTGAACACAGCAAAATGACCTATCGGTAGTCTCTCCTACACATAGCTATTCCATTCAGCGTTTTTTCGTTTTATGTTGTCATGACACTAGTTTCATATTTTATATTAATCTGCACTATAATGCCAAAAGTATTCCAAATAAACAAGGAAAATACAACTACATTACATATATTCATCTAGGAGCTATCTGATCTTGGTCTACACTGATTGCAAAGGACAGCTGACTCGTATACCGCCCCTAAAGGGTTAAATTTCCAAAAGGAGATTATTGCCAAAGCAATAACACTTACGAAGCAAACATTTACAATATGTAATCCAACATACATTACAATTGTTTATATTAACCCTTTCCTTCATATAAACGCATTTTCACGCATTTGCAAACAGATTAGACCCCTATCGGACGGCTCCTATAGGGACCGTCTGATATGGGTCTACTCTGTTTGTTAATGGAATTTGATAATTCTGTTTCTTTCCTAAAATGTCTACAATGTTTTACCTTCCATGTTTCATTATAACTAGTGTGTTCATGAATATTCAATAAGTATTGAAATTTGGAATGAACACAGAGCAGGGATAATGTTAATCTAACGGCCGTCCTGCTGTTTGTGATTGGTTAATTGCAGCACTGCCTCTTAGAGGACAACGTCGTCAACATTATTTTAAAGGAGACTGCTTCTTTTTCATATTAAATGTGGAAGCACCGATAACTGATGTTTAGTAACAGAATGCTATCGGTAATTGTTCAACTGTTTGACAGAACACAGTTCGACAAGGGGGTTGGGGAAATAGCTAATTGCCCAATTACCAGAACCATTCGGTAATATATGTATGTCTGGTGATTTGACAGTAACTGAAATTACTCGTGACAGAGTTTAGTCCTACAGATTGATTTCTGGTTGCTTTGAACAAATCCGTTTGAGACAAAAACAGTTACACATATGTTCTGTATGAACTGATATGATAGATATTGCTGAAAGGATCGACGTCGATTTGAATAATAAAACTATTTTATTTTTAGTACAATATCGCTGTAAACTCCTTTAAACCAGAAAAAATGTCGATGTAAGTATTATGTTCCACTAGAATAAAGTGACATTTACCATTTGTATGTCATTTTTCTTAATTAAGCTATTGTAGAGTTATAATACATATTGCAGTAAAACCCCTCTACATCGCAATTCTAGTAGAGAAGAATTTAGATACTTTTTGACTACTTAATTTAGGGTGACTTTTACCCTGCATTAAGCTGCCACCTGTCTCCAGGACCGATTTTTATACTAAATCGAATGTCCGGTTTAAAGAGGTTTTACTGTATATCAAAAACAATAAATACACCGTTTAAACGACCACAAAAGTGAAGATACATGTGTGCGTGCGTGCGTGTGTGGTATAGTGTGGTGTGGTGTGGTGTTGGTATGAGGTAGCATGGTGTGTGTGCGTGTATGTGTGTGTTTGCATTGGTAATGGTTGCGTCTTACGTGTGGCTTTTCCTGCTTGATGTTACTACTTTTTGCATTTAGTTTAAAGCAATTGTATTAAATTGCCTTTGTGTGGGAAAATATCATAAGTAAACAAAACAGTTCGAGTAGCATCGCTAACATGCAAAATACAATTAGATTTTAAACAATTACCACTTATTAAATAACGATACGAACAAGTCGTGCAGTTGATAAGCGTACACATCATACAAATAATACTTACTTCCGATGTGCATGCACCGCGCTCCTCCATTTGTGCCAAGATAATTTGCAATTATATCAAGGGGACCAGCAAACTTTTCATTGTTTTAATATTTTTCGTGAAATGTACTACTAAGGAAAAAGGCTTGTCTCATTTATGAATTCATTCGACAATATGTCTATTTACAATAGCATGCAAAGCAATTCGCACCATTGGCCAATAGTCTAATACGTCGGTCTTTGACAGTTTCCGTAAGGAAATAATTATTGACCAACAAACCACCGACAAATGATCTAAACCAAAACATCGACGATATATGAACAATTATCATAAGGAACAATTAACAGATATGAATAAATATTAATAGTATTTTCTCTAATGCGCGTTTCATTACATATTGAAACTTCGTCCAATATCAAACCAGTACCTTCCTTAACCCGTTCCCTAACGAATACTTATAAATGCAGGATATGATCACATGTTTTACAATGTAAAATGTTTGAGAGATGTTTGGCTTATACAAACAAATGTAAGAACATATTTTTTTTTATATAATTCCGTACGCAAATAGAATAAATCCTGATCAGACAGCTCCGACAAGATCTGTCTGATCTGAGTATTCTCTACCTGCAACAGCATGCAAAAAGTGTTTATATTGGAGATGCGAGTATGTTACGTTGGACAGATCTTTTACCTGTAAGATTAACACGTTCAGTAAAAGTTGTAGGGATGTTTTTTTACTGCAGATCTAATACACTTGAGAAAATTGCCATTTGTTTCACTTCTCTTCTCCTGTAAGCCTTTTCAACAGTCAATCATCTGATCCAGGTGACTCGACATCCATTTGTATTTTGACAAGTTGAAACAATCACCATAGTTTGGATTATTAACTTCTACCAAAGATTTTCGAAAGGTAAACAGTAACACCCCCCCCCCACACACACACACACACACACACACACGCGCGCGCGCGCGCGCGCGCACACACACACAAAACCGGAGGTTAAATTTAGTATAAATATCGGTCTTGGAGATAGGTGAGTGCTTAATGCAGGATGAGAGTCAATCAGAAAGCTCCCACAGGAGTCTGCATTAAGCAGTCGCCTGCCCAAAAGTATTTAAATTCTTCTTTACTATAATTCTGGTTTAGAGAGGCTTTACTGTAGTTCACATGTGCGTGTTAGGCCTGTATGTAAGCCAACAACCTGTTTCATTCTTTCGTAGGCATAGAGTTTATTCAATTCTTTTAATTGGTATTGCATAATTTAAACGCGCTTTGGGTTGATAAATAGGGTAGTTTTGAGAATGACAAGCTAACAGAATCACGAAGTAGAAGGCATTTGCCTACTAGTTGGAACAAATTAAGAGCAGAGTAATTGGTAGATAGGGTAACGTATTACATTGTAAGTGAACAAACTACAAATTTACTAAATACCGAGAGGAATTCAAATCAAATGGTTTGTTAGGTACAAATTAATTTCAAACACGGTGAAAACTAATGACAGTTGCAGTTACGCGCGTATTTCACACTGATGTAAAGCAATACCTTTCTAAATTGGCCCCGTTATGAATAAATATAAGGATCCCTAGAAACAAATGTTTACTAGAACCCTTCATTCCATAGATAACGTCTTTTTACACCTTTGCAAACAGAGATTAACCCGTCTTTCTTTTTTTGCTTATGAAATGATATATATGTATATGATTAATACTCATGATGTTATTACTTCTTAAATGAAGATTCATGATGTCGATGGTTCGGCTGACATTAATGACAAGTGCTAGTTCCCATTATAACTGTCTTCCTGCATTAACGTGGTAGTCTCTGTTTTCAACGCGTATAAAAATGCCGTAATTCGTTGTACAACAAAAGCTTTTAAGTGCCACAAGGCATATTCCGATAGTATCAGTGGAGTATGTATTAATTCTTTATCAATCTAAAAGTTAAAAGTTAATAAACTAGAAATATATCCATGGCTATGAATATCCATTATATTGTTATGTGAATAAATTTCTGCGCCCATTTATCTCTCAAATGGCTACTACAGGTTAGGTTTGTATGGACATAAAATAATTACTAAAAACGACATAGAAAAATATCGCGGAACAAGAAGAAAGAAATCAATCGTATGATGTAAGTGAATCACGTGACCATGGACTGCAATTTGTATATTATAGAACTCTGTTCAATTTTGAATTCGATCGATAAACAAGAATAGAGAAACTAGAACTGACAAAAATGCAAGAAACTGGTTCAATATTTCCCATGTTTCTTGTTTAAGCAGACGGCGTGTTTCGACTGGGACTGCTATCTCTAAAGTTATTTTCTATTCAGCTTTGAACGCGTAGTTAGTTAGTTGCCATTTTTGTTTACTTTCTTTGAGAGCAGATGTCAATTCAAAAATCGATAGTTTCGATTTTTCACAAGGAAAATGATGCTAAATATATAAAGGACCTTACCATAACCATGTACCAATCGTGTCAGTTTACCTTGTGATAATTTTTCGTTAATGTTCTTGGCATGAAGTTCTGCATGACATAACACATGTTACGACGAACGGACATGGTACAGACTTGCATGTAATTCCTGTTCTAAAAGGGGGCATACCTACAAAGGGATCATCATTTACCTCCGTGTTTCATATATATTGACATGAAGTAAATAAACATGTGAAAGAGAAAACTATACGTGCTTTCTTTCATATAAACGCATTTTAAGCACTTGCAAACATAGTAGACCCAGATCAGACGGCTCCTATCTGGCACGTGTACGAAAAATGCTCTTTTGACATTAACGCAGACGGCAATATTTGCAGACGACACTTTCTTAAACATGGTTATCTTCTATTAAAGAGACTTGAGAATAAATTGTATATTTGCAATGTTTGGGTATGTCTTCAAATAATCTTATTTAGATAATAATTTCCTTTCGGTGTTAACTCTTATCCCGCTTTCAACGCCCGAAACTTTTTGACAATATGCAATAGTTTTACAAAAACTAGATAAGAGATTAGATTAGAGACTCAATCAAAAGTGCATTAGATCCAAATTTGAGCATACGTTTTTCCACTGCTGTATAAGGGTTAAGAAGGATGGTGCGCCATTAGTTTTATTAACGACATACCATCTGTATAAAGGTGAACAATTTATAAGGTTGTTTTGATCTGCAGCATGAAAAATTATCCAGTCAGTATGTCTATATATGGCATCTGTACGAAAAAAAATGCTCTTTTAGCATTTGAGCAGACGACACTATTTGCAGACGATACTTCCGTAAACTTGGTTATCTTCTATAAAAGAGACTTGAGAGTCTAGTGTATATTTGCAATGTCGGGATATGTCTTCAAATAATCTTACAGTATAACCTGTTTTTGACGACCATCAAAAAGAGGACTAATTATTAAACTGTAGGGCAGGTGGTTGATTAATGCAGGTCAAAAGTAATGTAGAAAGCTCCTACATGAGCTTTCTGCATTACTTTTGCACTGCATAAAGCAACCACCTGCCTGTTAAGATTTCTGCATTCAATCAATTCAAAGTTGCTTAAGACATGTTTTACTGTATTTAGATAATAGTTTCCTGTCGGTGTTAACACTTATCCTGCTTTCAACGCCTAAACTTTTTGACACTATGCAATATTTGTTTTTAAAAGCTAGATATATTAGGAGTAAGTCAAAAGTGCATTAGATCTAAATTGAAGCAGACATTATTCCTTCATTGTCGTATAAGTGTTAAGAAGTATTTTGTACCATTAGTTTTATTAACTACATACCGTCTGTTCTAAAGGTGAACACTTTATAAGGATGCTTTGATCTGCAGCATCTAAGTTTATCTAGTCATTATGTCTTGTCTCGACCTTTGCTTATTCTGAAACTCCTGGCGGTGGCTATACAGCGAGTATCCAGATCAATCCCGCTTTACCACGCACTGATCGGGACCAAGCTGTTTGGCACTGTCCAAATAATGTCTGTAATTTTCGGAGAAGTTAATAGTGTTTAAAATGCAGAAGATGGGTGTTTGGTTAGACAAAAGTACACCAGCAGAACAGGGATTCGTCAATTAATGCGACCATACCATTCTGCCTGTAATGCTTAATTAGGCTTCTAACACTAATCCTTTGATGTTGTTTACGGCTTCCTTCTTTTTATACAGTAACATCCCTCTAAACCGGACGTTCATTTAGTTTAGATATCGGTCTTGGAGACAAGTGGCCGCTTAGTGCAGGGTGAAAGTCATACAGAAAGCTCATCTGGGAGCTCTCTGCATGACTTTCAACCTACATTAAGCAGCCATCTGAATAAATGTATCTAAATTGTTCTCTACAAGAATTCTGTTTTAGAGAAGTTTAACTTTAGTCTAAATACTGTTTGACTGAACGTTTTCGCTCTGTAGAATTAATGTAGTTCTTTGCAATGCCGCCATTCATTAACCCTTTAGAAAAATAAAGTCTTACAAACACTATGATCTGTTAAAAGTGTTTAAAACAAGTAATGCACGCCATACGTTCTCAGACAAGGCAACGATAGGTTTAAAATAATTATTCGTCGTCCATCCGACGTCACACAGTTTGCTAATTTCCGTCTATTATGATCAGTAAATGAAGAAAACAAAAATAATAAATTGCACCAAACGACACTAATAAATTGCAGCAGACGACACTATTGGCAGACGATAATTATCTAGCATATAATGAGTCGATCATAACGAAGGTTACTATATGCGCCGTACAGATAGAAATGAAGTCTCTTCGAATGCTGATGGACAACCAATGCAGACATCGACGTCTTTGAATGTTCAACAAGTCGCCAATGTCGCAAAAATGCACCACGACAAATAGTGCAGTCCCAGATTAGACGCCGCCTTTTCAAGACGTCGTCTGATCAGGGATTTCACTGTTTGTCACAGTCTCTAGTTCTAGATCTGTGTTTTATTCCTTTGAATTCTGTATTTATTTATTCCATTTCCTTATTTAACCGAATGATTGCAGATGACAATTAGAAATTTGGCGCCGAAAGGGTTAAATCAACTTTCAAATGTCGCAAGACACGTGGCACGTGACTCTTCAAGTTTTGCGGTAGGTAAATGCTAGGCGAAAGTAATGTCAAGAACATTCTGCATGATATGTGTTCTGCATCAAACAGTCTTTTTTATTTTAACTCAATTCTTTCAAGGCTATTTTAGAAGCACCATATTTGAATAAATCTACCGAAAAGGAGCATTTACAAGAGAAAATGACAATTTTAGAATTGTGTAGTTTAGAAACCATTGTAATGAATAGAGCATTTGCTTATATTTATCACAATGGTTTCAAAATGAAATTGTTGTTTTTATAAATAACATAGTAAATGTTTTATGTCTTGGTGTGCGTTTCGTCACGTTTTGTCTTGTAATTGTGTTATTTTGTATTTGATGATGTTTGGTGCCGTGTCCTTGTGTTATTTTGTATTTGATGATGTTTGGTGCCGTGTCCTTTTGTGTGAAGCGCTCCCTGTATGACTATTTTCCCACCTTAACAGAGGCGTCAGGAGGGAATGGGTTAAAGAGGCTCGGGTATATTCAATATGGTGTCATTGTAGAGAGGTTTTACTATGTACTGTGTGCGCATTCTTCACGAGACGTTATTTCGTCCAGTTGCTTATAATATTTTATACGCTTTGTGTATTTTAGAGACAATCTATATTCCATAGAATATACCCATGGAATGTTTAACGCTTTTACACTTATCTCGCTTGTGTGCGTGCTCCTTCTAAACATTTGCAATTTTAGAATTTAGAAAATTACTATAAATTTATTCAGGTAATTGTCAATGTCAGTGTTAACTGATCCCTTTATAGACAGCCATGTCTTTACATTTCCTTTTATGATTAACGTCGGGGAAAATTAAAAACACATTTGTTAAAGCAACATATAATCTGTGTATGGCTTCATTGTGGTTTCCCTTGATTTCAAATCAATAATCAGATAACAACCAGCGAGACTGAAGTGTTCAATTTCGAGAATACTGGTGCCGAATACTGGCGCATGTAGACGTGGCATTATCTCCCAAATTTGCTTTTTTAAACAGCGTGGATAAATCCAACTGTTAAAACTGCAATATACATCAATGACAATGGATTGAGAGCTATATGTAGTGTTATGGGTAAGACGTTCAAACTATCTGGTATTTGTATATATTACATAGTCCAATATACGTTCGTATCATATAATTCGAAGTCGACTTTTCACAGTTGAACATATCTGTAACGGTTGCCCAAAAGGCCAGTTCTAGGCTTTAAAGACACCGCGTAGCTTACTGGAGGACGAAATGTGTGTAGAAAGCGCCAATCGAAGGTTATATTACTTTCGATTAGCATTAAGCAGCCACCATCTATTAATAGCACAAGTGTTCCTTAATTGTCAACTGTAGAATATTGTTAAATTGATCATTATCGCTTTTATATGTAATCAGGAGCGTAGCTTAATCCAAATGTAATGTACGCACCGTGGCCATTGGAGTCCGAGGGCATTTGTTGTAATAATCACAATGGTTTCAAAAGGTGACTTATACAGAGGTATCAAAAGGCGTCAATATGAGGGAATGGGTTAGAACTTAAATGACAAAACAGAACGTTTATCAAAGTCTACCCCCTCCCTTTAATTTAGTTTGTTTTACATCGTAACTCACATCAACGATGTCGTAATGAATGTTCATGTTATGTAAAACGTATGCATGTACTTGAAATGTAATAGTATTGACAGTTTTTTAATAAAAAAAATACTTGAAAGGAAAAACCTAATGAAAAAAGAAGCGATATAAATATCAATATCGCCAAGAACAAATTTCCTGACATCAATTTAAATGAAATTCACATGAAAGTTCGCACACACACACGCGCACACGCATGCACGCACGCACGCACGCACGCACGCACGCACGCACGGACACACACACACACACACACACACACACACACACACACACACACACACACACACACACACACACACACACGCACGCACGCACGCACGCACGCACGCACGCACGCACGCACGCACGCACGCGCGCGCGCACACACACACACACACACACACACACACACACACACACACACACACACACACACACACACACACACACACACACACACACACACACACACACACACACACACACACACACACACACACACACACACACACACACACACACACACACACACACACACACACACACACACACACACACACACACACACACACACACACACACACACACACACACACACACACACACACACACACACACACACACACACACACACACACACACACACACACACACACACACACACACACACACACACACACACACACACACACACACACACACACACACACACACACACACACACACACACACACACACACACACACACACACACACACACATGTTTAGATATATCCGCTATCTAAGAAAAGAATGATTACGATTGCCTGTCAACATTAAGGTGAAGACCTAGGAGGTATTGCGAAAGAGAATAAGGTGTTTCATTAGTCAAACTGGCCGGCCCTTTTAGTAGGGGTGACACTATAAGAAATAATATAGGTAGAACACTGAGGCCAATTTAGAAAATAAACAAACCGTACAAATTCAATCAGCAAACAGATCAGATACCGATCCTACAGGAGCCGTCTTGTCTGGGTCTGCTCTGTTTGTAAATGCGTGAAAAACGTTTATATGAAGGAAAGGGTTAATTTTGATATATAACATGTTATCCCTATATCCAGCTGACAACCTGCATGTACGACTTTGACAAACTATGCCTGATCTCTATATCCAGCTGACTCCCTGTATGGACGACTTTGACCAGTACAGTAGAATTTGCCTTAAGCCGCCATCAAAAAGAGGTCTATTTATGGGTCTGTAAGGTATGTGGTAACTTAATGCAGGTGAAAAGTAATGCAGAAAATTCCTACAGGAGCTTTCTGCAATACGTTTGTCCTACATAAAGCAACCACCTGAGTTTTGAGACTCTTGTGTTCAATAAATGAATGACCGCTTAAGGCGGATTCTACTGTATTACAGTTTGACTAAAATGATCGATGGACAATTTAACGTCTATATATAAAACGCGTTAACGAAACATTTCTCTCGTGTTTCCACCACGCCCGGAGTTGTCTAAAAAGGTGACAAATTTAATGAGTTACGGGTTAGGTGGAGATATGAAAATATATATGTTCTGCATAATATTGGGAAAGAAAGTACTTGTACTGAATAATAACATTACAGAGTTGATACAATAGTGGAAATGTGGACGAGAGAGCATTGAGAAATCATTGATTGTCTAATGGAAGAGAGAGAGAGATGGAAAGAGAGAGAGGGGGAAGGAGAGATACAAACAGACATACACGGTGAGAGACAATGAGAAAGAGAGAGAGATAGAAACTATTTTGGATTCAGATAATGCGCTTTCATTTTCCTCGAAAGTAGTAAATAGCACATGTATTATCCTCCCAATTTGACCTGAGACTCGATTAGATTTCGGCGTGTTTATCGGGATTGTTCGTAATACTCTGTGACAAAACATAGCAAACCAAAAGCCGGTAATAATCATGTTCCACGAGGAGTGTACAGTTAACCCCCTCTAATGCGACCACTTAATGAATACACATGGCTATCTTTATAATCAGGTGGTTGCTTAATGCAGGAAAAAAGTTATGCAGAAAGCTTTTCTGCATAACTTTTGTCTTGTATTAAGTTACCACCTGCCTTTGTAAACCTGGATTATGCCCCTTTTTGCTGGTCGCATTAGATGGGATTTACTGTATTCTTATAGTGCATTCTTATACCTTCGGAAATTTATTCGAAGATTACCGACGATAATACACGGAATATGCATGAGTCTTGGGTCAAATTGGTAGGATAATATTTGCAAGCTGGAATAGACAACGGTTTCTTGAAATATATAAATATAAGTATTAACTCACTTACGATAATTAATTGTGTTGTCTGAGAATTATCGTCTGCTACAATTCTCAAGATTAACTTTTCTTCTATTCAGTTAACATTCCTTGGATCCTGATGATCCTTTCTGGATCCAAACACTCATCGCATTTCTTCGCCAGGGTACAATGATTGAAACACACATGCTATGCTGTTAGACTGGAGCGTAACTCAAATAGAGTACAAAGCGGTTTTGATCCGGAGTAAAAACGGTTTTGATCCTAATCAAACACCTGATTTATTATAATCAAATTATCTATTCAAATAGTAGCATCGATCTACATATTCAAGTAGATTTGTTAAACTCAATGTTTAAAAAACTGAATTTGAAGTACACTTATGATCTGGATACAAACGTTTCAGTGATCATCTTATTTGAGATCTATCATATGGGGAGCAATTTTCTAAGATTAGATATATACATGGTCCAATTGAACTTCAATCATTGGCTGAATCGAAAATATCGCGAGTTGTTGGCTATTCAACTCGTATTTGCACGCTTTCCAGCAAAATCTCACAGGTGTGGATAATAACAAAAGAAAACTACAACGAAATCATTCGTTCACCAAACTTCGTAGATGACTGCTGCAAGTGTTTCTGTGTTTGTGAAATTGCGGAGTCTGGCTATGTTTGTGAAATTGAGGAGTCTGGCTAGAGTTCACCGGCCAGTGAGTATTATCATTTGTTAAGGAGGGAATCGTTATTGAGAGGACCGTTGTAGGGAGGGAGCACTGTAATAGTACGTGAAAATTTGGCCATGGCAGAAACTGTAGAATGTTTTATTTATATCACAAGCAAACAGAGCAGACTCTAATCAGACGGTTCCTATAGGAACCGTCTGAATGAGGTCTACTCTTCTAGCCATGGCGTGAAAAGGCGTATTTATGGAGTAAAGGGTTAAGAAATAATGTCGTCATAAATATTAATGGCATATGAACTCAAGACGGCAATATCAAGGAATAGTAAACCACTCTCTCCATCCGAATCGGATTACCCTTGCTTCTTCCTCCATACAATTTTGTATTTATATATATATTACTTCCGGAATATTGAAAACAGTGGAGGCGCGCGCGCGCGCGCGCGCGCGCGTGTGTGTGTGTGTGTGTGTGTGTGTGGGGGGGGTATTCCAGGATATTGTCATCACATTGTTTTTAAAAAACTGTAAAAACTATATTACTGGATAAGCTAACACGAACAGGCGGCTCCTGCTGGAGTGTCTACCCTGTGTATGAAGGTGTCAACTGTTTGTCTCTTTGAGGTAAAGGATTAATCTTCATCCAGTTAAGACATTACACCTAGTGACGCATTTTGGCGTTTCTGTAAAAGTCGCATTATAAACCCTTGTGATAATTAGAGCATTTGCTCCATAGGCTTCGTGTCAATCACTTCAGATTCATAATTTGTTTGCATGTGTCCAATTTGAGTATTATGGCTCCAATCCATTAGTTACGTCTTTAACGCCTGTGTAAACAGAGTAGACCGTGACCAGATGGTTCCAGTAGGAGTTATCAGGATCTACTCTGTTTGATTATGTAATATTGATCTGATTCTACAGTTTCTACCTTTGCCAAAACTTTCTGTGTGCACATGCCGGTATAAAAATGTGTCACAGTGTGTAGGTTTATCATAACTTGCACGGCCTTGCTGTACAATAACGTTTTTATGGCGACGTGGTAGAGTGTATGACTAAGAACCTGGCGACCCGTGTTCGATCCCGGGTCTGAGCGTGTATGTTTCTGAATAAGAACACCCGGTTACAAATGTATCTTAATTAATATTATTGATGCCATTACTTCTTACATTAATATTCAAGGAATGCATATTAAATATGAACCCTTCTCTTGCTGAATTTTAAAAATACATTTCTCCTTCTTTACCCATGCCCTCTTGTATAATTACATATATCTTCTGTGGAGTGCACTGGTTGCACAATCAATTTGTAAATAGTGCAAACCCTGATGAGACAGCTCCTGCATCTGGGTCTTCACCATTTACAGGTACGTCTATTGACGTGAATAGCAAGCGAAGGGCTAAGATTTGAATACGCGTTAGATATTAGATGATTCGTGTCAACCTTTACATCATAGAGATCATGCATTTGGCATCTTTGGAAACAAAGTATACACGGATCAGACGGTCCCTGTAGGAGCTTTCTTATCAGGGCCTGCTCTGTTTGCTTATGGAATAACTAGTTTCTGTCATGATCAAAATTGCCTGCAATTGTATGCCGTTAAAGATAGACATTCTTCTAATTCATATTCCATTAGCCACTAGAACAGACCCTGATAGACAGATTCCTGGTGGAATATACGTAAACACGCGTCTTTATTAAGTAAAGGATAAATACGTCCTGTGTTGTGTTATTCGGTTTACCCATGATTTCTGTAACTAGGTTGAACCTTTACAATTTACATGTGTATTAACGAGTAAAAATTATAGAACTCCGGTCAAAGGTAGATGATACATTGTACAAGAAGTCGAGCTCTAGGGACCGTCTGACCAGTGTCTGTTCCGTTTACTTATGGAATTATATAGATCTCACATGCTGCAGTTTCTGTCATGACACGTATAGATATTCTTCGGATTCGTATCCATAGTACCATTATTTCTTACATCTTACATGCATATTCATAAAGGAAAGGGTTAAAACGTGATAACATAGTCCTTGAAATACAGAGCTTCATTATGGTGGACGTAAAACTTTGCAAATAAATACACAGGAACCGGTATGGAACTATTAATACACAGGTAGCGGTATCGAACTTACTTTGTGAAGTACAGTAAAACCCCTCTAAACCGGAATTCTAGTAAAGCAGAATTTAGATACTTTAAAGCAGGTGGCTGCTTAATGCAGTGTGAAAGTCATGCAGAAAGCTCCAACAGAAGCGTTCTGCACTGCTTTCACCCTGCATAAAGCTACCACCAAGACTGATATTTATATCAAAATTTAACGTCCGGTTTAGAGAGGTTTCACTGTATATACACGTGGAATCTGCTGAACTGAAACAAAAACGTTTTGAAAAATGTTTACGGAGAACATCTGATGTGTATAGTTTTCACTTATTTAAATGGTTTTACTGTTATCATAACAGGCACATGGAACATTTATTTCTGAAATGAAATGCTGTAGATTTATTTTATAAAGTGCTCAATACTAATGTTTTCAACTCGGCTGGGTCCTGCGTGCTTTTCAGCATTTGTATACACATGTGTTTCACACAACAGGTTCGATGTCGCTACCTATGGAAAATTTTAATCGATAAATTAAAAAATGCATATGAATTATACATACATAAAATAATGGTCTCGCCATTGAATGAAAAATGTGTCGTACGTGATAAGTTTATCCATACATACCATTGTTTCATGTTTATTTAATTAAGTTAAACGGATAAACTGTCTACAGTGAAAATATCTAAATGCTAAAACTGGGTACTGATCAATACTGAGCACAATGTCCGGACATTCATAATTACTTTTGAAAGGCATTTGAATCTAGATAGAGACGCATATTCTCAATACGACAAAAACTGTTTGACACCGATGATGTAACCGCGAAGTGCATGTATAATTAAACTACTATTACGGATATTTTACAACTTTTACGTTTTTAGCTCCACTTTTTCAAAAAGTGGAGGTATTGTCATGACCCTCTCGTCGGCGTCGGCGTCGGCGTTGGTTAACCTTTTTGTTAAGGTCCTTTTCTCAGAAACCATCAAAGATATTTGGTTCATATTTGGTATGTATGTTTACTATCACAAGGGGAACCCATTTCACAAGGGTAGGTAACTCTAAAATTAATTTTGCCATAATTATGCCCCTTTTTCGACTTAGAATTTTCATTGTTGGTTAAGTTTTATGTTCAGGTCCATGTCTCAGAATTTGTCAAAGATATTTGGCTCATCTTTGGTATACACATTAACTATCACAAGGGGAACCCATTTCACAAGGGTAGGTAACCCTAAAATTGATTTTGCCATAGTTATGCCCCTTTTTCGACTTACAATTTTCATTGTTGGTAAAGTTTTATGTTCAGGTCCATGTCTCAGAAACTGTCCAAGATATGTGGTTCATCTTTGGTATACATATTAACTATTACAAGGGGGACCCATTTCACAAGGGTAGGTAACCCTGAAATTAATTTTGCTGTTGTTATCTCCCCTTTCGGACTTAAACTTCCACTACACTATCCAGCACTAAAGAAAGTGGAGCGCGCTGTCTGCGGACAGCTCTTGTTATTCTAGGTATGGGCACAACCTGGCCCTCCTGGTGGAACAGGAGTCATAGACAAATTGTTCATACATCGTCTTGTGTAAAATCCTCGGCAAGTCAGTGCTTAGTAGTGACTTGATTTAAGAAATGAATGACGTGCTTCCGGTGTTCATGAGGTTATGCAACGCATAGCTTTACGAGCAAAGTTAGTGAAGCCCGAAGGGCTTCACGTGAATCTTTGCTCGTAAAGCTATGCGTTGCATAACCCATGAACACCTGGAGCACGTCATTTATTTCTTATATTTATATTCCATTGTATTTCTTATATTTAAGAAATGAATGACGTGCTTCCGGTGTTCATGAGGTTATGAAACTTTCTTTTTAGAATAAGGTTATATAAGG
This sequence comes from Azorinus chamasolen, assembly GCA_963576725.1. Lineage (NCBI taxonomy): Eukaryota > Metazoa > Mollusca > Bivalvia > Cardiida > Solecurtidae > Azorinus > Azorinus chamasolen. The sequence goes on along the minus strand of OY755243.1, from coordinate 63,218,975 downwards.
ACGTTGCAGGGCGAATGTAAATATAAGTTATTAACCCTTCGCTTGCTATTCACGTCAATATACCTACCTGTAAATTATGAAGACCCAGATGAGACAACTCCTGCAGGGTGTTCAAATATGAGAGTGAAAAGAAAACAAAATTGATAGCATAAAGTAGCGTTTACACGTAACAAAACAAAGTTTGATATCAAGTGATGTACATGTATATACATATGCAAATTCCGATGGGAGACCGAATTATTTGGCGACTGGTCAGGATCCATACCGTTTAGCACTCAAACTGTTCAGTTAACCCTTTCCTTCATATAAACGAGTTTTCACACATATGCAAGCACAGTAGACCCAGATCAGACAGATCCTAGAGGAGCCGTCTGATCAGCGTCTGCTCCGTTTACTAATGGAATTTGAAATGCCTGTCCATTTACTTACTATAATGGCCACAACCTTCCACCTCCCATATTTTATTTTAACTATTTTGGAATGAATAATCAGTAGGTATCACAATTTTGAATAAACATAGAACAGTGAAAAGGTTAACAGTAGCCTAACCGTTACAGTTTTAAACAATTGTTCGCCAATTTTAAGACCCAAATTTTGTGATGTATATTACATATTGCAGGGTTGGATTCAAGTTGTAATATCCATCTTTTTCTTTGTTTTAGGTATTGAATGACAGAATGCTGGAGATTGGAGTCCATGGCATTATGTATTGGACTTCTGGGTAAGCCACCATGTTTTAAAAGCTAGCATCATTATATTGTGAAAAAGTGCTGTTTCGCTATTTTTTTAATCAAATACCCAATGCATTTAACTCATTCCCTCATATTGACGATTTGGGCTACTCTGTAAAAGTCACTTTGTGAAACCATTGTGATAAATGGAGCATTTGCTCCTATAGGAGCAAATGTTCTATTTATCACAATGGTTTCAAACTTCTAAAATTTTCATTTTTTCTATTTAATTCTCCTTTTCGGTAGATTTATTCAAAGATGCTATATCTTAAAAAAACTATGCTGTAATGGGTTAAACAACAGCAAAACCTCTTCAAAATGGTTTAAAATCTGTTTAAATCTGGATTTAATTTAGCGCAGGATGAAAGACATGCAGAAATCTCCCTCAGCCACTGTCTTCACTACTTTCGCTTCGCATTAAACAATCTTATAGATTCTTATATTTATTCATAATAGTATGGTGTCGCTATAGCGAGGGTTTACTTTATTGACCTTGTAACAAACAACTTGGCCATTGACTACACACCGATCATCTGATCTAGATCAAACTGTTTGTTAATTCCATTTCCCGGTTATCAGGATAAAACACGTTCGGTTAACTTAAAGCTAACAACGATCCAATAAAGGGAAAAGATGCCTGTAATCTGTATCTTAACACTTGGCATAAATTAGCCAGACGAACTATGTTGCTTCACTGATTTTTTTCTTTGGTTTTCGCCCAATATACATTGGTATAGAGATATATATTTTCATGTTATTGTTTTTATTCAAATTTAGCATCTACGGCGTGGTACTAGTGTTGTATGGGACCCTTATGGGTCGCCATGGAGGGTGACGAAGAGGAACTACGACAAGGACCAACGCCGGGAGCTGCGACAACATGAGGCCACAACTACACAGGAGAACAACAGGGTTTAGGTTTGAAGTGTGCACGCAGGGTTCAGGTTAATTAGGTTTGTTTATAGTTTACTTGGTGATAGATTAAGATTGTTTGATATGTTTGTATGTGTGGAACCGAATCGCGCGCGCGTTTAGAAGCTGATCGACCAGCTCGGGTTTTTTTTTCTCGTCGTGATTGTTAATATTTGTATTGCTAGTTTAGTTTTGTTGTGATATTATTAATATTGTTATCGTTGTTTTCATTGTATTTTGAGTATTCATGTATTTGTAATAATGTTGATGTTGTTATATTTGTTCTAACCCCAATCATTTTAAACTGTTGATAGATTAAGATTGTTTGATATGTTTGCTTGTGATACCGAATCGCGCGCGTTTGGAAGCTGGTCGACCAACTCGGGTTTTTTCTCGTCGTGATTGTTAATATTTGTATTGCTAGTTTAGTTTTGTTGTGATATCATTAATATTCGTATTTTGAGTGTTCTTGTATATGTATTGTTGTTATATATGTTCAAATCTATAAATTCTTTTCAGCCTTGACCTTCTTTTGTATTTAGTTTACTGATATATATGGGTTTAGAGTGTTTGATATGTTATTTTTTGTTTGTGGTACTACATCGCGCGCGTTTAGAAATTGATCGTCAACTCTTTTTTTTCTAATTACATGTATGGTTGGTATTAGTATTTGTATAGCTAGTTTTGTTTTGCAATTGTGTTTTGAGTGTTCTTGTATATGTATTGTTGTTAGTGTTGTTATACATGTCCTAATCCAAAATTTCTTTTCAGCCTTAACCTTCTTTTGTATTCAGTTTTTTGCAGAACAGATGGAACCCAAGATGACAGGACCACGATGACACCAGAGAGACCAGATGACGAGACGACGGTAGACCAAGGCAGACTATTCAGCTCTATGACGTCGAAGTCCCCAACCCCTGACTGGCTGCAAGGCGTTATAGAGTCTTCCACGACGACTATCTTCACGGATAGTTCCCATTGGGCCGAGTGGGCGGGTCCGAAGAGGTAGGGTAGCTGCATTGGAACATCAAGGACGAATGAAGAGGCCAGCAACCACAAGACGACGAAGGAACCAACCGCGACTTAGCGGAATAACATTGGCGACAGAATGACAGAATGCTGGAGATTGGAGTCCATGGCATTATGTATTGGACTTCTGGGTAAGTCATCATGTTTTAAATGCTAGCATCATTATATTGTGAAAAATTGCTGTTCCGCTATTTTTTTAATCAAATACCCAATGCATTTAACCCATTCCCTCAAATTGACGATTTGGGCTACTCTGTAAAAGTCACTTTGTGAAACCATTGTGATAAATAGAGCATTTGCTCCTATAGGAGCAAATGTTCAATTTATCACAATGGTTTCAAACTACTAAAATTTTCATTTATTCTATTGAATTCTCCTTTTCGGTAGATTTATTCAAAGATGCTATATCTCAAAAAACCTATGATGTAATGGGTTAAACAACAGCAAAACCTCTTCAAAATGGTTTAAAATCTGTTTAAATCTGGATTTAGTTCAGCGCAGGATGAAAGACATGCAGAAATCTCCCTCAGCCACTGTCTTCACTACTTTCGCTCCGTATTAAACAATCTTATAGATTCTTATATTTATTCATAATATTATGGTGTCGCTATAGCGAGGGTTTACTTTATTGACCTTGTAACAAACAACTTGGCCATTGACTACACACCGATCATCTGATCTAGATCAAACTGTTTGTTAATTCCATTTCCCGGTTATCAAGATAAAACACGTTCGGTTAACTTAAAGCTAACAACGATCCAATAAAGGGAAAAGATGCCTGTAATCTGTTTCTTAACACTTGGCATAAATTAGCCAGACGAACTATGTTGCTTCACTGATTTGTTTTCTTTGGTTTTCGCCCAATATACATTGGTATAGAGATATATATTTTCATGTTATTGTTTTTATTCAAATTTAGCATCTACAGCGTGGTACTAGTGTTGTATGGGACCCTTATGGGTCGCCATGGAGGGTGACGAAGAGGAACCTCGACAAGGACCAACACCGGGAGCTGCGACGACATGAGGCCACAACTACACAGGAGAACAACAGGGTTTAGGTTTGAAGTGTGCACACAGAGTTCAGGTTAATTAGGTTTGTTTATAGTTTACTTGGTGATAGATTAAGATTGTTTGATATGTTTGTATGTGATACCGAATCGCGCGCATTTTGAAGCTGGTCGACCAACTTGTGGTTTTTTTCTGGTCGTGATTGTTAATATTTGTATTGCTAGTTTAGTTTTGTTGTGATATTATTAATATTCGTATTTTGAGTGTTCTTGTATATGTATTTTTGTTATATATGTTCTAATCCATAAATTCTTTTCAGCCTTGACCTTCTTTTGTATTTAGTTACTGATATACTAGTATATGGGTTTATAGTGTTTGATATGTTTATTTTTTGTTTGTGGTACCACATTGCGCGCGTTTAGAAGTTGATCGTCAGCTCGTTTTTTTTCTAATTACATGTATGGTTGTTATTAGGATTTGTATAGCTAGTTTTGTTTTGCAATTGTGTTTTGAGTGTTCGTGGATATGTATTGTTGTTAGTGTTGTTATATATGTCCTAATCCAAAATTTCTTTTCAGCCTTAACCTTCTTTTGTATTTAGTTTTTGCAGAACAGATGGAACCCAAGATGACAGGACCACGATGGCACCAGAGAGACCAGATGACGAGACGACGGTGGACCAAGGCAGACTATTCAGCTCTATGACGTCGAAGTCCCCAACCCCTGACTGGCTGCAAGGCGTTATAGAGTCTTCCACGACGACTATCTTCATGGATAGTTCCCATTGGGCCGAGTGGGCGGGTCCGAAGAAGTAGGGTAGCTGCATTGGAACATCAAGGACGAATGAAGAGGCCAGCAACCACAAGACGACGGTGGAACCAACCGCGACTTAGCGGAATAACATTGGCGACAGAATGACAGAATACTGGAGATTGGAGTCCATGGCATTATGTATTGGACTTCTGGGTAAGCCATCATGTTTTAAATGCTAGCATCATTATATTGTGAAAAATTGCTGTTCCGCTATTTTTTAATCAAATACCCAATGTATTTAACCCATTCCCTCATATTGACGATTTGGGCTACTCTGTAAAAGTCACTTTGTGAAACCATTGTGATAAATAGAGCATTTGCTCCTATAGGAGCAAATGTTCTATTTATCACAATGGTTTCAAACTTCTAAACTTTTCATTTATTCTATTGAATTCTCCTTTTCGGTAGATTTATTCAAAGATGCTATATCTTAAAACACCTATGATGTAATGGGTTAAACAACAGCAAAACCTCTTCAAAATGGTTTAAAATATGTTTAAATCTGGATTTAGTTTAGTGCAGGATGAAAGACATGCAGAAATCTCCCTCAGCCACTGTCTTCACTACTTTCGCTCCGAATTAAACAATCTTATAGATTGTTATATTTATTCATAATATTATGGTGTCGCTATAGCGAGGGTTTACTTTATTGACCTTGTAACAAACAACTTGGCCATTGACTACACACCGATCATCTGATCTAGATCAAACTGTTTGTTAATTCCATTTCCCGGTTATCAGGATAAAACACGTTCGGTTAACTTAAAGCTAACAACGATCCAATAAAGGGAAAAGATGCCTGTAATCTGTATCTTAACACTTGGCATAAATTAGCCAGACGAACTATGTTGCTCCACTGATTTGTTTTCTTTGGTTTTCGCCCAATATACATTGGTATAGAGATATATATTTTCATGTTATTGTTTTTATTCAAATTTAGCATCTACGGCGTGGTACTAGTGTTGTATGGGACCCTTATGGGTCGCCATGGAGGGTGACGAAGAGGAACTACGACAAGGACCAACACCGGGAGCTGCGACGACATGAGGCCACAACTACACAGGAGAACAACAGGGTTTAGGTTTGAAGTGTGCACACAGGGTTCAGGTTAATTAGGTTTGTTTATAGTTTACTTGGTGATAGATTAAGATTGTTTGATATGTTTGTATGTGATACCGAATCGCGCGCGTTTTGAAGCTGGTCGACCAACTCGGGTTTTTTTCTCGTCGTTATTGTTAATATTTGTATTGCTAGTTTAGTTTTGTTGTGATATATCATTAATATTCGTATTTTGAGTGTTCTTGTATATGTGTTGTTGTTATATATGTTCTAATCCATAAATTCTTTTCAGCCTTGACCTTCTTTTGTATTTAGATTACTGATATATATGGGTTTAGAGTGTTTGATATGTTTATTTTTTGTTTGTGGTACCACATCGCGCGCATTTAGAAGTTGATAGTCAACTCGTTTTTTTTCTAATTACATGTATGGTTGTTATTAGGATTTGTATAGCTAGTTTTGTTTTGCAATTGTGTTTTGAGTGTACTTGTATATGTATTATTGTTAGTGTTGTTATATATGTCCTTATCCAAAATTTCATTTCAGCCTTAACCGTCTTTTGTATTAAGTTTTTTGCAGAACAGATGGAACCCAAGATGACAGGACCACGATGACATCAGAGAGACCAGATGACGAGACGACGGTGGACCAAGGTAGACTATTCAGCTCTGTAACGTCGAAGTCCCCAAACCTTGACTGGCTGCAAGGCGTTATAAGAGTCTTCCACGACGACTATCTTCTCGGATAGTTCCCATTGGGCCGAGTGGGCGGGTCCGAAGAAGTAGGGTAGCTGCAATGGAACATCAAGGACGAATGAAGAGGCCAGCAACCACAAGACGACGGAGGAATCAACCGCGACTTAGCGGAATAACATTGGCGACAGAATGACAGAATACTGGAGATTGGAGTCCATGGCATTATGCATTGGACTTCTGGGTAAGCCATCATGTTTTAAATGCTAGCATCATTATATCGTGATAAATTGCTGTTCCGCTATTTTTTTAATCAAATACCCAATGCATTTAACCCATTCCCTCATATTGACGATTTGGGCTACTCTGTAAAAGTCACTTTGTGAAACCATTGTGATAAATAGAGCATTTGCTCCTATAGGAGCAAATGTTCTATTTATCACAATGGTTTCAAACTTCTAAAATTTTCATTTATTCTATTTAATTCTCCTTTTCGGTAGATTTATTCAAAGATGCTATATCTTAAAAAACCTACGATGTAATGGGTTAAACAACAGCAAAACCTCTTCAAAATGGTTTAAAATATGTTTAAATCTGGATTTAGTTGAGCGCAGGACGAAAGACATACAGAAATCTCCCTCAGCCACTGTCTTCACTACTTTCGCTCCGCAGTAAACAGTCTTATAGATTCTTATATTTATTCATAATATTATGGTGTCGCTATAGCGAGGGTTTACTTTATTGACCTTGTAACAAACAACTTGGCCATTGACTACACACCGATCATCTGATCTAGATCAAACTGTTTGTTAATTCCATTTCCCGGTTATCAGGATAAAACACGTTCGGTTTACTTAAAGCTAACAACGATCCAATAAAGTGAAAAGATGCCTGTAATCTGTATCTAAACACTTGGCATACATTAGCCAGACGAACTATGTTGCTTCGCTGATTTTTTATATAGAGATATATATTTTCATGTTATTGTTTTTATTCAAATTTAGCATCTACGGCGTGGTACTAGTGTTGAAAAGGGGCGAAAAGGAAGATAATGTGACGAGAAAGCTGCAAGGAATCGAGGATGCTGTGACGTTTTGTTCAGGCAGTGGCGATCCAATCCAAATGCCTCACTTACAGTGAGGAATTTGTTCTGGGTCTATACTGTCACCAAATAGTTGGAAATGCACGATACGTTCATTCTAATGGCCAATTTTCCTTTTTCTGCGAACAATTTTACGTTTATAACTACTTCGCTAGTTTTGTTGCCCTAAGGTTTGAGATATTGAAAGCATCTGTCCATATTTATTCTCATCCCGATCAGTCAATGGGATTAATGTTTGATTGGTACAGTGTGTATCATGGTCTAATGTGGGACCGATGTCTTAAAAATGTCTGTTTCTTATATCGTCCTACTTGCACACACGTTTAGATTGGGTTACGGTTAAAGCTCAATGAGTCCGTCTTTTACATCTACTGGCAGAGGGTTCGATTTCCGGACATACTACAGTGTTTGATGCCCTGTGATGCAGTCTACTTTTTGCTTATAGGTGGTTTTAATTTCAGCAGTCTATAGTTAGTATAGTGCAGTAGTTTTGTTCTGGTTTAAAGTTTAACGTTGTTTTCATATATACATGTATATATTTATATCCCACCAAGCACCTTATAGGTGATTTGGTCGTTTCTCGGTCCAATGTGACATCATAGACAAGTCAGTGATGTTACATTTTTGGTTCGGACTTTCATATATCGTTTTGTAGTCTTGATAGTTTAGTATTTTGGTAGATTTCTTCAGGTGTCTTGGTGGGTCTACAGTACAAATGAAACTGTATCTTTGACATAAAATAAATACAGCTTATCTGTATTCTAGGCAGTCGTGTACCAGCACTTTTGAGGTTGCTTGCTCAGCGTTAGGATTTCATATAGGACATTAGGGACTACTAGGAATCAATTTTCTTTTACCTCGATATTGCTGGTGTACGTTTTGCCTCATTTTACTTCTCTTACGTTACTTGAGTAGCAAACTGAACTATAAACACCTTAGTCTGTCATAATTTAACCGTCTGTGAGCAAGAAGCAAACTGCAACCCGGAATTTCAACCACCACAGCCTGTCCTGGAACTGAGTCCTCTTTTAGTAGATAGCAAACTTCATTATTTGATCTCTGCCAGGGGATACTTTTCTGAACCGTCAAATGCTCAGAGAGCTTATATTAAGGGCAATTGACTGATCTAGCAAGCTCACAGGGCGCTTGCATTTTTATTTGACTGTATTTAAAACTTCTTTAATGGACAGATGCATAAGGCTATTGCTTGATCTCTCAGCTGTAGATAGACGTTTTGGCATTTAGACATGTACAAGCGTTTTGACAAGTCACCTATTAAATAGGTTCTTTATATATTTTCCCTTCGGGCAACACTTTTTTCTGTAAATTTTCTGTGTTCTTTTTTTAGAAAAAGGAAAAGTGGCCACCCCATATTTACCTCCTACCTTGACGCGGTTATGGGGCTTAATTGCAATTGGGGATATTTTTGTTTATTCAGCAAGAAGTATTCCCTTTGGCAAGAACTAAAAGGAAGGTATATTGGCAGGTTCAACAAATGCGTTTACATTTGAAAGCAGAATTTTCGAGTTGAATCAAATTCATTATATGCCAAACCATTGTGCATACGTAATCTCTTATAACCAGACTCCCTTATAATTGTACTATGAATGTTGTTACATAAATAGTCATCAGTGAAAGGGTTAAATTGATAAAAAAAATTGTTTAACCGTTTCCTCCATATAACACTTCAAGCATTTGTAAACAGAGTAGACCTATGTCTGACGGTTTCTGTATACAGAAGCCGTCTGATCAACATCTACTGTTTGTGAAATGATTTTTAGACACTACAGTTTCTTCCAATACCAAAACCTATCTTATCAAACTTCGAGGAATAACCTGCTTTTTGGATGAATTACAATTTAACCTACCTTAACTGGTCATTCATTTATTGAACATAAAAAGCAAGTAGTTGCTAAATACAGGCAAAAGTATTGCAGAAAGCTCCTATATGAGCTTTCTGCATTGCTTTAGACTTGCATTAAACTACCACAGACCCATAATTATACCTATATGTTGGCCGTTTAAGACATATTCTACTGTATTTACTCAGTCTTTAAAAGCAGGTCGTTGCTTAATGCGTGCAGGAAAAACATAAATTGATGGAACTTTCTGTTTTGGACCTCATTAATAGATCATTTTAACCCTTCGCTTGCTATTCTCGTCAATATACCTACTTGTAAATAGTGAAGACCCAGATGAGACAACTCCTGCAGGCGCCGTCTCATCAGGGTCTGCACTATTTACAAATTGATTGTGCAACCAGTGCAATCCACAGCAGTGGTTGCATTGCGAAATACAGTGACTCTATGACTCCTGTTCCACCAGGAGGGGCCAGGTTGTGCCCATACCTAGAATAAAAACGTAAAAGTTGTAAAATATCCGTAATAGTAGTTTAATTATACATGCACTTCGCGGTTACATTATCGGTGTCAAACAGTTTTTGTCGTATTGAGAATATGCGTCTCTATCTAGATTCAAATGCCTTTCAAAAGTAATTATGAATGTCCGGACATTGTGCTCAGTATTGATCAGTACCCAGTTTTAGCATTTAGATATTTTCACTGTAGACAGTTTATCCGGTTAACTTAATTAAATAAACATGAACCAATGGTATGTATGGATAAACTTATCACGTACGACACATTTTTCATTCAATGGCGAGACCATTATTTTATGTATGTATAATTCATATGCATTTTTTTAATTTATCGATTAAAAGTTTCCATAGGTAGCGACATCGAACCTGTTGTGTGAAACACGTGAAACGCAGGACCCAGCCGAGTTGAAAACATTAGTATTGAGCACTTTATAAAATAAATCTACAGCATTTCATATTCGGAAATAAATATTCATGTGCCTGTTATGATAACAGTAAAACCATTTAAATAAGTGAAAACTATACACATCAGATGTTCTCCGTAAACATTTTTCAAAACTTTTTTGTTTCAGTTCAGCAGTTTCCACGTGTATATACGGTGAAACCTCTCTAAACCGGACGTTAAATTTTGTATAAATATCAGTCTTGGTGGTAGCTTTATGCAGGATGAAAGCAGTGCAGAAAACTTCTGTTGGAGCTTTCTGCATGACTTTCACACTGCATTAAGCAGCCACCTGCTTAAAAGTATCTAAATTCTGCTTTACTAGAATTCCGGTTTAGAGGGGTTTTACTGTACTTCACAAAGTAAGTTCGATACCGCTACCTGTGTATTAATAGTTCGATACCGGTTCCTGTGTATTTATTTGCAAAGTTTTACGTCCACCATAATGAAGCTCTGTATTTCAAGGACTATGTTATCACGTTTTAACCCTTTCCTTTATGAATATGCATGTAAGATGTAAGAAATAATGGTACTATTGATATGAATCCGAAGAATATCTATACGTGTCATGACAGAAACTGCAGCATGTGAGATCTATATAATTCTATAAGTAAACGGAACAGACACTGGTCCAGACACTGGTCAGACGGTCCCAAGAGCTTGACTTCTTGTACAATGTATCATCTACCTTTGACCGGAGTTCTATAATTTTTACTCGTTTATACACATGTAAATTGTAAAGGTTCAACCTAGTTACAGAAATCATGGGTAAACCGAATAACACAGGACGTATTTATCCTTTACTTAATAAAGACGCGTATTTACGTATATTCCACCAGGAAGCTGTCTATCAGGGTCTGTTCTAGTGGCTAATGGAATATGAATTAGAAGAATGTCTATAACTTTAACGGCAAACAATTGCAGGCAATTTTGATCATGACAGAAACTAGTTATTCCATAAGCAAACAGAGCAGGCCCTGATAAGAAAGCTCCTACTGGGACCGTCTGATCCGTGTATACTTTGTTTCCAAATATGCCAAATGCATGATCTCTATGATGTAAAGGTTGACACGAATCATCTAATATCTAAGGCGTATTCAAATCTTAATCCTTCGCTTGCTATTCACGTCAATAGACCTACCTGTAAATAGTGAAGACCCAGATGCAGGAGCTGTCTCATCAGGGTTTGCACTATTTATAAATTGATTGTGCAACCAGTGCACTCCACAGCAGTGATTGCACAGCGGAATATGTGTACACAGTGAAGATATATGTAATTAAACAAGAGGGCATGGGTAAAGAAGGAGAAATGTATTTTAAAATTCAGTAAGAGAAGGGTTAAATGGTCGTGTCAGAGGGATTCACTGTATACTGCGTAGCATTGATGAATTATTATAATTATGATTTTTTATTATATTCAGTTTAACCACTGTAATAGTTATAGATACCATTAAAGCATATGGGCGTTATGTTTAAACCTTTCTGATTTGAATATTCATGTAAAAATTAATGACGCTATATAACGCCATATACACACAGTACAGTTTGTATTTGTAGAAACTACAAACAGATCTATAATGAGTTCATATATTAACCTCACTCCTTTGAGTCATGAGTTCAGTTGAAGTCAAATTTGTATCGACTCATCTAGTATAAAGAAGACTAGTGTCAAGATACATGTAATACTCATTTACAGAGATTTATGATTTCTTTAACCTTTAGCCTGCTGAGAAAATTAAATCATTTTTACAGAATTTTTAACCCAAATTTTCAAAATTCATGCTATAATCAATTTGTCTGCCAAAATGCAGCCAGGGTGTCAAACAATTTGGATCCTCGTTAGTATCTCGGAGTCTCATGTGGATCCAAAGTGTTTGCATAGGTATTCACTCATATGGGTGTGTTTAAATATATTTTAATTTGATGTTGTTAACATATTTGTATTAAGCAAAATAAAGAACAATAGATTCAGCATAACACGTTTGTCCTCTATTTTCAGTCTTCAAACTAAGCAAGTACAGTAAAATCTCGATAATTCGAATTTTCTGTAGAGACGAATTTAGACCCTCTTAGGCAGGTGGCGGCTTAATGCATGTTGAAAGTCATTCAGAAAGCCCCTAGAGTAGCTTTCTACATGACTTTCACTATGCATTAAGCTGTCACTTGTCTTAAAGATCGATACTAGTATGTATTTTAGTGTTCGAATAATCGAGAGTTTTGCTGTATGTTCAACAACAATTTGTCTTTAGTCATATTTAGTGCCACACCAACCATTCTCTTACACGAGTTGTAAAACAACTGCAAACACGCGGAGTCTATCCAGATAATAGAGCTTCTGTATGAGGTGTCTGATCAGGTTCTGCTCTGATTGCTTGTGACTTAGTAATTCTACAGTTTCTGCCATAGTCACTCCATGTATTCATATCCAGTAAAACCTCTCTAAACCGGAATTCTGAAAGAAATTAATTTAGATACTTTTAGGTAGGTGGCTGCTGAATGCAGGGTGAAAGTCATGCAGAAAGCTCCTAGGGGAACTTTCTGCATGACTCACCCTGCATTAAGCTGCCACCTGTCACCAAGACCGATATTTATACAAAATTGAGCGTCCGGTTTAGAGGGGTTTACTGAATATTCAATACAGATATTTATACTAAATTGAACGTCCTGTTTAAAGGTGTGCTGTTGTACTATCAAATAATGTGGACCTTGATAAAAGGTTTTCCGGACCAGTTTGTTCTGGGTCTCCATCACTTGCCCACGTCTGAATACATGTAATTAGAAATTATGCCATGATAAAATATCCATAGCTACATAGCTGTTCATCAAGTAAAGGGTAAATAAGAAATAAATTGGGTTGAATGAAATCAGTGATACAGTAAAACCCCTTTAATGTGATCACCAAAATCGACACACTTCTGGGTGGTATATGCAGGTGGTAGCTTAATGCAGGGAGAATGTTAATATAAAGACTCCTATAGGAGCTTTCTGCTTAACGTTCGTCCTGTATTAAGCAACCACCTGCTTATAAAGACAGCTATGATTATTCTTTAAGTGGACGCATTAGAGGGGGTTCTACTGTATATAATAATAATCATTTAAATGCAGGAAACCAATGCCCTTGCATTTGCTCAGCATAACTGAAGGCTTCTCAGACTTACACCAAATCACCAAAAGAGTGTATCCGACTAGTTTTCTTTTTTAAAAAATCAAACCAAAGTCCATGTAATGTCCATATAATTGTGATGATATTGAAACGATGAATGAATGAAATGATACAGTACTATCATTGACAATTTACTCCATAGATAAGGGCCCATGCTTATAAAGCTTTCTAGTTGAGTCTGAGTTCGTTCTCAAGTTTTTGATTGGTCAGATTTGAGTTCTAAAGCTTTTGATTGGTCAGATTTGAGCCTTTGAGAACGAACTCAGACTCATCTTAATAATTTATAAGCATGGACCATGGATTTTTACACATTTTCAATTTTTTACACATTTTCAAATGTTTCACATTTTCAAACAAATAAGACCCAGCTCAGATGGCTCCTATAGGATCCGTCTGTTGAGATGCATGGTACAATAATAAAAACAAAATCAATTCACAGTCCATGTAAGTGTCCACGTCAAAGATGTAAAATAATTGTGATGCTAATGAAACGAATGAAGAATGAAATGATACAGTACTATCATTAACCCTGTACTCCAAAGATATAGCTTTTAACACA